>JAABKJ010075445.1:10393627-10993627 GCA_011634705.1 Andricus grossulariae | reverse complement strand
TTGTAGATAATTCCTCAGGCTGTGACGAAATGTATTTTCTAACAATTATGACAAAATTCATCAAGGTCTATTTTTTATTTGCAACTGTGGGTTGTGCATAAATTATGTAAAACAAGGTGTCTAGCGTCCTGGAAATCCTTGAAAACCTGGACAAATCTTTGAATTTTTCTCTACCTGACAAAAAAAAACGGAAAAGTACTTGAATTTTGCTTATGGTCCTGGAATTTTTATTCCCTTAAGGAAAAAAAATTTCCTGAAAAAAATAAATCCCTAAAAAAAACCAGGATGTCTACTCGTCTGAAAAATCATGATAATGTTAGGGAATTTTTGTTTAAAGTCAGGGAATTTGTTTTTCGAGAGCATAACACATCACTACTTTACCACCGAGCAATTCACGCCTACCCCGAAAGGGAAACGGCTTAATGATATAATAAAATAATAATAACAAAAGGATTTAATGAGATTTCGAAGAATTTCCGGAAATTTAATGTAATTTCGAAGCTTTCAAAGAATCCAATTAATTTTTAGTACGAGACTACCCTAATTTTCTTCTCCTTATTTCAATCTCGATTCAGAGTCCTTCTGTCTGTCTTCTTTTAAATTTGAGAATAAAATTGGCGCCATGTCGTCGAACGCTCTGCGTCGCAGACACGTCAATGTTTTAGGGTCAAGTCGCGGCTAACGATACCCTCTTTATATATTCTTGCATGAATGTATTCTTTTTTTGGGACAGACGAGAAGTCAATTGATAGAAAACAAGAGCGAAAGAAATAAAGAAGAAATTCAGATTCTTCATTAAAAAAAAGTCTATCATATAAAATGAGAGTTTATAATCCAAATAATTATAACTCACTATATGATAACATACAGGTTACACTGAGAAAAAAAATTAGGGTAACAAAATAAGTTTTTTGACCACTTTTTGTTATTTTACACAAATTTGGTTATGATTACTGAAAAAGTGGTTGATGTAACAAAACAATTTATTTGGCTCAAGCAACAATTTTTGTTAAGTACCGTTTGTTGCTTGTACCAAAGAATTGTCGATTTGAAATTATAATTTAGGATTAGGAACATGGCTGCTTCATATTGTTTTACAAAATAAAACCAAATATTCCTTTTTTAAAGAAAAATCTAGAAGAAGACAAAATGCTTTTTTTCATTGCATTTTCATTTGCTGCAAATAATTGTATTGCTTATAGAAAAATACGGTTAATTCTGAAAAATAGAATTCGTTCAACCAACAAAATGTTTTGTTGTCC
This sequence comes from Andricus grossulariae, assembly GCA_011634705.1. Lineage (NCBI taxonomy): Eukaryota > Metazoa > Arthropoda > Insecta > Hymenoptera > Cynipidae > Andricus > Andricus grossulariae. Next base: position 10,992,365 of record JAABKJ010075445.1, on the reverse strand, counting down.
CCATCAAAAATGTGTTGAGCGTACCAAACTTTTTGGTTGGATCAACCAAACGGTTCAACATAAAGTAATTTGGTTGGCTCAACCAAATTGTTTTGTTGATTATACAGCAACCAACAAAATTGGTTGGGACAACCAAACTTTTGTTTAGCCAACCAAATATTTTCCTCAGTGTGCAATTAGATGAAATAGTGTTAATGACTTTTTAATTTTTCTGATCCAAACAAATGAATCTACTGGATAGTATTCTGCATGGTTCAAACTATAATAATAAAAAATTCATTTCCTAAGACTCATAAAATTATTAGCGTTTTTCAATTTTGCTTCACGATCAGATGATTTATTAACTAAAGTTCAAGGATTTTTTATTTTAAATTCAGAAAAAAATAATTGCTAAGAAGCTTGGCCTGTACAAATCAGGAAATTCTGAAATGTTAGAGAAAGTTAGGGAATTTAAAACTGGTCAGGAAAAGTCAAGGAATGTTAGAGAAAACCTGAAAGAGCCACGGAATTTTCGATAAATTCAAGTTGAAGTTTTGAATTCATCCACAAAATACGCAAAGCGTTTTCCCATGTAAATTACAATGGGATTTTCTCTGACTCCCCCTATCCATCAAAATCTGACTAAAATTTGGTAGATTTTATAAATTGAAGGTATGCACATATATTTAAATTCTGTTAACTAAATAAATGTGGAACCTTAATTAAATCACGTTTAGAGAGAAAAATATGTTAATAATAACATGTAAGTCTTACAGAAGTATAATTTTGTAATTTTTTTGTTGAAAATTCATATTGTGGTCGCAAAATATATTATTTGGTTGAAAATTGAACAATTTCGTTAAAAAATCTTACTTTTTGGTTGAAAATTCAACTCTTTTGTCAAAAATTCAAATATTTGGTTGAAAATGAATTTTTTTGTTGAAAATTTTACTTTTTTGTAGAAAATTTGTTTTTTGGCATAAATATTAAACATTTTAAATGAAATTTTTTTCTTATTGACTGAGAAATCTTTCTTGATTAAACATTCAACTTTTTGGTTTACAAATTCATCTTTTGTCGTAACAATTTGATCTTTCTTTTGCTAAGAATGCAACTATTTCGTTATAAATTAATATGTTTTAGTTGAGGATTTAACTATGTAGTTAAAAAATCTTATTTTTTGGCTGAATTCAACTGTTCTTGGTTCAAAATTTAAATATTTTTTGATTTAAATGTTAACGATTATATTTTTTGTCGAGAATTCATCTTTTTTAGTTGAAAATTTAACTAATTATTTAAAAGTAGAACTATTTTATTAATAATTAATTTTTTATTGGTAAGGATTCATGATTTTTATTTTAAAATCTTTTCTTAGTTAAAAATTTAACTATTTTGATGAAAATTATTACTTTTATGTCGAGAATTCATCTTTTGCGGTAGAATATTGTCTTGTTGGTTAAAATTAATATTTTGTTATTGTTGAAAATTCAGTTTTTTGGTTGAAAAATTAACAATTTTGTCGAAAATTAATTTTTTTATAGTTAAAACTGATTTCTATTAACTAAAAATATAACTATTTTATTTCTGGTTGAAAATGTATATTTTTTAGTTGAAAATTCTTATTTTTTGATCGAAAATTCATTTCGTTGGTTGAAAATTTAACTATTTTGGTTACATTTTTTTTTTTTTTTTTGAAAATTCATTTTTTCCGTTAACGATTCATCACTTCATTTGAAAATGTAACTATTTTTTTTTAATTTCAAATTATTTTTTGTTACTAAAAATGTAAGTTTTCTATCATTGCTTCAAAATTTATCTTTTTTAGTTGTCAATTCATTTATTTTGTTTAAAGCTCATCTTTTTTGTGTTGAATATTCAATTTTTTTATACAAAATTCATCATTGTGGTTTGATAAGTAATCTGTTTTTGGATGTGGATTAAAAAGTTTGTTAAAAATTCGTATTTTTTGTTTAATTTAACTATTTTTGATTGAAAATTCGAATTTTTTGGTGAAAAAATCATTTCTTTGGTTAAAAATTTAACTAATTTAATATAAATTTGTTAAATTTTTTTTTAAAATGAAAATTCATCTTTTTCAGTTAAAATTTCATGTATTTTGTTGAAAATTTATCTTCTTGGGTAGAAAATTAATCTTCTTCTTGAATAATTATACTATTTGGTTAAAAATCCATTTTTTCCGTTAAAGATTCATCATTTCATTTGAAAATTTAACTATTTTTCTGAATTTTTTTTTTTTATTGAAAATCAATTTTTTAACTAAAAATGTAAGTTTTCTATCAATGCTTCAAAATTTCTCTTTTTTAGTTGACAATTCATTTATCTTGTTCAAAGCTCATCTTTTTTGGGTTAAAAATTCATATTTTTGAATTGAAAATTCAACTTTTTTGTAGAAACTTCGTCATTTTGGTTAGAAAATTCAACATTTATGAGATTTTTTTCTTTATTGTTGGAAGAACGTTCCTTTGTTAAAAATGAAATTTTTTTATTCAAAATTCCTCTTTGTGGTTTGATAAGTAATCTGTTTTTGGATGAGGATTAACAAGTTTGTTAAAAATTCGTATTTTTTGTTTAATTCAACTATTTTTGATTGAAAATTCGAATTTTTTGGCGAAAAAATCATTTCTTTGGTTAAAAATTTAACTAATTTAATATAAATTTGTTAAATTTTTTTTTTAAATGAAAAGGTTTTATATCTTTGACAGTGATATTAACTTCAAAATTATGGATGTCGAGTGATTCGTCTTCAAATGCGCTCATATAAGCCACACAAAATATTTGCAAACTTTAAAAACTGTCCACGATACGAAGGTTACAACACTTTACAAAGTGATGACCACCGAAAACAAAATCGTTTAATTATAGAACTTTCTGAAGCCCGCCTGAAAGAAGTTTTAATGTGCTCACACGCGCCATAAAAAATGTTTGCATATCTGCAAAATTGTCCAAGATATGGAGGTCATAACACTTTAGAAAGTGATGACCGACAAAATAAAAAGTTTTTAATCCGCAGTGATAAAGGGCTTTTCCTAGGGGATTTCAAACGCGCTCATTTGCACCACTTTCGAAATTAGATAAAAACCATAATCAATTCCCTCATTATCACTTAACATCAATCGACTCCACGTAGTGTTAGACGTACGGTTAAAATGTTTAACCAAAGCGCATGCTTATTTTTACGTGTTTCATTCACGGGTTGTAGAATTGGAATTCGGCACTATCACTTCAGCACGCTCTCATTAAATTTAGGTGTGAAAGTGCTAATCGCGAATGTCCTGTGTTATCGGAACAACGTCATCTGTAAGATATAATATAGGGATTGTTATCAAAGAATTTTCTTAATTATTCCAAAAAAATTAAAATCAGCGACACCAAAAACCCACTTATACACATTTTTATACAGCTGCGGCGAGAAATTGAATTTTCGGCACTTTTATTGATACGCCTTTATGTATGCAGTATTATTTAAAAGATTATTTTGAGTGGCTTTTAAATCTACGCGGCAAAAAGGCCTACGAGAAATTTCAGACACGCACTGTATGTTTCACAACAGCCTTACTGGAAATTAAATAGCTGAAAGGCAAACAAACCTGAAGTAGCTATTGTAAGGCAAGCACAAAAATTTCGAACAAAATTCATACTTCCAGCAGAACGATTATCGAAATTTTCAAAAGTGACCGGTAAATTACCATAAGGATCTCAATTTTCAAAAAATATCCCTAAAGTTTATATATTTCCACCAATTTACACATTTACATAAATTTCTAAAAATTTCATCAATTTTCATAAATTTCTATAATTTTCAGAAATTATTCTGCCCTCAATAGAAAAAATACCATTAACTCCAAAAAATCGAAGATGAGTTTTTATCTTGTTGAAATCGTAAAAAGAAGATACTCATGATTATTTAAATAATTTATTGCATTGTTAATAACTTTAAGAATAATTCACGAATAATTTTTGGAAAACCCCGTTAACTGCAAAGATTGGCGATTTGTGATTTGAGAGAGTCGTAATTGAACGTTACGAACTTCACTAAAATATTGGACCGGGAAAGACACAGCATTTTTTCCAAGAAAAAAAGAAAATACGTACAATTAATTTTTCTATAAGAATATGTATTTTTAAATTTCAAATTCAAAACTTGTTCCAAAGGACTCCGGGTGTCAACGGCGTTCAGCGATATCAATTTATTGGCGGTTAAGGAATAAAATTTGAATTCTTTTCTGAAACCCCACGATTTTTTGTTAGTTAAAAAAATGATAATGTACTAACGTTTCATGATTAATATTGTAGCATGCTACGAATTCTCGGTCCCTGTTAATATTCGACGTAGTTGTGGTGGCACATCATTTTCCCCTGTGAGATATAGTGTAGAGATTTGTATTAAAGAAGTTTTTCAACGAACCCCAAAAATTTGGAATCCGTGACCCCAAAACCACATTATGCCACGCGCAGAGAAAGGATCTATAATATTTACAACACAATATGCACAAATGTGGACAATATGACTTTCCGCAAGATTTTGAAAGAAGTTCGGTTAAATCTACTGATTTTCTGTAAATTTGCCCTAACGTCCAGTATCTATAGATTTTACTGAAGTTTTTGTAAAATCTACTGAAAAGTCATGTCGTCGAAATTCGTACCAATCGTGTTGCAAATAATTCGAATGATTTGTCTTCATGCTGGTTTCAGACGAACGTATCCAAATTTAATAATTTTTGCTGTTATATTCGATTTTGGACAACTGTGAGGCAACTAGAAGTGCTAGTTGGGTTTTCTGGCTCTATAAATATACCCCTCAATGGATGCAGTATTATTTTACAGATTAAAATTTAAATAGCTGAAATTTAATAGCTGAAAGGTCAACGAACCTGAAGTGGCCATTGAAAGGAATGCACACAAATTTCGTACAATATCTATACTCCCAGCAGAACGGTTAATGAAATTGTCCAAAGTTGCCGGTAAATTACCATAACAATCTCCGTTTTGAAAAATTAGCATAAATTTTATATATTCCCAACAATTTCACAAGTTTTCATGAATTTTCATAAGTCTTATCAATTTTCATAAATCTCTTTAAATTTTAGAAATTATAGCCTGAGCTAATGCGTATTCGTCTAGCAGAACTGGTTTGAAAAGTACCCGATGAATTCGTCACATTCCCATACGTTCCTGTCAATGCCAATAAATTCCCATAAATTTCCACAAATTTCTATGAATTATTGAAAATTTCGACAAATTTCACAAATTCCAATAAATTTCTATAGACTTTTAAAATTTACAGGAATTCTTTGTATAAAAACGGGGTTTTCAAGTTCATTTTGAAAACGGGAAAAGCTACAACACTTTTGGCCAGAGAAAATACGTGCACAATTAATTTTTCTATAAGAATATGTACATTTAAAATGAAAATTTTAAACTTGTTCAAAAGGTCTCCAGGGGCCAACTGCGTTCAGCGAGAGCAATTTATTGGTGCTGGAGAAATAAAATTTGATTTTTTTTTTTCAAATCTCAAAACATTTTTGTTGGTTCAAAAAAATTATAACATACTAACGTCAAGTGTTAGAACTTGAAACCTGGTCATCGGTACGAGGGAGGGCCCCTGTGCTCGCAATCTGACGTTCTGAAATCGTAAAAAAAGATACAACTGATTATTTATATAAGTTGGTGCATTGTTCATGGATTCAGAAATATTTATCGCATAATTCTTGGAGAACACCGTTGACAGAAAAGATTGGCGATTTGCAATTTGAGAGAGCCGTAGCTGAACGTCAACTGCAGGCGCAAATCATAGACGGCTGAATACGGCAGGCCAAATTTCGAGAAAACGTGGTAATCGCGGACAATTATGGACATTACTAGAATATCATACGGCTGGCTTTATTGCATGGCATTATTGCTTATCCATGAAATTTGATAACAGTCATAACATTCTGATCTATAATTTCAGTTAACAAAAGGTTCGACTTCTAATTTATTGAAATTTATAACATTAATATCTGCTTGGCTGATTCAAACGTAAGTTCAGAAATCATGAAAGAACTATTGATATCATTAATAATAATAATAATAAAAATAACAATAATCTGAAGCTAGGGATGTAAAGGGCGTAGGGATGTGGCGACCCCACCGCCCGAGAGCTACGGCTCTTGCAGTCAGCCACGTTGCATTGGGCTAACTCCCCGACGCAACGAACTATGCGGTTACGTCACCAGTATCACGCAGTGCCACCCACAATAGGCCTCTCTCGGATGGAGGCCACATATTGCAAATACATTCTCATTGACGTATATCACACATTATATGGTCAAATAGTCCAGAAATTTACCGTAACTCTGAGAAAATAGCGAAAAAGTCGACTTTTTTTCGATTTTTTGAAACTTCAAAGTCAATTAAGGAGGGTAAAAATATTTTAATGGAATTATCGCTATACAGGTATAAATCGACTTGCCTTGAACTATTTTTATTGATAATTTAAGTCTCAAAAAAAAATTGTTTGCTCTTCAAATTTGCATAAGTGCTTCGTTTTTTGTGATTTTTAGCTATATTTACGATGCGGAGACAGAAGGATTTTTTTTTATGAAAATTTAGGGGAGTGTTTTTGACTCCCAAAAGAAAGTTTTCATTGCTATTATAACTTCGAGCAAACAACTTTTTTTTCGATACGCCCTAATGTACAAATGTTTAGCTTTGGTATTAAACTATGTACTTGGAAAAATATAGGAGCACTAGGGTGTCTCATGAAATCCCTTTTTTTGTTGATTTCCTAAAACTTTAAATCAGAAATTTCATTCTTTTGGCATGAAAATGATCACTCATTTTTTCTAGACTCTTTTAAAAAATACAAAGGTCGATGCGTAGGTTTTCATGCCGAAAATAAAATTAAAAATTTTCATTTCTTATTTAAATTATCCTATATTTTGCAATGAAAAAACTCATTTACCAGGGTGCCACGTGCCTCTCAAATGTTGATCGTTTCGAACAAAATATACATTTTTTTAAATTATAAAACTTTCAGGAAATATTACTTACTCTACCGACGACAATTGCTGATATTGAAAGAAATGTCAAGCAATTTTGGTTTGTGTAAAAATAATCGACACCGAGGAAAATCTGGAGAGCTGGAAAAAAACTTCAAGTTTTCAAAAAACTTTCCCAGCTCTTCAGGTTCTCGTCGACGTTTATATTATTTACTCAAACCAATACCAGTATAAGTAGTATCATCTAGTGATACCGTAAAAATGATTAAAATTTTTAAAAAATGTAATCTATTTTAAACTTTAATAACATAAAACCTGTCGCATATATTATTTATTAGTTTAAAGTGTTTTATTTTGCAATTAAATATAAAATAATTAAGTATCGCAGATTTTCTTTTTACAAGAATTTAACGATTTCTTGATAAAAAAATCCAATCGGAAATTTATTTCTTTTGGTGAGAAAATAATCCCCTACTTTTTCTATATTAAAAAATATATAGATTTGGAGGTTCCATAAGTTTCTTTGACGAAAACACGACTGCTTAACGTTTTTAAATTTTAATTTCTACAGTTTTAATTATACCATCTTGTGCGATGCATAAAATTCTTCATCAGGGTGCCATATGACTCCTAAATTTGGTTCGTTCCGATAAAAATTATAAAGTGGTCATAAACACCCTTAAAGTTTCGATTTTAGGTTAATGTTGAGATTAAGCAGTAAAATTCATAACTATATATATATTTTTTTTAAATTTATGAATCTTTCAGAGAATATTACTTGCTCTATCGATAACAATTTCTGATATAAAAAACATTTCAAGCAATATTTGTCCTACAATTATACATTTTTTTTAAATCAAGAAATCGTTAAATTCTTGTAAAAAGAAAATCATCAAAAAAAGTATTTCACCTATTATCAGCAGCGCGAAAATCAAATTACAACAATAGTTCATTGCCCAATTTTTACACTCACAAAATAAAAATATATTTTATGTCAAAATGTAATAAGTCAGCACAAAATCTATTAGGATTTTGCCATTTTCTTCAATTAAAGAGAAAAATTAATGCAAACTTCGAAATTATAAGAAAATTCCAAAATTATGCAATGAAAATTAATTATGCGTTTTAATTTGATAATAAATATTTTTTATTTAACATCAAAATCTCATAAATCTCAAATATTACAAGTTATATTCAATTTGTGAGACACCATGCGATTCTCATAAAATAGGTGCCTATAAATGGCAAAATTTTAAAGTATAATCTGACGTTAATTAAATTTTATATTTAAAACATTCTGTAGAATTTCGTTGACAAATAGAGTGTATTGAATGAGGTAGTAAAAATAAAAACTTTTTTTGTTCAGGTATAAATAAACTTGCAAGCAGTCAAAATTCAAAGCGTGCAAAATTATAATTCATATTTAAAATTTTAGTATGATAAACTGATGAGATTAAATTATTCTTTTTACAAATTTAAGAAATTACCTTCACAAATGTTAACTTAAATAGAAAATAATTAAAGGAAATTGTATTATCTCTAAAATTAAAAAATTAAAACCTAAGTTTATTGTTTCTACTTTACTAGGTTAAATATGCCTGTTTTTGACTTTATTAATTTATGGAGCCTTTTTGTTTTCATAATACATCTTCGTTTTGTTAATTATTATTATTATTTAAAAAATAAATTTGTCTCTTGTTCTTTGCAAATAGAGGATTGTAACAATGGCGAGTCAAGAAAGTACACTTGACCCTGAAGGGGTAACTGTGTATTTCGTTATCCCCAGCAAATATGCGAGTGACAAAGAATGTTCCGATGACATGTGGCTTGCTTACAATGTAAGTAAACATTATATAATTTTTTTCAATATAAATATAATACATTTTTATACAAATTTTCAATTCCATTATTGACTGTTTTTATCTGTATTTTATCTTTCCATCTTCATTACACATTTCATTTTTCACAAACAAATTTTTTGTATAGCGGATCATAATTAACATTTTTCTTTACTATAACAGGGTGGCCACTGACCGGGAAAACCGGAAATTAGCCTTGAATTTTGAGCACCGGGAAAAAACAGGGAATTTCCCACATTTTAAAAAAATTTTGCAATAAAAATCGTCTTGCTCTTCGAAAAAAATGTGTTTGGGATTTTGCTGTTGCCAACCATCTCCGTTAAAATATCGAAGATCATTTCATCTAAGTTTTTAAAATTAATGTTTTGTTCAACGATAAATTTTTCTTTTATACTATGATTCGTTGATGTGTGATTTCCTATCGTAAATCGATGATTTATAATTTAGATCCCTAATCACAAAAAACGCGAATATGTTCTAAACTACGATCGACAAAATGGGCCCTTTTATTGCGGATCGTCACAATTTATATTTTGAAATAATATCAGTTTCTTCCTTGCGCAGAATTTTCACTCTGGTTTATTAAATCAGATTTCACACTCTTTCCCCTGTTCCCCTCTTATCGTATTTTTGAAAGAATTCCTATTTTTGGCAGAAAAGTCATCTTTGTTGGCTTAGAATTCATCTCTTTTGCTCGTAAATTCTACTATTCGGTTGAAAATTTAATTATTTTGTAGAAAATTCAACTGTTTTCTTGAAAATTCATCTTTTATGGTTGAATGTTAATTCTTTTTATTTGGAAAATCTACTACTGTATTATGATTTTAGAATTCGTCTCTTTTGATTAAAAATTCTACTATTTGGTCGAAAGTATAATTATTTTGTTGAACAAACAACTATTTTGTTAAAAATTCAACTATTTTCAGGGTGGCCACTCACCCGGGAGAACCGGGATAAAGCCGGGAGAAAAATATTACACCGGGAGATTTCCCGTATTTCAGATGCCGCAAAAATATCGATTTCAATGAGAGAAATGCCATGAGGGAGAGATGCCGCTAGGTCGAGATGCCGCAGTTATGACTTGCCGCAGTGACACTTGCCGCATGTGAGATGGAACGTCCCTGGAATACCAGCATTGAATGAAAATACCGTAATCTGAGGCTCCAGCATTCTTGGCCCTTCTTAGCAGGGGTCTTTTGACTTTAGACTAGCCGAAAGTACGAATGCAATTTTTTAAATAATTTTTCAATCTATGATATATAAATGTAATATTTGAAATCTACGAGTTTTTACGATTCCCGGTATATGTAGTTTATCTAATAAAAGTCGAAAAATTCAATACGCTCAATGTAAGAAACAGCCCGAATCTATTTCAAATCAAACAGGTTCTAGTTTTACACTTGATGTCGGAGAATTATTGGGGGCGAAATATGTTGGGTTTTTAGAGAAAATTAAGCGATACATATTTTCCCGATTTGCCAAAAATGTTGTTTGAGAAGGTATGAGTATTTGAATGTTGTGCTTTGTTTTTCAACCAAAATCCAACATCTATAACTTTTGACCTAATTGAGACATTTCTCGCGTTCTTTTTTATTCTAATGGTATTTATAGTCTTCTTCCGTAAACCGCCGAGAAATTTTGAAAAGTTTTAAAATAATGCAATGGCGTTGGTTTTTCTGAATTAAATATAAGTCAATTTTCTCCAAAAATCTACCCTTATATTTTTAATTTGTACTGTGGTAAGGAAAATACCTTGTGAGTTTTATGCGGACCAAATAAATTTTGTGGCCATAATATTTTTTGTCATACAATCAAATTTCATACTTTTTCTCGAAAGCAATCACAGATACAAAAAAACATCCAGATAAAAGTTTTCACGTCCAAAAAAGTTCTTAAATCTAAACCAAGAATATGATTAAACATTATGTAATTGTTGACTATTCATAAAAAAATGTTTACTTGTGCAATAGAAATGTTTGGGAACCAAAAGTCCGACATATGTCGTTAACCTTCAGTTTTTTATAAGGTGCAAATTCAGATTCCTTTATATTCCATTGTATAAAAATTAGTCAACGTAGGCGCGGACCGCCTACGAGAAGGGGTTTGGACGCCTATTAAAACGTTAATAATTTAAGTCTTAACAGAATCTCAAAACAAAATATTTTTCAATTTTGTAAAAAAATTCGAGAAAAGAAATTTTCATTTAAAAAAATGTTGAAACAAAAGTGACCTAGAAAAATTGTATGAAAGCGAAATTTCTGAAAACAATTTTTTTTAAATAAATTTGTTACGAATAATTTTTGAATAAAAAATTGTCAAGAAGAAATGTTTGAAAAAAAATTTGAGTATATTTGCGAAAAGGTTACCCAACAATATTGACTTGATACTTGGCTTAGGGGTTCCTTTCCGACCCTAGTTGAACGCACTAAAAGGATTTTTGGCGCAGATCAATGTAAATTAATTGTTAATAATTTTGACTTTTTTTTAAATCTTTTTTTTATTCGAACCCCCTTGAAAACGCGCCATTGCATGCACGTGAAGCAGGCGTAATGTGGCCTCTTCCATCCCAGTGACGTTCGCACATGCGCACTCCGCCGCGGGGCCGACATGAAACTTTACGCCAGCTACTTAAAATGTACGCTCGCTACACTTACACTCGACCATGCAAGTGAGAATATGGAGGAAATTATCTTCATCTTTAAAAAATTGTAGCGCTGGACCCCAAAGTCTCTCTTCTGCAAAGTACGCCATTTCTTCCTTCCACTTTTAATCCAAAATTGTCAAGTACACCAAACATCTTCTATCTGCTTCACATGCTTGTTTTCAATGAGGGTATGACAAAAAGTATCGTGTGTATCAAGGGCGTACAGCTAATCTGCCTCGTGTGACTGCCGCCCGAGCGAAGCGAGGGCGGCCAGTTCACACTTGCCAACATAACCTTCTTTACGCCCTCGATACGCAATGTACTATTTTCTTTAAAATCTCAAAAAATATTGATTTTGAGAAAAAAAATTTATTCACAAAAGTTTTAGATCTCGTCGAAACACATATATTTTATATTCATACTTCTTCTAAAATAATATTTTTCGAGAAACTTGACAAAAAATGAATTTTCAGAGCTTTTGTTACCACCACTAGGATGCGTGGCTTTTTGGGGGCGTTGGAAGAGAGATTGGCATGAGTGGTAGGAGGTGCTGTGGGCAATTTAAAATGCCCAAAATTAGGATGCGTGGTTTTTTTTGGCTGTTGAAAAAGGGGGTCTGAAAATTCATTTTTGTCATTTTTCTCGGAAAATATTAATTTTAGAAAGAAGTATATATATATAAAATATGTCTTGCGAAGAGATCTACGACTTTTGTTAGAATGATTTTCCAAAATCAATATTTTTCGAGATTTTGAAAAAAAATCTAATTTAAAAAAAAAGGCAAAATCATTAATAACTTAATTTATATTGATTTGCGCCAAAAATCCTTTTAGTGTGTTCAACTAGGATCTAAGAGGAACCCCTAGGCCAAGTATCAAGTAAATATTCTTGGGTGACCTTTTCGGAAATATACCAAAAAATTCTCCTACAAAAATAATATTATTGGAAAGAATGATTTAAAAAAGTTCTATGGAAAAAAACTTTTGGAAAAAAAAATTTTAATTTATTTTTTTTTTTTTATTATTTTTTGAAATTATTTTTCTCTAAAAAAAAGTTAATTAAGTCGTTAAAACCTACCCATCGCAAACTTTCACTCCCCTACTTCACCTACTTTCCCCTCCCCTTACTTCCCCTCCATGAAAAAAAGTTCGACCGAGATACAGTTTCTGCACAGATATTCGCCTTTGAAGTAAAGAACAAATTTCAAAAGAAAAAATAAATGTACCTAAATGTTCTGTTGGTAGTGCAAATTGAATTTCTTCTTAGTAAATATTCCATTCCAACATCTCAACCCTCCTTTGTATAAGCATTTAAAAACTATAAATTGTTTCTAAATATAATTTTTCACTACAAATTATTTCTTAAATCTTTAAATAAAGTATTCAACTATTACTGATACATCGGGATTTGTGTAATTACTTGCACCCACACTCATCCTATGAGAGTTTTAATTTATTTCCCCTTCCCAGGCGGTCGGAACAGGTGTACATCTGCTCGAGGATACTCAAGCCTCCAAAACAAGGCCAAGGCAAGGCCTTGTCTTACAAGGTCTTGAATTTTTGCTGCTTTGTTTTGCCTCAAACGCGAGGTCTCAAGCTATCCTTCCTTTCGTTTCTCGACCTCCGCCTTGCCATTCTTCGTCTCGAAAGTCAACACTAAATGGACCTATGGTTTGGTAAATTAATATAGGTCTACGGCCAAGTTTCAACCCAAAAAAAAAATTCATTTCAGATGCGAACTCTTGACGTATTCTGCCCCACATATTACTTTCATACTACTGAACACGAGCTTTAATTTGGCACCAGTCTCATTAATGAGGGACTATTGGCCAAATACCCATGTATTCTTGGTACCCTCTTTACAAAAATGATGGCACCACGAATGATCATTGTACCTTTTTTGTATATATATATATATATATATATATATATATCGCATGTGCGAACGTCACTGGGCTGAAAGCGGCCACATTACGCCTGCTTCACGTGCATGCAATGGCGCGTTTTCAAGGTGGGTCGGACAAAAAATGTATTTTATGAACAAACCATAAAAGCAACGAAAAATAATAACATTATCTGTTGAAAAAATTGAATTTTTTCTGGACTCGGCTAATTTAATGCAGAAATTTAGAAATTTAGAATATTAGTAACATTCATTATATTTTTGCTTCCTCATAGATACAATGTTCACATCAATTGTCCAGGTGTGTGTGTGTGTATATATATATATATATATGAATGTGTGTGTAGATGTCGCACTTTCTTGTAAACACGATAACTGGAAGAAGCTTGCAGATAATTTATGAAATTTAGAGGACTTATTTGCCCCAATCATATCTCAAGACTGACTGAAGGATTTATAAAAATATTGATTACCCTTTTTGCTAACACTTTATAATATTTGAAAAAGGAGTTTTTAATAGTAAAATTTTGTTTCATTAATAGAATTCAAATTTGATGCAATGAAATAAAAGATTCCTTGACTCGGGGCGAATCGATTGACAATATTGATACATTTTATTAAAAAGTTAGGAATTTATGGATATTTATATTACCTAAAAATAGATGTTTACAGTAAAAACTTTCTCAATAACATATTAGTAAGTTAATAAAAGAATCTATTGACCTGTAATATGAATAAATTTTATTAAAAAGTAAGCAGTTTATGGTCATTCATATTATTTGACAAATCTTTTTTAAACAGAAAAAGCTTTCTTCATGAATAAATTTCAAAGTTCATACTAGAATAGAAAAGACTCCTTGATTCAAGACGCTTTGATTGAACTATTTGCATTCTGTTATTTGGGCTTCCTCTATGAGGAAGCAAACATATTTGATAATGAATCATTGTGAGGAAACAACGTGCTCATATAATGATCATTAAAAAATTTTAAATACAAACAAAGTTGAAGAACCGAAGATAGAGTTCATAGCTAGTTTATTGTATTTATTGACCTAAGTATACCCTTTGCTTTATGTCTGACGAAAGAAAAACGTATGCTGGCGAAAACGTGTGACATGGCTTAGCTTTACAGCTGCTGTAAAATATATTGGCTTGTTAAAACAAAAAATAATAAAATACTGAAAAATTTAGCATTGAGAGAGTATTCTGCGTAAAAATTTTGAATGTAGGCCCTTCTTAAAATTCCGGATGAGATCCGTTAGAACCGGAATAAGGTCCTAATGGAAACCGGATAGAACTTTTATACGGGTATCTTCGGTTACTTATTTTCTATCTGGGAATCATTCGGGACTATCCGGGTTCTATCGGGAAAACATAATCAACATTGTATTTTGACAAAGTCGACATTTTCCTTCCATCCGGGTATATCCAGGTCGTATCTGGAGGACGGATACTGAAATTGATTTTCTCTAAGTCCAAACGAGCATCTATTTGTGTCTATCAAGAAACAATCAGGTACGAGAAATCAGTAAGTGTCAATCTATCTCGTTCTACCCGAGACCTATTCGGGACATGGAACCAGAAATGGAAATTCTATAGTCAATAAGTGCGTCTATCCGGGCATATCCGGCATCTGACTGGTAGTATTTGCACCGAAAAATTATGAGGTCCCGCAATGTGAGCTTAACCTACTAAAAAACCTACCATAAAAATTAATTTAAGTTTTTTTCAATTAATTAATTAGCTGATGCATTCTACTTGCCAATATAATGAGAAAAAACTGCTAAGATTATAAAGAGAGTAGCAGCGATGGTGTTCATTATCCCAAAAATAGAGGAGCCACTTTTCTTAAAGAATGTGCTCAAACTTGTAACTGATGATGAGAGAAATAAATGGCACGCTTCCCCGATATATATACGAGCCATTATCTTATTTATTTTAAAAGATCGCGAATACTTAAGAGGGATACGACACAAAGTATATTACGTTTGTATTGTTTGCATCATTTTTTCTATCATATGCGTGACCTTGTAGCATTCATTTATTTGCCAAAATTGCGTAAACTATTAGAAAATTCCTAAAAAATCAAAATGTTCAAAAAATACGAAGCGCCTTTAGGGTGGGGGGGGAGGGTTGAGATTAAAATAAAAAAGTCGCAAAAGGAAAAAAAAAGTTTTTACTCGAAAAAAAGATTTAAAAAAGATTATGAATGTGATAATGCTCATACTTTTGACTATAATTGGGATATATGGACCAAAAGGACAATATTTGACATTATATTAATAATTTGTGTCTTGCGAACTTTTAAAGAAGACATGGCAGTACCATAAACTTTAATAACGCAGATTAAATTTTTCAAATGTACAGAAAAGATTCTTAAAAGTAAACATTAATGCACGTGGTGTAATTATTAAAATCTATTCTGGCATCACTACCAATGACATCCTGGATCAGGGCGATCAGTGATTTCACCACCTGGTGCTTCACAATCTCCTCAAAAATAATTTGGGTATCCTGATTCTAATGCTACACTAGCTCTACCTCTATCTCAATCTTTTCAAAACGCTACATCACATTATAAGATTCTGAAACCAAATCAATCTGGGAATTGGCAGTATTATTACCCAGTAAGAAAATAACTTCTAAATGACAAAATTTGGAATGGAGCCTAGCCATTCTTCAAATTATTTATTACCCTTTTCAGCCCTGCGACTATAATATACAGCAGAACGGACAACACTATTATCCATCACGTTTGGGCCAGAATAATCCGGATAACTGGCAAAACAAATCAAGTGAGAGAAATACAGAATCTGTCGTATGTAGATATTTCTCACTTATGCAACTGATGTGACTAAAAATTGTAAACATTATTTTTATTACTTTATGCCCAAGAAATATTTATTTCATTGCGTCAATTCTTTGGGTTTATTTTGTTGAACCAAGCTCTGTTAGAAATCCTTGAAAATAAATTAGTTTTCTTTTTAGATAAACGTTACATCTCGTCGATCAGGCTTCAGCAAGGAAACTACTTTAGGTAGATCGAGATCTGAACACCAAGCTAGCAATAAAAATAGAAACAATTCTAAAGAACCTCAAAATTCAATGCCCTCCTTTAGAAAATGCTGTTACGAAAGGCCATCGGTAAAGCACACTTTGGTAAGCTAAGGTTTAATTGGATGTTGTTGCAATGTTTCCAGGGATACCCTTTGAATTGGTTGAACAGGCAATTTCAAATAGATGGGACAATATAAAAACACCTACTCGATTAAGTCAAAAAGAACTTATTAAACGGATAGCTTTTATTATGAACTCAACTTATTTTAAATTCAATGGATCTTTTCATAGACAAAAGTTTGGTAGTCCCATAAGTTCAGTCATTTCTCCGATTTTAGCAGATATAGTTATGGAAGATTTGGAGGTCTGTGCTTTCAAGAAGCTAGATTTTATTTTTCCCTTTTACTTCCGTTATGTTGATGACACCTTATTTTGTGTTCCTCTGGAAAAGTTGCAGGCAGTTATTAATGCTTTCAATGGTTTTCATCCAAAACTTAAATTTACCCATGAAATAGAGAAAAATAATAAAATCAGTTTTTTGGACATAGAAGTTATGAGTATTCTGAAATTAACCGTTCCTATAATCGCGAAAAAATTATAGGAAATTCATTGTCAGAAAATCATTACGCATTTATACTGATCATATGCAAATTTATGGAATTTCACGCTTTAAAAAGGAAAGAGCCTAAAAAATTATGCTCAACAAAAAAATAAAATTTGGGTTTGGTATATCTTTTCGAAAATTTTTCTTTGAAACATTAAGTGTAAGGTTCCGTGCATGTATAACATATTCGAGTGCAGAAGACGATTAATGGTTCAAAACTTTCAATATAAAAACTCGTTATTAATTGGAACCTCTGTTTTGGATATTATTTAAACTAGGGTTACCTTGATGATTCGCATGTTCGTTACTTATCCCAAACTTAACAGCGATTCACTCATTTTGAGCGCCATATTTGATGATATTTCTATAAAAATACAATAAAAATCAATGAAACTGTGATGCTAACAATGTAGTAAAAGCAGTAAGATTGAAATTCAATCATGCCATTTCATTTCGTATAAGTAATTCACAACCTATCAATATTCTTGATATAGTGAATTGCTTCCACGTGAAAAAAATACGAATATTTGTTAAATTATATTTTAACAATGCTCATTTATGACCTTAAGACAATTCTAGTACATTCTTGAGTAATATGAACTCTGGAACTTACTGAACCTCACTATCATTTGATCAAAATACTTTTCATGGGATATATCATCTTGCAGAATTTAGTAATAATGCGCCTACTAGCAGACATCCGATGTATAATTTCATGAGCTTTCTGAAAGATTCCAAAAAGAATCGTCTAGCGTAGGTTTTAGACCGCAGTAGCCGTGTCGATAATGCCAGAAGGTAGTATAATATTCCTCCTAAACTCTTTTTGTATGGGAATGAAGCAAAACTTTTTTATTAGTTTCTGAAAAAGAATTGCTGGAGCATTGATGAAAGATCAAAGCCTTGTGAACATAATACATTCACTTTATACTGCACTTACTAGTTACATGTGAAATTTTGGTTCAAATTAAGATCACAAAC
Organism: Andricus grossulariae; assembly: GCA_011634705.1. Lineage (NCBI taxonomy): Eukaryota > Metazoa > Arthropoda > Insecta > Hymenoptera > Cynipidae > Andricus > Andricus grossulariae. The sequence continues at coordinate 10,974,341 of JAABKJ010075445.1, read as the reverse complement.
AATATTTTTTACTTTTTGTGGTGTTAGTATATAAAATTCCGTAAGGGCCTGAGGGCGCTGGCTTTCCCTGGACCAGTCAGCCCATATCCTCTTCCGCGAACACGAGTACGTTTAATAGAATATTCCGCATAATTTATTATCGTATTCCCGTCTCTACTCTAAAAAGTGATCAGTTAGTAGTAACACTGCATGGTGGCAGTTCAGGAAACGAAAGTTTCACATTTATGAAGGGGGAAAACTAGTGGAAAGTGAAAAAAACTATAAACTAGTGGAAGTTCATCAAGTGAGAGAGGGGACGCCCACGTCACACAAGCGCTAAACAACCGATTACCGCTCAAGTCACTTTGGAACAATATCGCAGGATTGTGTATCATTCTCGAAACAAATCACAAACCCCTGGTTCAAATATTACGAACGAAGCTTTTAAATGATTTATCTCCGCGTTTACAAAGTTTCAGACTCAGATTGATGCGCTATAGATACAAGGTACAATATGTACCAGAAAAAACTCTTGTAGTAGCAGACTGTCTATCGAGAAGCCCATTGTCAGACAAGGGCAGCTGGGAAAAATTAGACGATGAAGTTGATGCGTTCGTGAATTTTATTGTGAACAGTTATACAATATGAGACGTTTATATCAAAAAGATAATAAAAAGTCAGGAATCGCATGAAATTTGTAGCGAGTTAAAATTGTACCCTATTAACGGTTTTCCTGAGGCAAAGAAAATACCAAAAGCCCTAGATCCGTATTAATAGTATCGCGCGGATATTAATTTTTCTCAAAATCTGTTACTTTTCGCTACACGAATCATTATTCTGACGGATATGCAGCAGACAGTTTCAGCTTCAATACACTCAGGCCATCAAGGTATCGTAAAATGTTGTCGTAGAGCCGAAGAATCCGTGTGGTGGCTAGGTTTAAGCTCGCAGATCGAGAATCTAATTCGTAACTGTCCAACTTGTATTCAAGAACGCTCAATTCCGAAAGAGAGTTTAAAGACAGAAAATCCTCCCACACGGACATGTCAGCTTTCAGGGTCAGATTTATTTAAACACGGCGGAAAGCCGAATCTAATAGTTCTTGACTATTTCTCACGTTACATTGAAATCGCAAAATTAAGTAGTTTATCCGAAAAAAACAATAATCGAGAGGCTAACAGAACTATTTTCGAGACACGGGATTTGCAAAGAACTAGTATTGGACCATGGTTCTCAATTTAAAAATGAATTTAAAAAGTTTGCAGAAGAGTATTATTTCCGACACATAACAAGCTCTTCTTACTTTAGTCAATCAAATGGCGAGGCTGAAGCAGCTGTAAAAACGGCGAAACTAATTATCAAAAAATGGTAGTGATTACAATCAGCTCGAAAAAGCTCTGTTATCCTATCGACCCACTCCGCTTGCAAACGGTTTTTCGCCAGCCAAAATGCTCATGAATCGAAAACTACGAACGGAAGTGCCTACCCTACCCAGCGATCTAAAAGGGAAAGAGAAAGTAGACAAAATATATACTAAGAATCTAGCTTCAAAAAAAAAGCAAGCGAGTGATTACAATAAAAGTCACAAAGTGAGAGAGGTACCAGAATTGAAAAAGGGAGACGGAGTATGGATCACAGATTTAAAAACATATGGTAACGTTGTAGATGAACTCCACACTCCGCGGTCCTGTATCGTTAACTTGAAGGACTCCGATTACAGGAGAAACAGATGGCACCTAATTCATGCACCTTATTATAACAGAAGAGATATCAATAAAAACGAATCTGATATCCAAGCACCGAATCCCTTACCGGGAAGATCTGAAAGAACGAAACAATTTGTGAAAGTACCAGTGAAATTAGTTATAAAGAAATCAGGAAAAGATGCTGTACAACAACCCGTCGAACAAATTGTACAACAACCAGTCGAAGAAATTGTAGAACAACGCGCCGAACCAATTGTACAACAACAGATTGTAGAACAACCAAGGGAAAGAATACTTCTAGCTCGTCAAAGAAAGAAACCTCAGCCGTTGACATATTACCGTTTAGGCCAAGAGGTTCCTCTACATAAAATCACCCCTTTTAAATAAAGGGCTCAGACTCTGAAAGAGGGGATGTGGTTTTAGTATATAAAGTGTCCGTAAGGACCGGAGGGCGCCGGCTTTCCCTGGACAAGTCAGTCCATATCCTTCTCCGCGAGCACGAGTATGTTTAACCGAAATTCTGCATCATTTATTATCGTATTCCCGTCTCTACTCTGAATGGTCATCAGTTAGTGGTAATACTACACTTTTATAGTTTTACATTATCATACTGTATTATACAATCCCTAGTGATGTGGCGGTGGTCACCAACTGGAGTGTCATTCATTTCTTCTGGGTTTACCTGGGTAATTGCGCCGCTTTCCATGTTTATTTAAAAGCGTTTCATAATTTCATTAATTTTTGTATACATTCCAACAAGAACATTATGACTTTTTAATATTGCTTAGGCGTCACCACCGGATGTTGACAATACAATTTTTTCTTGTGTGAGAGTAGGCCCATACGTATTCTTTCCTGTTCTCTGTATCAATAATATAAAAGTAATTAATTTGATATTTTGATCATTAAAATCATTGTGTGAGCACAAAATAAAATAAAAGTGTACAGACTTTGGTCAAATTATTGTTTATTAAAACCATTTATTATCGCTTAAAAGTTTCATTAACACACCTTATGACTGACAAGTATAACGCAAAATCCTAACAATAAATAATATCCATTAAAGGAAAAGATTTTTAATATGTGAATTTTACAGATTCTACTAAATTCAACTCGACATTTTTTTATATATTCTATAGATGTTAAAATGGTTTTTAATTTAATTTTTCAGTTTATTAATTCGAATTCTAAACCAAATATTCTTTTTATAAAAAATTGTTTGTGGCGAAAAACGGCTATTATTTGGAGTGGTTTGGTAGACCAAGTAAATAATTTCTTTGTACAAATAATCATAGATCTGTCAGTTGAATATACATTGAGGTTAAAATTCTTCATTAAAAAAAAACTTATATTTAAAAAATTACTCCCCAACTCGATTTTGAATTGAACCTTCCCATTTTTTCTAAATATACTGGAAAATGTACTTTATATGAACATTTCCCAATTTTGTAGGTAAAATTATTGATTTTTTCTTTATATGAAAGAATATAAAAATCGATGTTACTACAAAGACTAGAGATAAAAATAAATTATTTACAATGATATTATAGGACACAACTAATATTTATTTTTAAATATATATAAACAGTACAAACAAAAGATATTTGTATTAGAACAGTAAGTTTATGAAAGTCGAAGTGTCGCTTTGCGTAAAATTATAATCAGCAAATCAAAAAAGTATCAAAATTCTCTGATGTTGCCTGAATATTTCAAGTGAGAAATGAAAAAAGCGATCGAGCCTTTTTTTGAAAATTCATCATTTAATTTTGTGAAATTATTTTTCTATTTAAAATTTTTTATTATGTGCACACTATTATGCATAAAATATGTAGTTAAAAAGTTCTCACAAACATTTCTGTCAAACAATTTTTGTAAGCCAAATAGTGCTACAAAAACCTTTATAGAGGACTCAGTTTTTGTTTGACATAAAATTTTATTGGAACTTTTTTGCTACATATGTTATGTACATCACCGTACATATAATTAAAAATTAAAAAAAAAGAATGTCGAAAAATCAAAATTTGAACTGTCCAAAAAAGGACTCGATCAATTTTTTCATCTCTTACTTAAAATATTCTGATAAAGTCAGCGAATCGAATGTATTTTTACAACAATATTTATAACGTTTTTTATATATTTCTTTACAGCAAAATCATGCGAGTGATTTTTTTAAAAACATTGTCCAATTTTCTCACAATTTAAAAATTAAAAGCTTCGGAATCATTACAAAAAAAAATGTCTAATATCACCAAATGTTTACGATAGTCTCTAAAATGATAATTATGTATTAACCTTCATGAGTTCGCGCCAACTTGAGTCACACGGGCGATCGCGCGGGCGGTCAGTGGACCGCGCACGTTTTTTCATAATTATCATGCTGTGTTCTCTACTTATTGTTAATTGTTTACTGCCATTTAGCAAAGAAACTTTGACACAACTCGGCAAACATCTTCTTTATCAAAATTCATTATTTAAACAACATATAGTCAGCCATCAACATAATAAAGATTCTAGCTTGAAAAATAATTTTCCTTTCAACTTTTTTTCGGCAAAAAGGTAATTTCGTTCAATTAAACTAGAATAAAACTAGAATATATTCAAGTATAATTGACATTTCAAAAAAGGCCACTTGAAAGAAAAGTACATAACTTGACACTTGTAACTTGAAACTACAATATAATGAACTTACGAGTAGGTGGCACAAAAAAAAAGAGGAAAAAAAGAACTTTTGGCCGGAAATAGCGGAAATTGCCGGAAATAGCGCTCGTAAGTGTAACTAAAGAATACATGCCCATACCATCTCACCCAAAGCGACATTCGAAATTCCAAAAAGGCGGTCACTTGACCGCCCACGCGAACGGATTAAGGTTAATTATATCCCTATAACTATTTCAGATAATTAATAATAATTATATTATTATTCAACTAGAATTATTTTAACTTGAAAAATAAAAAATGCAGATGTGCTACTGAAAAGGAGGATCGGTGGCTCAAAGTTACCCTCGAATCCGGGTGAACAAACTTATAACATGTACTTGTGCTATTCGATTTCAGGAAATCGGACTGCAGAAAGACCGAGGATCCTCACGAGCAAAAACACATCTGCGCAGATGTATTTAATTTATCAGGATCTTAGGGTTCAACACTATTCCAAATCCTGGAATTGATGTAGATATGCTAGAATTTATGCAGATGTATTGTTTCTTCATCAGAAATTCTCAAATATCCGATATCCTGCTACGCCTTTTTCTTTGAGACGCGCTATTCGTACGCGTCTCGTCACACGGATCCGATTGTCTGAACAATCGTATCATCTAGGATGGCTGTCAAGTTCTTATACAGCGTGTTCAGATAAGTTATTGGTCTGTAATTCTTAGGGTCAGACAAGTTGCCTATCTTCGGGAGGAGTACTGTGCGTCCTTCCACCAATGACGTAACGAGGTCAAAAATCTGGAATTTTGAGAATTCAAACAACTTTTTCTATGGGTACAAAAGCTATGGTGTTTTTTATGTACAGCTATTAAAAAGACACAAAATACTAAAATCACACATTTTTAAGAAACGTAACGTCCATGAAAGTCATGTCTTGCTTGTCCATCGAATCTGGAGTCGTATGTCATGTTGTTGTTTTTGTTGTTTTTAATGTGGGTTTATTGTGCCACACTCGTGTTTATTCTCAAGGCAATACATGTCTGTATGTGTGTCTGTTCATTAAGCCCGATCCACACATTCGCTACTCTACGAGTCCCGAGTAAAAGTACTCCGAGTCCCTATGTAATGTGGATAGGCGAATGTTCGCTACTCGTGCTATCCATCACTTGCCGAGCTTCCAAAGCGAGCATCAAGGTGAGTAGAGTGAGAAACTGACGTTTGGGACGCCGATTGAAGAGCGAATATTCGCCGTTTCCAAACTATTCGGCACTTGGCCATGCACGCATTTCTGGATACCTGTGCTCGGGTATGCTCGCTACTCGGCGAACATTGGGGGATTAAGACGAATATTCGGTACTCGGCAAGTAACGAATGAATGGATCGGTCTTTACTGGAAACCACCAAAGCCCCGGTAGAAGTAAATAGAAAAATTTCCATTGGTACCGGCTCAGGGATCGAACCCCAATCCTCCTGCACGAAAAATTGACACGCTATCATCTGATCCACCAAAGCTTCTTTCGTATGCCATACATAAAACTAAAAAAAAAATCAAAAAATTAACTGAATCCTAAAAAATTTAATTTTTAGTTATCTTCATTATTTAAAAAAATACCGAATTATCAAACCAAAAAAATCCATCTTTTTTTTAATGTTCAAAAATATTTGGCTCCTGATTCTGAAAATTTTTTTAGATCCCGAGGCACACATTATTATTATTATTATTATTATTATATCATTAAGCCGCTTCCCTTTCGGGGTAGGCGTGAATTGCTCGGTTGGAAAGTAGTGAGTTTACCAGGAATTTGAAGAAAACTTTTTGATTCTCTTGAAATCTTCAAAATTCTCAAGGCAAAATATTCAGCAAAATTCTCACCATTATTCTCGTTCATCAAAAAAAAAGAAAAAAATTGATCAAATTTCAGTGTAAAAGCCTTCAAACCTAATTCTAAAGCAAAAAAATTCAAAAAGTTTGTTCATATAATATGAATAGCACAAAATTTCATTTCAGAATGTCACGGGACTCATTTAAAAAAAATTGGTTCCACAAAACCATATGTTCGTATAAGAAGTTTATTAATGTTCCGTTTCATAATTTAAAACAATGTTTATTTACGATGCGTTAAACAGTTCTGTATATATATATATATATATACATTTTTAAACGAATTCTGTGATTTGTGTCGAATAAAAACCCATGCTCAGAATGTTTGTTTATTGTGTTTCGACATAATTTTTATTATATTCCATTCGCCAATAATGTTGTAAATAATTTGTAATGCCATTGATTGATGTTATTGTGTACTTAAATTTTTGTGTGTAATGATATCAATAAACGGTATAAAATTATTGACAACATTAATAAGTTCAATGTTCCAAATTTATATATCCCGCCTGGACGGCACTTGCGATTTTAGTTCCTCCAGTTCTCACATGAGCGCGCGTGTCGCTCCATAAGCGGCCATATTGGAAATATTTGTTTCTAATTTTCATCACGAGGCTTCAGCCCCGTGGATTATATATTCAGAAATATCATATCAAAATTTCACACAGAAATTTTTATACTTTCTGTACTTATGAGAGCTTGGAACAAAAGCGCGCTGAAAGCTGAGCGCTTGAGTAGAGCATCCGAACGCGGCTGCATATGTTTCAGCGGTGGGAATTGTTTTCGATGCATATCTGGAATTTTCGCTGTTTATTTTTAAATGTTTATGCGTTAAGAAAATATTGCACTTGTGATATTTTGTACGGAACAGGGATCGCTGATTAAGTGTGAATAACTTTTTCTGACAATTTTTATGTTCCGAAAACTTTAAACGCGTTTTTTGTTAAACTGCTGTTTTGCGCTCTGTGCGCACGATTTTAAAAAAAGTTTTTAAATGATTACTTTCAAATATTCTACTTTCATTCTAAATATAAATATCTACAAAGTGACCAAGCGCTTCTTTTAATTTTCAATTTGATCATAGTTAAATTTACAACAAAAAAAGAGCAGAAAACACGATTTTTGGACATTTTTGTTTGAAGGACCACCATTTTGTGATTTTGCAAAATGAAAAAAAGCGCTTCGTCGCTTCAGAGCTATAATTATAATAATAAGGAAAATTTATGATTTATTTGTTTCAGATGATGCTGACTGGAGATATCATGCGCGCAGTGGACATGCCATTTTCTTAGACACTTTGTTTATTGTTAAATAATACCTGAACTGAATAATAATTCATATAAAAAAGTGTGTACGTAAATATTGAGACCGCATAAGTAAATCCTTGAAAATGTTATTAAATTTTATAAAGTAGTTGTTGACAAAAAAATTCTTAAAAATCACCTTCTTTTTTGCTGAGATAGTAGAATGCCCCCTTAAGGGAAGCGTCCACATTAGAGTGGTCCAAAATTACAGAGCAACAATTTTTTCACCCTAGAAGGAAATTCATCCTCAACCCCAAGTTTCCATTTCAAAAAAAAAAGAAAATCCGTGCTTTTTTTTCGAAATTAAAATATTAACGCAAGCCAGTGGGCACTTCAAGATTTCATTTTATTAACATGGGAAAATTTTGGATTTTCGAAAAATTGAACTCATACTTATAACTCTTATTTTTAACTAACCATACGTCCCCCACCAATGTAGTTTCTTTTTAATTTTAGGGTGATATTAGGGGGGGGGAGGTAAGGGTGTGTTAAACATATAAGTTATTAGTATGGATTTATTTCGTATACACTCCTCTTCAATCCCTAAAAAACTTGGCACGTTTCGACCAAATCCTGAAGTATGCTTCCAATTTTTCAAAAATCAAAAATTTCCCTATGTTAATTAAATGGTATTTTTATGTGACCGATGGTACGTGTTAATATTTGAATTTCGCTAAAAGAAAATTTCGGCTTTTCTTTCTCCGTGAATAGAAACTTTTGGGAATGGGGGGGGGGGGCTTGCCCTGTAGCTCGAAAAGTTCTTTTTGGACCACCCTAGTCGAAATCAAAGTTTTTGGACCACCCTAGTCGAAATCAAAGTTTTTGGTCGCAAATGTAATTATTCTCAAAAATGCAACTACAGTGTTGAAAACTCGTTAAATTTTTCATTCAGACACAATTTATTCATCTAAAAATTCAACTATTCCATTTTTGGTTGATAATTTACCTGTTTCAGTTGGTGATTCAACTATTTGTTCGAAAATGTATCTTTTTTAGTTGAAAATTCAAGTAATTCGTCTTATCAAGTAAAAACTTAATATAAAACTTTATGATTTTCGTCAATCGTTCAAATCTTTTGTTAGAAATTAGTATTTTTTGTTAACTGGAACTGGTTGAAAGTTCGTTTTTTTTTGTTTTCAAATTTTCATTTGTCAACTGAAAATTCATTTAAAATGTTTAATTTCTTCTTTTTTGTCGAAAATTATTTTTTTTTTTTACAATTTTTATTATTTGAGTTAAAAATTCATCTATTTAGTTAAAAATGTATTTTCTTGCAAATCCAACTACACTGTTTTTGATTGCAGATTGATTGTTTATTTGAATATTGATTTTCTCCAGTTGAAAATGCAAGTATTTGGTTGAAAATTCATTTGTTTTGGTCAAGGATTCAAATATCTTTTTGAAAATGGACCTCTTTTGTTAAATTAAACTAGTTAAAAGTTTTTGTTGTTGTAAAATGTTCACTTTTTAACTGAAAATTCATTTATAAAATTTAATTTTTTCTTTTTGTGAAAATTAATTTATTAGTAACATGTGTATCATTCTAGTGAAAAAATCATCTATTTGGTTAGAAAATTAACTATTTTGTTGGAAAATGTTTTTTTTTTTTGTTAAAAATTCAGTTTAGAATGGAAATTTAACTATACTGTATTTGAATGAAGACTTATAGTTTGAATTGAAAATTGATCTTTTCAAGTGAAAATCGCATGTATTTGGTTGAAAATTAATTTGTTCTGGTTAAAGATTCAAATATTTGGTGAAAACTTTTATTTTTTTGTTAAATTAAACAGGTTGAAAGTTCGTTTTTCTTTGTTACATATTCATTTTTTCACTGAAAATTCATTCATAATTTTCAATTTTTTCTTTTTACTTAAAAATTACTTTTTTTTTTGGAAAATTTTTATCATTTCAATAAAAAAATTCATCTATTTTGTTGAAAATGCATGTATTTTGTTGAAAATTCAACTATACTGTTCACGATGGAAAATTGATCTTAACAAGTTGAAAGTGCATGTATTTTTCTGGAAACGAATAGGGTTTGATCAAGAATTCAAATATTTTGTTGAAAATTGGCCTTCTTTTGTTGAAGTAAACTGGCTGAAAGTTCGTTTTTTGTTAAATATTCATATTATGTTTGTTTATTGAAAATTAGGTTTTGAGTAAAAATTTAACTATACTGTATCAAGTGGATTACTCAAAATCACAAGTTGACTACCAAGATTACAAGTGGATTACTCCTATTAGATGGATTATAAGTGAATTACTCTGAATAAAAGTGGATTACTCCGATTACAAGCTGATTACTCTGATTACAATTGGATTACTCCGAATTGTATGGATTATAAGTGAATTACTCCGATTACAAGTGGATTACTTCGAGTAGATGGATTATAATTTAATTACTCTGAATAAATGTGGATTACTCCGATTACAAGTGGATTACTCCGAGTAGATGGATTATAAGTGAATTACTCTGAATAAAAGTGGATTACTCCGATTACAAGTAGAGAACTCCGATTAAAAGTGGATTACTCTGAATTACATGGATTACAAGCGGATTACTCCGATTGCAAGTGGATTACTCCGATTACAAGCGGATTACTCTGAATACAAGTGGCTTACTCCGTATTACAAGTTGATTACTCTGATTACAAGTGGATTACTCCGAATTATATGGATTATAAGTGGATTACCCCGATTACAAGTGGATTACTTCGAGTAGATGGATTATAATTTAATTACTCTGAATAAAATTGGATTACTCCGATTACAAGTAGATTACTCCGAGTAGATGCATTATAAGTGAATTACTCTGAATAAAAGTGGATTACTCTGAATTACATGGATTACAAGTGGATTACTCCGATTACAAGTGGATTACTCTGAATACAAGTGGATTACTCCGAATCACAAGTTGACTACCCAGATTACAAGTGGATTACTCCGATTAGATGGATTATAAGTGAATTACTCTGAATAAAAGTGGATTACTCCAATTACAAGCTGATTACTCTGATTACAAGTGGATTGATTCGAATTACACGTGGATTAATTTGGATTACGCGGGATCGCACCCGGATTCCTCCGAATGATCTAAGTTGTAAGTAGATTATTCAGCCTTGTAAGTTGATTCCTCCGAATTACAAGTGGATTACTCTGGACTACTCCGGATCACGCGTAATCCACTTGTAATCGGACTTATCCATGGCAATCCACTTAGAACTTATATAACACGGAGCAATCCACGTGTGATCCGGAATAGTCCAGAGTAATCCACTTGTAGTTCAAAGTAATCCACTTGCACGGCGGGGTAATCCACTTACAACTTGCATAATTCGGAGTAATCCACTCGCAATCAGAGTAATCGACTTGTAATTCGGTGTAATCCACTTGTATTCAGAGTACTCCAGTTGTAATCAGAGTAATCCTCTTGTAAGCGGAGTAATCAACTTGTAATCCATGTAATTCAGAGTCATCCACTTTTAATCGAAGTAATCTACTTGTAATGTTTGTAATCCACTCGTAATCCATTTAATTCGGAATAATCCACTTGTAATCAGACTAATCAACTTGTAGTTCGGAGTAATCAACGTGTATTCAGAGTAATCCACTTGTAATCGGAGTAGTCCACTTGTAAACGGGGTAATCCACTTGTAATCCATGTAATTCTGAGTAATCCACATTTAAATGGAGTAATCTACCTGTAAAGGAGTAATCCACTTGTAATCCATGTAATTCGGAGAAATCCACTTGTAATTAGAGTAATCCACTTGTAATCAGAGTAATCCACTTATAATCAATATAATTCGGAGTGATCCACTTGTAATAAGAGTAATCCACTTATAATCCATATAATTCGGAGTAATACACTTGTAATCCACTTATAATCCATTTAATCCGGAGTAATCCACTTGCGATCCACTTATAATCCATATAACTCGGAGTGATCCACTCGTAATCCACTTATAATCCTCATTACTCGGAGTAATCCACTTGTAATAAGGGTAATCCATTTGCAAGCGGAGTAATCCACTTGTAACCCATGTAATCTACTTAAAATCCATGCAGTTCTGAGTAATCCAAATTTAATCGAAGTAATCTACTTGTAACGGAGTAATCCACTTGTAATCCATATAATTCGGAGTAATCTACTTCTATTCAGAGCAATCCATTTGTAATCAGAGTAATCAACTTGTAATCGGAGTTATCCACTTTTATTCAGAGTAATTCACTTAGAATTCATCTAATCGGAGTAATCTTTTTGTAATCGGAGTAATCCACTTGTAATCAGAGTCATCAACTTGTAATTCGGTGTAATCCACTTGTAATCGGAGTAATCCACTTGTAAGCGGAGTAATGCACTTGCAATCCATGTAATCCACTTGCAATCCATGTAATCCACTTGTAATCCATATAATCCACATAATCCACTTGTAATTCTGGGTAATCCACATTTAATCGAAGTAATCTACTTGTAACGGAGTAATTCACTTGTAATCCACTTATAATCCATGTAATTCGGAGTAATCCACTTGTAATCAAAGTAATCAACATGTAATTCGGAGTAATCTACTTGTAATCGGAGTAATCCACTTGTAAGTGGAGTAATCCACTTGTAATCCATGTAATCCACTTGTAATCCATGTAATTCTGAGTAATCCACATTTAATCGAAGTAATTTACTTGTAACGGAGTAATCCACTTGTAATCCACTTATAATCCATATAATTCGGGTTAATCTACTTGCAATCCACTTATAATCCATGTAATTCGGAGTAACCCACTTGCAATCCACTTATAATCCATATAAATAGGAGTAATCCACTTGCAATCCACTTATAATCCATCTAATTCGAAGTAATCCACTTATAATCCATATAACTCAGAGTAATCCAATTGTCATAAGAGTAATCCACCTGTAAGCGGAGTAATCTACTTATAATCCATTTAATCCACTTATAATCCATCTAATTCGGAGTAATCCACTTGTTATCCACTTATAATCCATCTTATTCGGAGTAATCCACTTGCAATCCACTTATAATCAATCTAATTCGAAGTAATCCACTTATAATCCATATAACTCGGAGTAATCCAATTGTCATAAGAGTAATCCACTTGTAATCAGAGTAATCCACTTGTAATCCATGTAATTTTGAGTAATCCACTTGTAACCCATGTAATTCTGAGTAATCCACATTTATTCGAAATAACCTCCTTGTAACGGAGTAATCCACTTGTAATCCACTTATAATCAATATAATTCGGAGTAATCCACTTGCAATATACTTATAATCCATCTAATTCGGAGTAATCCACTTATAATCCATATAACTCGGAGTAATCCAATTGTCATAAGAGTAATCCACTTGTAAGCGGAGTAATCCACTTGTAATTCTGAGTAATCCACATTTAATCGATATAATCTACTTTTAACGGAGTAATCCACTTGTAATCCACTTATAATCCATACAATTCGGAGTAATCCACTTGCAATCCACTTATAATCCATCTAATTTGGAGTAATCCAGTTATAATCCATATAACTCGAAGTAATCCAATTGTCATAAGAGTAATCCACTTGTAAGCGGAGTAATCCACTTGTAATCCTTGTAATTCTGTGTAATCCACATTTAATCGATATAATCTGCTTTTAACGGAGTAATCCACTTATAATCCATATTATTCGGAGTAATCCACTTGCAATCCACTTATAATCCATCTAATTTGGAGTAATCCAGTTATAATCCATATAACTCGAAAAGGGAAGAGAGAATGCATGGGGGAGGAGAAAACCAAAATTGAATTATTTATAAGGAAAATTAGTGTTGCGTGACTCGGAAAAGCTTGAAGAGTAATGGTAAGAGGAAACGGAAGCCCTGGAAGATCTCGCGCACTTGATATAGATAATAGCTAGAAAGCTAATATTTAAGAACTTGTAAAAAATTTGCATTTTTTTTCATTTTTAAATTAAATTGAATTAAAATTAAATTAAATTCGATCGTTTTTTATTTAAAATAAATTTTCATGTATTGAAATAGCAATTATTACATCTTTTGTTGAGAATTAACCTTTTTTGCCTATAAATTAAACTATTAGGTTTAAAATGTTTTTTTTGTTCAAATTTTTATTTGAAATATCTGAAATCTTAGAAAATATTTTGAAATTCTCTCAAGAATCTCAGTAAACTTATATTTATATTTATTTTTACAATTTTATCTTAATTGCAAAATAATTTTAATTGGAAATTAATTGTAAATAATTGTAAAATAAATTAAACAAAATCTATTTTTTTAAAAATATCCCATGATTCAAAAAGAACAAAACAATTTTAAAGGTAATACTTTGTAGTATTTTAATAACTAATGAACATAATTTTAGAATTTTTTTCCTTGATTCTACCCTACGGTTAAACATATTACCAAAAACTGTCGTGAAATTTCAAATGAAAACAGTACTCGGTATACATGAATTTTAAAAATGAAAAATAATCATAATTTTTATAAATATTCTTGAATTTTATTTGAATATGATGCACGCTGATTATTATTCAAAAAATTATTGTAAATAGTTGGTCATTTTTTAAATTTTACATTTTTGTACCATTTTTGACCTTAGGGAATAGATTTCAAGAATGAAATTATAAAAATATCTCCATTAGATAGTGTTTGATTGAAAACTATATTTTTTGTTGAAATTTTTATTTGACATTTCTGAAATGTTGAAAATTTTGTGGAATTTTGTCAAGAATCCTGTGAAAATTATACTTATATAACCTTAAAATGAGCCAACAAAAAAACTTAGAAAATAAATAGTTATTCGAAATTTTTATTTTGTATACAAAAATACTTTTTACCTCAAATTATAATTTTGTTGAAATGTTTCTTCACTAAAAATTTTTTTTTTAAGTGAAATTTATTCATTTTCTTGAAAATTCATTCTTTGAAAGTTGATTTTGACTGTTTTGAATTAAAAATTCGAATTTTTTCTTTGCAATAGATTGGTTCATAATCAACTATCGACTGTTTGGTTAAAACTTGTTCTGTTGTTGAAATTTTGATGGCCATACATAAATATTAAAAAATCTTTGAAAATTTTCTTCAGAATCTTACGAAAATTATATTTACATAAACTTAAAAATAAATAAACCTAAAAATAAGTAGTTATTCGAAATTTTTATTTTGTATACACAAATATTTTTTGCTTTAAATTATAATTTGGTTGAAATTTTTCTTTTTTCTTCACTAAAAATTTTTTTTGAATTGAAATTGATTTATTTTGTCTAAAATTCATTCTTTTACAGTTGATTTTAACTGTTTTTAATTAAAAATTAGAATTTGCTAATTGAAATAGCAATAATTACATTTTTCGTTAAAAATTCAGCTTTTTTTAGTTCAAAATTCATCTTTTTTGGCTGAAAATTCGACTGTTTGGTTACAACTTTTGTTGTTGTTGAAATTTTAATCTTATAGAAATATTACAAAATTTTTGAAAATTTTCTTAAGAATCTTAGGAAAATTATATTTATATAAACTTAAACATAAATAATCCTCAAATAGAAATAGTTATTCAACAATTTTATTTTGTATTGAAAATGATTTTTTGCCTCAAATTATAATTTGTTTGAAATTTTCCTATTTTCTTGACTAAGAATCATTTTTACTTGAAAATTTATTTATGTTGTTGAAAATTCATTTTCTTGAAGTTAAATTGAACCATTTTTTATTCAAAATAGTTTTTTTTATTGAAATAGCAATTATCACAATTTTCGTTGAGAATTAACCTTTTTGCCTGCAAATTAAACTATTAGGTTGAAAATTTTTTTTTTTCTTCAAATTTTGATTTGAAATCAAAATCTCAAGAATCTCAGAAAACTTATATTTATATTTACTTTTACGATTCTATTTTAATTGTGAAAAAGTTGTAATTGGAAATTAATTGTAAATAATTGTAAAATAAATGTAACGAAATTTATTTTATAAAAAAATATCCCATGATTTTAAAAGAACAAATCAATTTTCAAGGTAATTCTTTGTAGTATTTTAATAACTAATTAACTTATTTTTAGAATATTTTTTCTTGATTCTGCCCTAGGGTCAAACATGGTACAAAAAACTGTCCTGAAATTTCAAATACAAACTGTACTGTGTTGAAAATATCTCCATTAGTTAGTGAAATACTAAGAAGACTTGACTTTCAAATGATATCAAAAACTTTTTAAAATGTTAGCCGACGATTGTACAGATATGGGTTTAATCTTTTGAACCAGTTGGAGAAATAGACATTTTCTGTATCGTTTTTCAGGATCTGATTTAAGCAAATAGTCGAATTAAAAAAAAAGGAATTTTCAACAAAGAAAGCTGAATTTTCAAAGAAAAATGTAATAATTGCTATGTCAATGAAAAATTCGAATTTTTAATTAAAAGCAGTTAAAACCAACTTTGAAAGAATGAATTTTCAACCAAAATAATAAATTTTCAAATCAAAGAAATTTTTCAGTGAAGAAAAAAGGAAAATTTCAACAAAATTATAATTTCCGGCAAAAAATATTTTTATATACAAAATACAAATTTCGAATGACTATTTATTTTTTAAGTTTATTTATTTTCAAGTTTATATAAATATAATTTTCGTAATATTCTTAAGAAAACTGTCAAAGATTTTTTAATATTTCCGTATGTCAATCAAAATTTCAACGACAAAAAAAAGTTTTAACCAAACAGTCGAATTTTCAACCTAAAAATGAGGAAATTTCAACCAAAAAAGCTGAATTTTCGACCAAAAATGTAATAATTGCTATTTAAGTGACAAAATTCGAAGTTTTAATTAAAAATAGTTGAAATCAACTTTAAAAGAATAAATTTTCAACAAAATAAATCAATTTCAATTCAAACAAAATTTTAGTGAAGAAAAAAGGAAAATTAAAAAAAAATTATAATTTAAGGCAAAAAATATTTTTGTATACAAAATAAAAATTTCGAATGACTATTTATTTTTTAAGTTTATTTATTTTTAAGTTTATATAAATATGATTTTCGTAATATTCTTAAAAAAATGTTCTAAGATTTTTTAATATTTATGTATGGCCATCAAAATTTCAAAGACAAAAAAAGTTGTAACCAAACAGTCGATAGTTGATTATGAACCAATCTATTTAGATTATTACATTTTCCAATTAGGAAAAAAAATCAAAAATTTAATACATTTCTAACATTGCTAATTATTTAATGCATTCTTCTTTCAAAATTTTTAAATAAAAAATAGATTTGATAATAGATTTAATACTTTCACGATGATTCATGATGATAAATTTAAATTTAAAGCTTTTTCGGGTTTCAATCAAAGAACCTATAGTCGAAGTTTAAACAAATCCGTAAGAAAAGTGTGTTCGTGACCGTACCTCCTTAATATTCAGAGACCAAAATTCTAATCTTGTAACATTTTTAACATGGAATCTTTTATAAACGAATGAAAAAAGTTCAGATTAAAATGAAAACAATTTTAATTTATTTATTCCAAGCAAAAAATATGACTTTTCTACGATAAAAGATGAATTTTCAATCTAAAAGGACGAATTTACAACAAAACAGCTGAATTTTGAACCAAAACATATTAAACAAGGTAAACAGTCGAATGTTTTACATTTTATAAAAGAGTCGACATTTAAATCCAAAAATATGAATTTTCAACAAAAAAGTTAATTTTCAATTGAGAAAGATGAATTTTCAACAACAGCAAAACAACAAATTTAACCAAAAAGTTGCATTTACAACCAAATATTTGAAATGTAAAGCCAACGAGACGAATTTTCAACAAAATAGTTGAACTTTTAACTAAATAGTTGAATTTCCAATCTACAAAGATGAATTTTCAATCAACTTGTCCAATCGTTAAACAAAAAAGATTAAATTTCAACCAAAAAGCATTGAATTTTTAACTAAATAGTTAATTTTTCAAGCCAAAATATGAATTTATTTTGAAAACAGTTGAATTTTCAACAAAATGATTGAATTGTTAAGAAAATTAATTTTCAATCCAATACTTAATTTTTCAACTATAAAAGATTTTACAAGGTAAAAAGTCGAATGTTTTAGATTTAGAAAACAGTTGAAATTTAAATGCAAAAAGATGAATTTTTGACAAAACAGTTAATTTTCAATCAAGAAAGATGAATTTTCAACATAATAGATGAATTCTAAAAAAAAAGAACAGTTGCATTTACGACCAAATATTTTAAATTTAAAGCCAACGAGACGAATTTTCAACAAAATAGTTGAACTTTTAACCAAATAGTTGACCTTCCAGCCTGCAAAGATGAATTTTCAACCAAATGGTCGAATCGTTAAACAAAAGAGATTTTGAAAAAAAAAATTTCAACCAAAAGCAGTTGAATTTTCAACTAAATAGTTAAATTTTCAAGTCATAATATGAATTTTTTTAGAAAACAGTTCATTTTTCAACCCGAAAACTTTAATTTTCAACTAGCCAAAGAGTTTCAACAAAATAATTAAATCTTCAAGAAAATGGTTCAATTGTTAAGAAAATTATTTTTCAATCCAATACTTCATTTTTCAACTAAAAAGTATGAATTTTCATTTAAAAATTATTTTTCTACAAAAAAACGAACTGCAAATAAAATAGTCAAATTTTCAATAAAATAATTAAATTTTCAAAAAAATAGTTCAATTATCAACAGAAAATATGCCTTTTATACCATAAAAGATGAATTTTTTATCCGAAAGAACAAATTTTCAATAAAACAGTTGCATTTTTTACCAAATATTTGAAATTCAAAGAAAAAGAAACGAATTTTCAACAAATTGTTGAGCTTTTAACCAAATAGATGAATTTTGAACTTAAAAACATGAATTTTCAACAAAATGGTCGCATTGTTAATCACAAAACATTAAACTTCAACCAAAAACAGTTGAATTTTCAACTAAATAGTTAAAATTTCAAGCCAAACAGATGAATATTTTTAGAAAACAGTTTAATTTTCCACCCGAAAAGTTGAATTTTCATACAAAAACACGAAATCTCCACAAAAAAATGGAATAGTTGATATTTCAACAGAAAAAGATTCATGATCTAGAAAAGGAGATGAATTTTTAAACCAAAAAGATAAATTATTAACCTAGAAGATTAATTTTCTACCAAAAAGCCGAATTTTCAACAAAAAACATGATGTTTCAAACAATTATTTAATTTGTTCAGCTCAAAAAGATAAATTTTAAGTAAGCAAATTAATTTTCAACAAAAAAAAAACGAATATTCAACCAAATGCTCGAATCTTTAAGGAAAAATGATTAAACGACAATCGAAAACAGTTTTTGTTTAATCAAATAGTTGAATTTTCAAACCAAAAAGTTGATTAAAAAAAAAACGAATTCTCAACAAAATAATGTAATAATTGATATTTCAACAACAAAGAAATGAATTTGTAACAAAATAGTTACATTTTTAAACAAATAGTTGGACTTTCCACAAAATAATTACTTTTTCAACAAAATTGCAGAATTTTCAACCAAATAGTTGAATTTTTTACTAAAAAAGAAAAAAACATCATCCAGTTGTATTTTTAACCAAACAGGAGAAAGTTTTTAACCAAAAAGATTAGTTTTCTATCAAAAAGACGAATCATTAACTGGAAAATATAAATTTTCAAACAAAAATGGAAAAGTTACGTTCTCAGTTTAAAAAATTAATTTTAAATAAAAAAAAGCGAATTTCCAAGAAAAAAGTTTAATTTTAAACCAATGAGATAAACCCTTAACAACAACAAAAAATACATTTTCATCGAAGAAGTTCAACTTTTATCTACGTGGGTGAATTTTCAATCAGAAAAGAACAATTTTCAACCAAATAGTTAAACTTTCAACCAAAGAGACGAATTTCCAAATAAACCGATAAATCTTCACCTGGAATAATTAAATTATCAGTTAAACAAATTAATTTAAAAAAATGAATTTTAAACTAAAAAAATTAATTTTTAACTAAATTTATGAAATTTTAACCAAAAAAATGATTCTTCAATGAAGTAGATCAACCTTCAACCAAGTACTTTAATTTTTAACAAAAAAAAATACGAATTTTCAACAAAATACATAGTTCAATCCTCCACCAGACCTACGGCCACCCTAATTATAATTTTTTCTACGCCGGGAAAATGTTTTCATTACTTATAAAGATTTTAATTAATTTTTTTAACAAATAAAAAATTGGGCATTACTCACCAAACTGAAGAAATTAAGGATGTATCCCGTTTATAGTACGTATTTTTTGGTAGCGCTGAGATATAAAATCCTGAAAGCAAAAGTGCAATTTTGAAATTAATTATCTACAAAATATTTTTTCAAAATATTTTGATAAATTAGTAGGGGGCCTTGCATAAATTACGTAAAGTTTTTTTTCTGTTTTTTTTTTAACCACGTAGTCCCCTTCGTTAATGTCCGTAAGTTTTGACTCCCTCCCACCCTATCTTAAGTAATTTTTCACAAATTACATCAATTTTCAAACAAATAGTTGAGTTTTGAAATAAAAAAGATCAATTCTTGACTAAAGATGGAATAGTTCAATTTTAATTTAAAAAAAAATTATTTTCTATGAAACAGTTGAATTTTATACTAAATTTTTATGACGAATTTTCTAAAAAAAAGTTGAATTTTCAACTAGGCAATTAACTTTTCACTTAAACAAAATTTTAATAAAAAGAACTAATTTTTATCAAAGTAGTTCAATTTTCAATCAAAGATATGAATTTTCCACTAAAATTATGAATCTTCAACAAAAAAATGTATTTTTAAGAAAGAGTAAACTTTGGGAAGTCCTTAAAGAGTACGGACTACATGGTTGGCTCCTACAAGCAATACAAACAATATATGCAGGCAGTAAAGCGAGTGTAAGGGTAAATGGGAAACTGCCTTTCGAAGAATAAGACAACCCAGAAATAATAATTCTACCATACCATGTTCCACCTACCTCCTAAACGAATAAAACGCCCAACAATTATATTTATACATACTCCATATTCCAAACCCTCACAACGAATAAGATAACCCAACAATCATAATTAGTTCTAGCTCTGTTGCATCCTCCACCACAAATAAGTCAGCTCTAAATAATAAGCAACTTACCAGTTTTCCAACCCCCTTCGACCAATGAGACAACCCAGCAATTATATTCACCTATACCATACATAACCCAACAAACATAATTAGTTCTATCTCTGTTCGATCCTCCACCTCAAATAAGTCAGCCCAATAATAATAATCAACTTGCCAGTTTTCCAACCCCCTTCGACGAATAAGACAACTCAGCAATTATAAATTAAACATAACCTTTTTCCACCTACCTCCTAAACGAATAAAAGACCGAACAATTATATTTACCAATACCCGATATTCCGAACCCTCACCAAGAATAAGATAACCCAAGAATTATAATTAGTTCAACCTCTGTTACATCCTCCACCACAAATATGTCAGCCCAACAGTAATAATCAACATACCAATTTTTCAATCCCCTTCAGCGAATAAGACAACCCAGCAATTATATTGACCTATACCATACACGACCCAACAAATATAATTAGTTCTACCTTTGTTCCATCCTCCACCACAAATAAGTGGTGGTGGTTAAAAAATCATTTTTCCAAATCCCTAACAATCATTAAAATCCATGGAAATGCCTTGAAATTTTCTAAATCTGTTGAAAATCCTTTAAAATCTTTTAAGATATCTTGAAACATTTTAGTTCCTGTAAAAACGTTTCATATCTTTCAAAATTCTAGGAACTCCTTTACAACCGCATGCCCACTTTCACAAATCCGTTAAAATCATTAAAATCCTTGGAAATGCCTGGAAATTTTCTAAATCTCTTGAAAATCCTTACAATTCCTTTAAAATGTCTCAAAACCTTTCAGGTCCTGTAAAATCGTTTCATATCTTTCAAAATTATAGGGAATTCTTTACAACCGCATGACGATTTTTCCAAATCCCTAACAATCATTAAAATCCATGGAAATGCCTTCAAATTTTCTAAATCTGTTGAAATTACTTTGTTATCTATTGAAACATCTTAAAACCTTTTGGGTCCCGTAAAATCGTTTCATATCTTTCGAAATTGCGGGAATTCTTCACAACCGCATGACCATTTGAAAAAATTCCTTAAAATCATTAAAATCCTTGGAAATGCATTGGAATTTTCTAAATCCTTTGAAAATCCTTTGAAATCGTTTAAAATGTCTTAAAAATCATAGTTTCTGTGAAACCGTTCTATATCTTTTGAAATTCTAGGAAATTCTTTACAACCGCATGACCATTTTCAGAAATCCCTTACAATCATTAAAATACTTGGAAATGCCTTTAAATTTTCGAAATCACTTGAAAATCCTTTGAAGTCGTTTAAAATGTCTTAAAAATCATAGGTTCAGTAAAACTAATGTATATCTTTCGAAATTTAAGGAAATTCTTCACAACCGCACGACCATTTTTGCAAGTCCCTAACAATCATTAAAATCCATGGAAATGCCTTGAAATTTTCTAAATCTGTTGAAAATACTTTGTAAACTTTCAAAACATCTTGAAACCTTATGGGTCCTGTAACATCATTTCATATCTTTTAAAATTGTAGGAAATTCTTTACAACCGCATCACCATTTTTCCAAATCCCCAACAATCACTAAAATTCATGGAAATGCCTTGAAATTTTCTAAATCTCTTGAAAATACTTTGTAATCTTTTAAGATATCTTAAAACGTTTTAGTTCCTGTAAAATCGTTTCAAATCTTTCAAAATTATAGTCACTTCTTTAAAAACGCATGGCCACTTTCACAAATCCCTTGAAATCATTAAAATCCTTGGAAATGCCTTGACATTTTTTAAATCCCTTGAAAATCCTTTTAAATCTTTCAAGATATCTTAAAACCTTTTAGTTCCTGTAAAATTGTTTTATATCTTTCAAAATTCTAGGAAATCCTTTACAACCGCATGGCGACTTTCACAAATCCCTTCAAATTATTAAAATCCTTGGAAATGCCTTGAAATTTTTCCAATCTCTTGACAATTCTTTGAAATCGTTTAAAATGTCCTAAAAATCATGGGTTCTGTCAAACCGTTTTATATCTTCCGCAATTTTAGGAAATTCTTCACAACCGCATGGCCATTTTCACAAATCCCTTTATATCCTTGAAAATGCCTTGAAATTTTCTAAATCTCTTGAAAATCCTCTTAAATCTTTTAAGATATCTTAAAACCTTTTAGTTTCTGTAAAAACGTTTCATATCTTTCAAAATTCTAGGAAATCCTTTACAACCGCATGCCCACTTTCACAAATCCGTTAAAATCATTAAAATCCTTGGAAATGCCTTGATATTTTTTTAACCTCTTTACAATCCTTTGAAATCGTTTAAAATGTCTTAAAAATCATGGGTTCTGTAAAACCGTTTTATATCTCTCGAAATTCTAGGAAATTCTTTACAACCGCATGACAATTTTTCCAAATCCCTAACAATCACTAAAATCCATGGAAATGCCTTCAAATTTTCTAAATCTCTGGAAAATACTTGGTATTCTTTTAAAACCATCTAAAAACCTTTTGTGTCCTGTAAAATCGTTTCATATCTTTCGAAATTCTAGAAAATTCTATACAACCGCATGACCATTTGAAGAATCTCTTAAAATCATAAAAATCCGTGGAAATGCCTTGAAATTCTCTGAATCTCTTGAAAATCCTTTGAAATCTTTCAAAATATCTTAAAACTTTTCAGTTCCTGCAAAATTGGCTCATATCTTTCGAAATTCTCGGAAATTCTTTATAACCGCATGGCCATTTTTTCAAATCCCTTAAAATAATGAAAATTCTTCAAATCATTGAAATTTATGAAAAATTAGTTGGAATCTTATAAAATACCCCGACAAATTTCAAAACTGCGTCTGGCAGACATTCCCTGAATTTCGGAATTTTTTTTTAAATTCCTAACCTGTCCCTTATTTTCCCTGACCAAAAAAAGACCCTAACTTTTCTCTCATTTCTAGGTTTTCCCTAGCCTGCGGCCACCCTGTAAGAGATTTCGAATTTTTAGGGTTTCGTATTAGGGGAAGTGAGGGGGAAGTAGAGGAAATAAGGAAAAATTAGGTAACAGAAAGTGAGGGAAAATAAGGGAAGGAGAAATAATAAAATTCAGGAGAGGGAAAGTCAGCAAAAATAAGTGGAGTGAGGAAAAATGAAGGGGAAAGTAGGGGAAGCAAGAAAAAAATAATAGGATGGTAGTAAAGAAAAAGAGGGGAGTGGAAGTAGGGGAAGTGAGGAAAAATTATGAGCAATGTGGGAAGAGTTAGTGTAGGAAGTTGGGAAAGTGAGGGTAAGTGATGGGAAATTAGGGAGGGGAAGTAGAGGAAGTGCGTGTAAATAAGGGAAGGTAATTATGAATGAGGATGAGTAGGGAAGTGAAGTGAGGGCTCGGGAGGGAAAGTAGGGGAAGTTCAATGCTATCTGGGAACAATCGCAGCTACTGCTTGGGCTCGTGATAGGGTAGAAGAGTGGAAGCGCACGAGGCTGAATCAAAGGAATTATTACAATGAGAATGCAGGAATATTTCCTGTTCATTGAAGTAAACAGCCTTCAGTTATCATCCGATATACAACTTTTATTCAATTCAAAACAGCAGTGTTTGGCAAGTCATCAGTCGAAAGTAACGTGTTAGCGTCACCGGTGATGTCGGGGACAATCATTTGAATTCGGTGACAGTGGATACTGCAGAAAATTTTACCTTAAGGCACACCGCGTAAACCCGAGCGTAAATCAGAAAAATCTTACATTACACATTCTGTAGGTTGTCCTTCACCAGGTGCATTATGTTTGCACTTTTTGAATTTTGAAACAAATTAGAAACAATTATTATGCGTCTGGCAAGGCCAAGCTTGCAGGGAATGCCATGTTACCTTTCTCTGGTTTACGCTCTGGTTTACGCAGCGCGTCCTAAGATAGGAAAGATTTTTGCAGTATCCACGTTTCCTTCTGCTATCGCGAACGTTAACCAATTTTTGGACACTTATTAACAGTTTTATTATTTTAAATAATAATGTAGTTTACATTATTGTAATAAATGATGTGCTTCAACATTCTGGCAGTAAAAAAACGTTCTTGCGAGGCGTAATAATGCTTTTTCAACTTTAATTGACATTGTCGGACATTTTGCAAGTGGAATGTTATGGTGAGAATCAGCGGCTCTCCTCTGTCACCAATTTTATTAGATAAGAAGTATATATGGGGATATAAAGTACTATGTTTTTGGATTGTGAAATATAAAAGGTGTATTTTCCCTAAAGTATCTTGTTGTTGGAAACCTGTTTAGTTGCATATTGTGTGAATGCGACTGAGTAGCTACTTTCAGTTTTTTCTTTTGAAGTCTATGACATTTTGTAAATTACAATTTCCAAATAAATAATTTTATTTCATGATAAAAATTTCTGAATTTGTCTAAACATTATTGTATTTTTTTAATATTGGGCTACAATTTTGTTCCTAACATCTTGCTACAACACTATTATTTGTGAACGTTTCGTATTTGCAAAAACATCGGATAAATCAAATTATGGACGAAAAATTAGAATATCTTAATTTACGAAGTGTATGCAATGTCGGTATACATGAGAAAAAATTATCGTTACTGGTAAAAAAATAACTACCGGTACCGACAGTAAGATTTATTGGAAAATTTGAAAGAGAATACCTCCGATTAATTTGAACTTCACTGTGTCCCTGCTGATTACGAATATGATAGTACAAATGGGCAAATATTTGATTTTTGAGGTCAAAAGTTGATAAAACTAAAATATTCCATGTTTTTACGTCTATATCAGTATACATATAATACAAATTTTTAAGAAAGCTTCAAAGAGAAGTTGTAGAACATTGAAAAACAAACCTTGTGTGCAATACACATTTTTTCTTGAAACCACTATAAATTGAGAAAAGAAGGATAGTACTTAGACTTTTCAACAAAAACGAATTACCTTTTGACCAAACATTGAATTTTCTTATCTGATTCTACGAATTAAAGTTATCTTGAGGTCAAAAATGAGCATTGTGAAGAACGATTTATAAAATAGAGAAATATTTTCATCGGTGATCGTAACTAATTTTGGAAGAAAAGTAAAGACTAATTAGAAAAATCTATATTTCAGATATAAATATTTTATTTAACGATACATATTCACAGTTATATATTTTTGGTTTCTCTTTTGATGAAAGTTGAAATTCCGTTTTAGTCCTAATGTTGTAAGACTTATTTTATTTTTTGAGCGATTCCCTACAAATCTCTTTGGTATGTTTTTATTCAAAAAATCTTATTGAAGAAAATTTTAATTATAAAATTAACATATCTGCATAAAATCGTAAATAAATATTGTTAAATAAACAATTTCAACGTGGAATTTTTTTCTGAAGTTCGCCTTTAGTTCTCTGGAGATAACTTCAGTACAATCATACTTAAGCGAAAAACAAGTAAAAGGGCTAGTTCAACAGAAAAACTAATTTTCAACAGATTGGTTCAATTTTCAACCAAAGAAATGGATCTTCAGCTACTAAAATACATGTTTACAAATTAGGTTAACTTGGAACCAAGAAGTTGAGTTTCAAATCAATGAGAATAAATTTTTTTCTACCAAAACAGACGAATTTACAACAAAATAAATACATTTTGAACCAAATAGTTCAATTTTCATCTGAAAATGGTCTGAAATTTTCAACCAAAAATGGAATTTTTAAATAAAAATGTAATTGGTAGAGTTGATATTTCATACAAGTAGCTGAATTATCAACGAAAAAATATGAATTTTCAACTGAAAATTTAATAGGTAGAATTTTCAACTAGAAACATTTTATTTTCAGCTAAAAATACAGTAGATAAATTTTCATTAGAAAAAATTTATTTTTAGTCAAAAACCAAATTTTTACAAAATAGTTTAATCTTAAACCAATAAAATGAAGTTTTAAGAAAGAAGTTCAACTTTTAACCAAACTGTTGAAGTTTGAACCAAAAAGATGAATTTTCAATCAAATATTTCATAGTTAGTTGAATTTTTAACTTTCTTTATTTTGTTTATACTCTCTTCCTTTTACGGGCTTGAGAGTCTTCACATAACTATTAGATACATTCCTACAAACAAGCCTTATACTACCTTACTAACTATTTGCTACAGATCGTCTTAAATTATTATTCTTATTTCTAAACGCTTGCGATTTTCCCCTGGGCTTCCATTTCCTCTTACCGTTATCAACCTCAAAAGTGGACTCTATTCCGCAACACTACTTCGTAATTCTTCTTCTTTAGGAGTCCTTTATTGGCTTTTTTTCCTGCCCTGTGCAACCAGCTTTCTCTCTCAGATCTTTTGGCTTCTTCATTCATTCCTCCCCCTGACCATTTTCATTCAGATTCCATTTTATTCTCTCTTGGATATTCTCCCCTCCCCCTTCGTCACCTGTACACCTCTCTAACACATGCAACCATGATTCCTGCTCATTCCTACATACTCTACACAGATTCAATTCTTCATTCATCCAATACCTACATGCTCTTACACCCTCTCCCATTCTGAATCTCATCACTCTATTCTATTTGCTCTCCTTTTTAATCTTTTTCAGGCACTCTGGTTCCTCCTGCTCTTAAACATTCTATACCAGCTGTTGTACCTTGAATCTGCGATTTTTTTCCATCTTTCCTCCCCTAACCTTGGCTTCATCTCTTCCTCTATTCCCTCCCACTCTCTACCCCTCACTTGCATACCACATTTAAAACTCATTTCATATCTCCCATTTCGAACGCCCGATGTTACCCCTCATCTCTTTGTCCATAACCTCCCGGGCACCCCTCTTCCCTTCTGAGATTCTCTTCTAAGTTCCAGGATCTTTTCACTTGCCTGACCACCATTTTTTCTCTTCCTATTTCTTCCCTTAGCATATAACCTGGGCAGCTCCAACTCAATCCCATACCCCATCTAAAAAATCTCTCATGCAAACTTTCCACTCTCTTATGTTCTTTCCATCCCCAAATTTCCACTCCATAGCTTAACACTGATAATTTCGATTTGGAATATGGAATTTTCAGATACAAATTAGACGTAATTGTTACCTGCAACACAAAATGTCCGTAAAAGATTATTATTTGACTTGGAACAGAGAATTCTTGATATGAAACGAAAATTTTGAAAAAAATGCAATTCTGATTCATAAGCAGGAAATTAAGAAAAATCAAATGTGTTGAGAAAGGCACTTATAGAAAAGCAATTCACATGCTGGATTTGATGTTTGATGATAGAAAAGTTCCTTGAGTCATGATTAATATTTGTTGAGCTCCAAAAATATATAATTTATTAAAAAAGACTCAAAGTTTTCGCCTTCTCGCAAGGTTTTATGAAGTTCACAAAATGAAAATGAAGAAGACGATTGAGAGGTCTTCTTGTAACGTTCTACTTCGTGACGCTCGACACTGACCCTGACCTCCTCAATCCGTCGGTTGAGGAGAGAAGATAACAGGGAAAAGGCAAGGTTGATACCTATGTGAACGCAAGAGAGATAAAAGACACTCACGCAGTACAATGTCATATGATTCAGAAAAATAGAGAAAACCGCCTAGAAGTATATGGAACGTTTGCCCCCCCCCAGGTTTCGATGATTAAAACGAAAAAGCATAAGCACTATAGTCACAAAAAAAGGTTTACGTAGTAGATTGCACCTCCAAAGGGTGAACAGGCAAAACACACAGTTTTACAATGGGTCTATCGCGAGTCCCATGAGCAGATTAAAGTTCTTGCAGGTGTTCAGAGGACCACCTGGTCCAGAAATCTTTATACATCTGTCAGGTAAGCTTCCAGCTGTGTGAAGAAAGTTGTTATTTCCTTAAAAGTCAGAGTAGTATCTCCCACTACTCGACGAAGATGATGTTTCACAGAGCAGACAGCTGCTTCCCAAAGTCCTCTGAAGTGTGGGGGCTGTCGCTGTAGAGAGAGGTGCATATCCCACGTCGAGCAGCAAATAATTTGTAAGCCGCTATGAAAACATCAGCTACTCTGTGAGTAGGCAATTGACCCATAAGTTGAGCATAATATCTCCGTAAATAAGACAGCGTAAGTTGAGCATAATCTTTGGATAGAATATAAGGACATAGCTCGTCGAAGTCGAAAACAGCATGTTTTAAACGACCTCCCTGTTGTAGTAAGCCATCAGTGACGAAAAACAGAAGCAAACGAAGTAAAAGACTTCTTGAAGTAAGTGCGAGGTGTCTGCGCAACGACTTAAACTCTTCGAAGAAGTGTCGAAGTTGTACATATCCTATCAGACGGCATTAAGCACTTTTTGAAACGTCTGAAGTGAATTTTCATGAAGGCAGGTTGATGGTTTTCTTTCGCAATCATTCCATGAATCTCAGGCAGAGAGCAGTAATGCGAAGTAGTTCCGTAAAGTTCGAGTATCGACTCAGCAGGGGCCATCGTGGATCCGTTCCAAACGTTGCTGCATGGAAAACTGTTCTATCCTCTCTGTTCTTGGTGGGATATATCAAGCTCGTAGAAGATGCCCAAAAAGTTAGCGGTTGCGATGACGAAGGTGGTCTAGTCGACCATTCTGAAAGACGTATGTGTAAATATCTGCTCCTAAAATCGTGTCAATCAAGCCACCCTGATCGACACGGATTCGCCAATCCCAGCCCCTAAATGTGAATGCAATGATCCGCAGAAATGCCACGAGGAAATACGTAAGACGCAAGCTTCGGTAAAAAAACAGAATGCACATAAGAGCTAGCTTCTGGATGAACTAATTACGTCGTTCCAACATTTGCCAAACCTCGAAAAGCTTTTGTACATCATGCGAATGGACGAAAGACATAGCAGGTGTAAACACGGTGCTGTTTACATTTAAATCAGACGTGGTAGGCACAGCTGTAGTGCTAGATTCACTCCCTGAATCGTCACTAGAAGACCGATGAAGCATGATATGATGATGACCAGAGCAAGTTTGACAACGCTCGGGTGAGACACACTCTCGTATCACGTTTTTCCCCAATTAATTGAAACATAGCCCACACTTATGAATCAGTTCTGGTCGCTTATCAGGAGTCTTGGATCTAAAAAGAGGACAGAACGAAACAAAGTGCTAACCGGGCATAGCGCACAACTACCCTTTTTAAGTGAAGCACCATCAGCTTTTATGTGAAAACCCTTCTCACCAGATTTGACGCTAGTCATTTTACATTTACGTTCGGTAAACGAATGCTTAAATTAAGAACCTTTCCCAAACTCAAGTGACTCCAAAGCGTTAACTCGTGAAATTAAAATGTCCTTAAGGTCTCGAACGAAGGATTAGGGGGAAGTGATCCAGTTTCATCTTCCGAAGCCATGTGCGAAGCCCGGAAACATGGTCATTCACTATCCTAGCGATACATAAGTGTTGTCCATGCTCACTCAAGGTTATCAACAGTGAAACTTATATTGACTAACTGCCGAGCAGGCTCATCTGTCAAACTTGCTTCTGAGTAATGTAGCTTCTGGTCTGATGGCAGAATAGCGTCGTCCTTTACCATGGAATAAAACATATCCCGGAAGGCAGGCCACGCAGTGAAATAATCTGTAGAATTTGGTAATTCCAGTTGTCGAAACATCTTTTTCAAAGAACAGAATTCGTAATGAACTTTATAAAACTTCACATGTCCACTCATCCACACAGTCCACAAGCTAAAGCCCTCACCTGGCTACCGAAGGACCAATAATGTTGAGAAAATCACTTGAAGAAAAAATAATGCACATGCAGGATTTGAAGTCTATAAGGTGCCATAATCAACTTTGTTGTATTTTTATTTTGAGCATTATATGAGGTTGAATTGGTTTAAGCAAGATATCGTTGTTGCATAGATTACGTCGGATCTAAAAATATTACAAGGGATTAGACAAAATAACACCAGATCACATATAGAATTGTGCAAGATTACCAGACATCACTCAAGATTACCATATGGAAAAATTAATTTTAAACCGACAAAGACGAATTTTCAACTGCGTAGAAGTGAATTTCCAACTGACATTATAAATCTCCAACGGAAAAATTGAATTTTTGACATAACAGTACAAATGTCAATCCAGTTGTTAAATTTTAAATCATAAAAGATCAAATTTCAAACCAGAAGATCAATTTTATAACAAAGAAATTAATTTTCTAGAAAAAAATCGAAATCACGAAATAGAAATTAATTTTTGACCAAAATTTTGAATCTATAAGGAAAAATACATTTTCAACTAGAGAGTTAAATTTTCAATTGAAAGAGATTAATTTTCATCAAAAAATGGAATGTCAAAATTTTGAATTCAGAGAATCATTAATTTCTTTGACAAAATAGTTCAATTTTGCAACTAAAATGACAAACCTTCAAGTAAAAAATAGATATTTTACAAAAAAATTTAACAAGATGAAAGTGTTTGGTGGCGGTGATAGTGTGGTTCAGATTTTATTGAATTTGAGGTGGAATTTGAGGTGAGTTGATAGTAGAAGTGCGTTTAAGGGTTAGGTTGGTGTGAGATTGCATGTAAGAAATAATAGAAGTGAGGAGGTTGGTGATAAATTGTGAGCTTGAGACTGTTTTGGGTAGGCTGGGAGGTTAGTTTGCTTGCAACTATTACATTTTTGGTTGAAAAAATTAAAACTAGAACTACTTTTTTTAATTAAAAATAATATTCAAATAATATTAAACTATTTATGGTTTCAAATTCAATTTCTTTTTGGTTGAAATATCAACTATTACATTTTTGGTTGAAAAAATTAAAACTAGAACTACTTTTTTTAATTAAAAATAATATTCAAATAATATTGAACTATTTATGGTTTCAAATTCAATTTCTTTTTGGTTGAAATATCAACTATTACATTTTTGGTTGAAAAAAGTAAAACTAGAACTACTTTTTTTAATTAAAAATAATATTCAAATAATATTAAACTATTTATGGTTTCGTAGTCAATTTTTTGTTGTTGAAATATCAACTATATACATTTTTCGTTGAAAATTGAACAACTCAGTTGAAAGTCGAACTAATTTTTAAAAATTAAAAATAATATTCAAATATTCAAATAATATTAAATTATTTACGGTTTCAAATTAAATTCTTTTTGGTTGAAATATCAATTATTACAATTTTGGCTGAAAATTTAACTACTTAGTGAAAAGTAGATCTAATTTTTTGAAATTAGAAATAATATTCAAATAATATTTAACTACTTATCGTTTCAAATTTAATTATTTTTTTTTTTTTTTGAAATATCAATTATTACATTTTTCGATGAAAATTGAAGTACTCAATTAAAAGTAGAACTCATTTTTTTAAATTGAAAATGATATTCAAATAATACTAAACTATTTATGGTTTTAAATTTTTTATTTGTTTGTTGAAATATCAACTATTACATTTTTGTCGAAAATTGAACTACTTACTTTAAAGTAGAACTAATTTTTTTCAATTAAAAATAATATTGAAATATTCAAATAATATTAAAGTATTTATGGTTTAAAATTAAATTCTTTTTGGTTCAAATATCAAATATTACATTTTTCGTTGAAAATTGAACTACTGAGTTAAAAGTAGAACTAATTTTTTTAAATCAATTTTTTTGGATTTTTGAATTTGAATTTTGGTGGAAAAAGATGAATTCTTAACAAAATGGGTAGGAGGGAAATAGGAAATGTATATAATTTTCTTAATTGTTAATTAGGATGCTTCTAAATAATTTCAGTTTGAAATTGTTTAATTTTTTCTGTGTCAAAATAAAAATCCAGCAACTTTGCACGTTCAATTTGAAATAATATTCAATTTTTGACTTTCGAGAATAACAAAAGAAATGTACTCAAAAAAGTTCGAAATTCGAAAGTAAGCAAATAATGAATTTATCATTTAATAATATATAAAGTGACTAAAGTACAACAAAAAAGAGTATAGCATTTATCTAAAGTTTGACACTTTATGTAAAAAAAAAAGTAACCTATTTGTGATCCATAAACTTCATAAACTTTAACAAAATCCAAAAAATTGAGGTTATGTTGACTTACCATTTGTTCAAATATTTGACAATAAGCCAAGTAATAATCGGTAAATTTTCGACTTCATTGTAAGTAGGGAGCAAAATTGAATATTTATTGTCTTGCCTTATTTCTTCTAAATCACTTTTATCACCCATGTCAATACTTTTAGTTTTTTTAGGTTAACTTCAAGTCCTTGCGTTTTTAAATTGTTAAAATAAAAAGAACTGGAATGTTAATTTAAAAAAACTAGCGGCTCACTTGTTAACAGTTTCTTTCATTTAGAAATAAGTAAACAACCACTGTTTAAATAACAATATTTTATTGTAAAAAGGGTTTGTAAAAAGTTTGTTGCTACACAATCCAGTAAATTCAGTAAATTTGATTGGAGATTTGAGTAAGTATCTTGTTTTGTAGGTTAACTGATAGAGGGCGCTTTTAAAAGGACACGTGGAGGATGCAATAATTTGACAGCTGTCATCAACTTATAGACACAATTTGTTTATGAATCCTATTCATCCTAACCATAAAAATGAAATTTTTTTGTGCACGAAGGTAATAATATCCGGTAAATAATAAAAATATGGGAAAAACTATGCGAGTAGTTGTTTGTGGAATGAAAGGAGTGGGTAAAACTGCTCTTCTGGAGCAGCTGATATATGGAAATGTTACTCCAAAGACAGTAAGTTTATAGGTTATGTTTTCTTTGTTATATTTCTTAATGCAGATAATATCTTTTGTAGCTTTAAAAACATTTTTTTTTCTATCACAACAGACGTAAATATTATCATTTAAAGTATGAAAAACTGGAAATGAAGAGTGACAGTATCAGGGCGACTAGAAGTCCTGATTGATCTGGACATGTCCTGATTTTTAATTCGTGTCCTTATTTTCTGATTTTTTGGGCTATATCCTGATTTTTTATATTTTCGGTTTGAAATTTCACCTGTTTTGTAGAAAATTCGTTTTGCATAGAAATTCCACAATTTGGATGGCATTTTCTGTTATCTATTGATTATTCGTTTTCTTTGGTTGAATTCATTTTTTTATGGTTTCAAATTAATTTTTTCGGGTTGAAATATCAACTATAACATTTTTTGTTGACAATTAATCTGTTTGGGTTTAAAAATCAAATTTTTTCTAAAACATTCGATTTTTAGCTTGAAAAATCAACTTTTTGTAGAAAAATCGTCTTTTTGCCTTGTAATTTTAACATTTTAGTTGAAAATTTAACTTTTTTGTTGAAAATTTAACTTTTTTGTTCAAGAATTAACTTTTTTTGTTAAAAATTCATATTTTCTGACTGAAAATTAAACTTTTTGGTTGAAAATTCGTGCTGAGTTGGTTGAAAATTATTTTATTGACTAAAAATCAACTTTTTTCTTTAAAAAATCGATTTTTAGCTCGAAAAATCAACCTTTTGTAGAAAAATCATCTTTTTGCCATGTAATTTTAACATTTTAGTTGAAAATTTAACTTTTTTGTTCAAGAAATAACTCTTTTTGTTAAAAATTCATATTTTCTGACTGAAAGTCAACTTTTTGGTTGAAGATTCTTTTTCAATTGGTTGAAAATCATTTTATTAATTAAAAAGGTAACCATTCCATTTTTTTGTTGAAAATTAATCTGTTTGGGTTTGAAAATCAACCTTTTTCTTAAAAATAAACCGATTTTTGGCTTGAAAAATCAACTTTTTGTAGAAAAATCTTCTTTTTGCCTTTTAATTTTAACAGTTGAGTTGAAAATTTAACTTTTGTATTGAAAATTGAACTTTTCTGTTAAAAAATTTAACTTTTTTGTTCAAGAAATAACTCTTTTTGTTAAAAATTAATTTTCATCCATTTAAAAACGAATTTCCAATAGAATGGTTAAATTTTGAATAAAAAAAAGGTCTTTGAACCAAAATGATGAGTCAATATCCGAAAAAATTATTTTTCAAAAATTATTTCCACTTTTAATGAATTCAACTATTTATGGTTTCAAATTAATTTCTTTTGGGTTGAAATATCAACTATTACATTTTTCGTTGGAAATTAAAATACTTAGCTAAAACTGGAACTAAGTTTTTAAAAATTAATTTTTTTGGTTATTGATTCATCACTGTAATTCAAAACCCTTTTTTTAATTTAAAATTTAACCATTTTATTGACAATTCGTTTTTAATTGATTGAAAATTATTTTAAAAATTAACTGAGAATATCTTTGCGATGACTCTTTTCTATGTTGCTTTGCAAATTCCCAAGAATTATGATTTAAACTATTTTTGTAAGGAAACTCAGAGTTATCTATTTTTCAACGAATACACTTAATTTTTTCACGGAATCAACTAAGAATGTCTTTTCGATGAGTTTTTTTCATGATGTTTCGCAAATTGCCCAGAATTATTAATTATTTAAAACTACGATTTCTTTATAATAAATTTTGTTTTTCAATGAATAGGTTCATTTTTTTTTACAAATTTAACTGAGAATATTGAAACAAATTAACTAAGAATATCTTTGCGATGACTCTTTTCTATGG
Organism: Andricus grossulariae; assembly: GCA_011634705.1. Lineage (NCBI taxonomy): Eukaryota > Metazoa > Arthropoda > Insecta > Hymenoptera > Cynipidae > Andricus > Andricus grossulariae. The sequence goes on along the minus strand of JAABKJ010075445.1, from coordinate 10,939,244 downwards.
TGCTTTGAACATTCCCAAGAGTTATTATTTTAACAAATTTTATAAACAGATTCATAGTTTGTCTATTTTCAACAAACAGGATCAATTTGTTTTAAAAATTAACTGAGAATATCTTTGCGATGACTTTTCTATGTTGCTTTGCAAATTCCCAAGAATTATGATTTAAACGTTTTTTGTGGGGAAATTCACAGTTATCTATTTTTCAACGAATAGGCTTAATTTGTTCACTGAATCAACTAAGAATGTCTTTTCGATGATTTTTTTCATGATGTTTCGCAAATTGCCCAGAATTATTAATTATTTAAAACTAAGATTTCTTTATAATAAATTTTGTTTTTCAATGAATAGGTTCAATTTTTTTACAGACTTAACTGAGAATATATTTGCGATGACTCTTTTCTGTAGTACTTTACGAATTCCAAAGAATTATGATTTATTTAAACAACTTTTGTATGGAAATTCAGAGTTTGGTTATTTTTCAACGAAAAGGCTGAATTTGTTACAGAATTAGATCAGAATATCTTTCCGGTGAAATTTTTCTATAATGCTCTGCAAATCTTTAAAAGCATTAATTATTATTTAAACAATGTTGATAAACAAATTAAGAGTCTAACCATTTTTCAACGAATAGGCTCAATTTGTTTACGGAATCAATAAATTTTTTTTTCAAATAACTCTTTCCTATGTATGATACTTTAGAAATTTACAATAAGTATTAACTATTTAGTCAATATTTATGAACATATCCGGAGCTTGGCTATTTTCAACGAATAGGCTAAATTTTTTATAGAATTAGCCAAGAATATATTTTCGATTACTTTTTTCTATGATGCTATGAAAAGTCTTTCTGATGGCTTTTTCTTCGTTGCTTTGTAAATTTACGAGAATTAATAATCATTCAAACAATTTTCATTAAAAAATTGAGAGTTTGGCTATTTTTTAACAAAAGCCTACAGTTTTTACAGAATTAACTAAAAATATCATTCCGATGACTTTTTTTGTATGATGCTTTGCAAATTTTCAAGAATTATTAATTATTTAAACAATTTTCAGAAACAAATTATGAGCTTGGCCTTTTTTCAACGAATAGGACAAATTAGTTCAAGATATCAAGAAAGAATGTAATTCCAATAGGTGTTTTCTACGATACTTTGCACATATACAATAATTATTCATTATTTCAACAATTTTCTTAAAAATATTCAGAGTTTGGCTATTTCCCAAACAATAGGCATAATTTGTTTAAGGAGTCAACTAAGAATATTTTTTCCGATTACTTTTTTCTATGATGATATGAAAAGTATTTCCGATGACTCTTTTCTATGTTGCTTTGTAAATTTGCAAAAATTAATAATAATTTAAACAATTTTCATACAAAAATTTAAAGTTTGACTATTTTTTAACAAATAGGCTACATTTTTTCACAGAATTAACTAAGAATATCATTCCGATGACTTTTTTGTATAATTATTTGCAAACTTCCAAGAATTATTAATTACTTCAACAATTTTCATAAACAAATTATGAGCTTGGCCTTTTTTTCGACGAATAGGATGAATTAGATTAGGTTATCATGAAAAAATGTAATTCCAATAACTATTTTCTTCGATACTTTGCAAATATATAATAATTATTAACTATTTCAACCATTTTCGTAAACATATTCAAAATTGGTCTATTTTCCAACGAATAGGCACAATTTCTTTAAGGAGTCAACTAAGAATATCTTTCCGTTGACTTTTTTATATGATGCTTTGCAAATTTCCAAAAATTATTAATGATTTAAACAATTTTCATAAAGAAATCAAAAACTTGACCATTTTTCAACGAATAGGATCAATTAGTTTAGTGAATCAGGATTTTTGCGATACTTCTCAAATATACAATAATTATTAATTAGTTAAACAATATTCATAAATAAATTTCGTAGTTTAGCTATTTGTCAACGAATAGGCTACATTTTTTAAACAGAATTAACTAAGAATATCTTTCCGATGACTTCTTTCTGTGATAATTTCTAAATTCTCAAGTATTATTAATTATTAAAACAATTGTTATGCACAATTTCAGAGTTTAGCTCTTTTGAAACTAATAGGTTCAATTTGTTTACGGAAGCAAGAAAGTACTTATTTGCAATAAGACTTCCCTACATTACATTGCACATTAGCAATAATTATTATTAAGTTAAACAATATTCATAAACATATTCAGAGTTTGGGTATTTTGAAAGGAATAGATACAATTTGTTTACGGAGTCAACTAACAATGTCTTTTTGATGACTCTATTCTATGTTGCTTTGTCAATTTAAAAGAATTATTAATTATTTAAGCAATTCACATAAACAAAATCAGAGTTTGGTTATTTATCAACGAAAAGGCCAAATTTTTTTACAGAATTAACTAAGAATATCTTTCCGATAACTTTTTTCTGTGATACTTTATAAATTCCCAAGTATTATTAATTATTTAAACAATTTTTATCAGAAAATCCGAGGCAACTAAGTATGTCTTTCCCAGGAACATTTCCTACGATTTTTCGCGAATTTATATTAATTATTAATTATTTAAACAATTTTCCTGAATATATGCAGAGTTTGTTTAATTTTCAAAGGAATCAGCTGAATTTTTTTATGGAAGCAACAAAGTATGTGTTTTAAATAAGAATTTCGTATATTACATTGCACAATCACAATAATTATACATTATTTTAATATTTTTCATAAACATATTCAGAGTTTGGGTATTTTTCAAGGAATAGATACAATTTGTTTAGGGAGTCAACTAACATAAGATTTTCTTCCCGACACTCTTTTCTATTCTGTTTTGTAAATTTACAAGAATGATTAATTATTTAAACAACTTTCATAAAAACAAAACGTACATATTTTTCAACGAATAGGGTGAACTTTTTACAGGATTAACTGAGAATATCTTTCCGATGACTTCTTTCTATTACGCTCTTCAAATTTCCAAGATTTATTAATTATTTAAACTATTTTCATAAGCAAATTGAGATGTTGGCAATTTGTCGAAGAAATTAACCCTCCCGTGAAACCTTCTGCTCGACATTAGTTAAAACGCAGCGAATACACAACCCGGCTCGAAATGGCTTGACATCTGGACTCTTCTCGAGTTGAGATCATTTACTGTGTATTTCTATGGCAATTTGTACGCGCCGACATTTTATAGGTTTTTTTCCAAAGTTGCATGAAAATGTTTAGAGTTGCACAATTATTTATTTGTTGACTATTGCCACTAGCACATAAAAGATAAAAAGTACATAAATTTTGATTGAAATTATAAAAATGCCCATGCGACATAGCCATCGAATTTACACCATTGAATATTATTTCTCAATATCGCGCAACAAGTTGAACGTATAAAATAGAAAATTTCTAGAGCTTTGAAATAACTTCACAGACCTGTCTTATCACTGCAAATACTAGATTCAAACTGTGGATCTGATAAAGAATTTCGACCATTTATATACCTGAGCTCGGGGCGAAAAGTTTTTCTTTAGCCCTTAGAAAATGTTGCTCAAGTCGTATCTAAATGAATGTATACTCTCTTTCTCTCTCTCTCCATCCTACAAATTTGTGCGAAAATATACCTGCAACATTGTTTGAATTGGCGTCTACTTGGCGTTGACTAGAGCTTGAAAAAATTCGTCCACGTTTGGTTCACGTCACAGTGTGCCATCTCTCTCCCTTCAACAGTGAAGTTGATTAGAGGGAGAGAGACAGTAAGTGTGACGTCAGGGACGAATTTGTGTTCTCGGGTGTACTCCCTTTACACACATGAATTAATATTGTTTCTTTTTTCTAGGGGAAAATTCTGAGCATTAAAGTGTTCAATTTGTTAAAGAGCACACAATGATGCTCAGAACATTGGCATGAAGCGAAATTTTTCAGAAACACAAGAGCGTTACACTCCTGGAGGAAATTAAGAAGATTTTGGGATCTTACGAAAGAGCCCTTGAGAAAGTCTATTCCTTTACATCAGACAATGCACGGAATATGATGAAGTGACGCAGATTAATTAAAGAATCTCAAAAAGGACGCGTGGAAGATTCCGAAATAGGAGAGAATGTGAGGGACTCTTCAAAGCAAGAGGAAGAGTAAGGGGCATTAATTCAAATGGCGAAGGCCAAGATGGCAGCGATGACGAGTCCATCAATTTATACATCCAAGAAGACGAGTTCGATGATGAGGATGAAAAAGTCATCGACGACGAGGGCGAGAAAGTTATAGAAGATCTACAAACGGAAGAGAAGACAACAGCTCTGTTATTCGATTGTGAAATTTGTTCGAATTGACTAACGGTGAAGGGGGTTCGTTGTGCGGCACACACGCTCCAGCTTGCTGTTGATGACAGCATAAAAAACCACCGACTGCTTATCAACAAAGCTCGGATAGCTGCTATCGTTGATACAAGATGGCAATCGACTCGCCTTCAGCTCAATCCGTTTTCGAGAATATGCAAAAAAGGGGAAAACTCCTTATCGGAAAAGAGGTATTGCTGGCGTCAATGTACTTGGATCCTCGGTTTTCGATTCTTTTAGAAGGTGAAGCTGAGGAGACAGCAGCTCGCCACTTGCAAATTCTGCATAATCGTCTTGTATGTGAATAGGGATCAAGACGATTCTGCAGCGGCCGAAATTGCACGAAGGGTAGCTCAAAAATTCCAACAGGAAAAAGAAGTCTCCAACGAACGTGTCCAAGCTGATGAGTTAAGACTCCAGCTGAAAAATTTCCAACAGCAGAAACTTCATCCAGAATCTTGCGATAGCTTGGCGTGCTGAAAGGACAAGAAGCACACATGGCCAGAATTTCATGAGCTGGCCATAATTGTACATCCAATTCCAGCAACACAAGTCAGCGTTAAAAGGCTCTTTTCGGGAATGCGGTATATTTTCTCTACATTACGCGGTAATTTAAAGAGTGACATTTTAGATGATATCCTTCTGATTCGTTGCAACAGTGAAATTTTTGATAAAAATGACTCTGAATATTCTGATAAGGAAGAGATCAAATGTAAAAAAAATGCTATACTCTATTCGATGAGCGATTGATATCGGCCGTGCAGTTTCCACGCTTAAACTTCCCTTTCCTTCAGAAGCTGCGCTTAGAAAACGAGATTGCGTCTCATAGGAATATCGATTTCTCGTGAAACAGAGTATAGTGATCAGTGACCCTTTAAATTACATTGTCTTTGCGACGTCGTAAAGAAAAGTCTTTTAATGTTTGAAAATCTCTTATAACTCTCTTTCTTCAACTATGGAGCGTTACTGGACATTTTATATTAAATATTAAGCCAAAATATTGATTTTTATTTGATATAATTTGCAGTCAGTGTTGATAAATCGATTTTCGTTTGCATGCATTGTATTTTATGCATTATATTGTATGCATTGTATTGTATGTATTGTATTATACTGTATTTATTATCTTGCATGTATTCTATTGTACATTTAATTGTAAATAATTTTACAGTAATTAGTCTTCAAAGTTGAACACTTTAAAATTGGAAGTGCTTGTAGCTGCATGATTTCCAACTTGGAGTCTTGATAGAATAAGTTCTTTTACTAAAAATGTAAAAATTTGAAAAATTGTCAAAATCGTTTATTTACCAATATTTGTTTTGGATTTTAGGCTTGTTCTTTCTGCTTTAGCACAAGAAGTAATCCTTATTAAATTCCTTTTTTTAATAAAGATGAAAATAACAAAGAAAATTTATCTGGACTTGTATATCTGATAAACTGTGAATGTTGCAACAAAATTTATATTGGTGGAACTGGCAGGAGATTAAAAAATCGTATATATGAGCATAAAAGAGATTGTGAACCAGGAAATCAAAATACTGGTTTATTACAACATGCATGAGAATTAAGTCATTATTTTGATTTGGAACGCAAAAATGTCCAAATTTTGGCTCCGGAAAATAATACTCGGAAAAGAAGAGTTATTGTGTCCATTTTCATTAATAAATATATTAAAACTTCCATTAATTTAAGAACAGAAATATTAAATATTAGTAAAATTTACCAAAGCATTGAATACAAAATTGGTTTAGACTGTTAAAAGAATGAATAATGATAAAAAAATAAATAAAAGTAAAAATTCAAATGTTAGCGCACTTTTCATTTGGGATGCTAATTTAATATCAGCCTCCTCAATTACTCAATAAAAACTAGCTTGATCTCTAATGCATTTGATAGGCTATATTTTTCCGTCCGAAACACAACACTTAGTGTACTAGTAAAAATGTAGTTATTATATAATATTGAAGCCTCTATATATTTTTGAAGTTTCAGTTTCAATCTGAATGACATCTACAAAAAAATAGGACAGATCATGTTACATTTAAATGAAGACAAAATTTTAATATACATGAAAAAAAAGAAAACTGCGATGTGGATAAACTAAAATTTTACTCCAAAATGGCTGTAGTATAAACAATATAATTGAAATGTTTTATGGATTTATCAGCATCACTACAGCTAAAAAAAAGCGAAAAATGTTTTTAAATATAAAAAACTTTTTAACTATCAATAGATAAATGTATTTTAAATAAAAATTTATAATTATTTATACTAATTTTTGACTTAGGTGATGATTACCTTTGAAGAAGACCTGCAATAATTTCGAAGCGTACGTTGGTAGATATGACCAATAAATTATGATATTTCAAAGTCTGATGTAAACTAGCATACTCGATACAAATTGAATATGTAAGGTACAGCCGAACTCGGATTCAACGTTCCCGAATTTACGGATTCCGAGAATTGACGCCGCGCCGCGGGTAGGCTTGTCAGGAGCTGAGGAACCGAGCTTCAAGCGTCAGGTAAATGTGTCCGAGCGCGTAGCGCGAGGTGAATACATTATCGAGCGCGAAGCTCGAGATGTATACCAAATCGAGCGCGAAGCGCGAGATCCAACAGGTGCGCGCCGTAGGCGCGCTCAAACCTGCGAGCCGCGCGCGAAGCGCGCGATGAAAATGTGCCCGCGATGCAGGCAGATTTATTGTTTAAAAATTCATCTCTTTCTTCGATGAAGTTAATAGTTTTTGATTTGAGATTATAAACTTTTTCCTTTAAATATCAATTAATTTTATGTTCAATGCTTTCAGTTGCGTTGAGATTGACGTATAATTAATTCAACTATTTAACAATTAAATTTTGTTCGAAAGCTCATATTTTTGGGTTGAAAAATATTAACTGATACATTTTTCTATTGAAAAGTCATCTTTTTTTGGCGGAAAATTATTCTCAGGGTGCACAGTCTTCCCCGTTTTTCTGGAAATTTCCCTTTTTCCCCCTATTCTCAAAAAACATCCCCTTTTTCGATTTAAATATATGATGTTTGAAAATACAATATTTGAATCACGCAGAAAATTAGTAAGTGTACCTATTATTGAATAATAATTAAAGCAATGACAGGACTTAAATAAATTATTTATGAATTTTCCCTATTGGTTCAAAAATTTTATTATGATCAATTTTTCATGTATACAGCTTTTACTAGTGAACAGAAATGAAAAATTACGAAATTTAAACATGCATTTTTTGCTCAATAACAAATTTTTGATAATGCGCAAAAAGATGTTTTTTATTCAGTCATATGCGCACATTTAAAAAAAAAGTTGAATATGTCGGACCAGAAATTTATTCACTTTGAACCAAAGAAACATTTTATTATTTTCTTTTCCGGAAAAAAATTTTCTCGTAATTGGGGATTTTTGGGATTTCATTTTTTTTGTTGCGATTTTGGAACGCTATAAACACCAAGAGACAATTTTTCCCATAAATAAAAAATAATATGTTTCTTTGGTTCAAGATGAAGAAATTTCAGGTTCGAATCAATCAAAAAAACATGTTTTTGTACATTTTCAAAAAATTCTAAATGAGGCAAAATTTATTCTTGAATTTTCAAAATTTTGTTCTTTACTTGTTTTGGATGTCGACCCACAAATTGCTATCCGTTCAGCTCAAACGATTTGATTAATTTTAGCATTTTTACTTCGCTCCACTGAAGAGTGTAGTTTTAAATTTACATTGAAAGTATTAATTATAAAAAGGAAGAAATGACAAATCTTGGAAAGAAATATTTATGAGAACGATGTTAAATATATTAAAATTGTGTATTTAACTAATTTTATTTTATTTTTTTGATTTTTTTATATCACTGTGAATGGATTTCCAACGACCTAACTATATCCAATTTTTAAGAATAAATTCTTGAATGGCAGAAATCATTGAATAACCATTGAAAATTATTTAAACATATAACATTTCTTATAAAAAGATTGTTCTTTTCGATTTGTAAAAATAAATGTTTGCCCTTTCCCCTATTTTCCCCTTTTTCGTGAGAAAATTACCCTATTTCCCCTTTTTTGAGCTCCTTTTGCCCATCCTAATGTCTTGAGAGTCAAGTCAAGTGTCTTGTTATTTTTAAAGTTTCACGGACCTGTCATTTAAATTTGTTTATTTTTGTAGACTTAAATGATTAATTTTTAAAGATTTGAATTTTAAACCGCACAATTTTTTTTACAATTTCGTAATATTAGTAACACAATTTCGAGCACATTTGTAAAATTCAGAAGTATTCCATCTTCAACACTGTTAGTTTGAAATTGTTCAGTTAGAAACGTTTTAAATTTTCCGTTATGAATACTTAATGATGAAAATGTTTAAGTTTGCAAGCTTTTAAATGAAAATTATTGTAAGGATGTGAGTTTGATTCCTTTAATATGAAACATTTCTGAATCTAATATTATTCAGTGTTGAATGCCTTGCCTTATTTTGAACCATTTAACATCATGGAAGTTAAACTGCGGGATAGCGATCTAAGATATTAAAGTAAAATATCTAGTTATTTAGGCGTACGATCTGGATGTTCATTTTTAAAATCCTGGGTTATATCGTTCTGCACAAATGGTAAACACCATTTTTTGTAATGTGACTAATTAAAAAGCAAACAGTCACTAAGACGAAGTTAACTGCGTAAAGAATTCCTAATTCAAATTGGTTTGACTTAAAAATTGTTCAAAATTGTACAATTTCTAATTGAAAACTTGAATCTTGTTGTTCCATTTTAAGTTTTAAGTCTTCTAATTTGAATAATTTCAATTATGATAAACGTTTTGAAATTGAATAATAATTTTGAGTTAAAAGCGGTAAAAAATTATTTTTGAAAATTGTTTGGTTTTAAAATGGGTAATTTTAATGTTTCAAATTTAAATTTGTTCAGTTTTATAGGCTTGAATTTGAACGTATAAAAAAAGTGGTGTAGCGATATGTCTAGAAAATCTCTCAATCATTGTTGTTTAAAATCTGATTGGCTATTTATTACTTTGGCAAATTAAAAAAAACGTATATTTTTAAATTAACATTACGTCAAAAAACATACCTATTTATATTCTTTTCCCATTGTTCTCTCCATTGCGAAGCGCGAGTGTTTTAATTTCCATTTATGACTGCAGTTTATCTGAGGTTTAAATCACAGACAGAATTTTCTCCGAAACAGCGACCTTTACCGCAAGTCCTTTTTACTGTATAGATTATGTATGCAAAAAAGTAGGCAAAAGTGGCTTTTCCGTTTGGCCTCAGGTCATGAAGTCCGATTTACTTTTGATTTCTAGGGGCCTTAATTTTGAACAGAATCAGAAGGCCCAAAGTGGACAATTTTTAAACTTGAAGATTTTAAAATGACGCATTGTAAACTAAATGATTTCGTAATTGAAAAAGTTAGCAATTGAAATTACATTTAAAAAGTTGAAATTGGAGTTATTTAAAATTGCGTTTATATCATGTGATATGAAATTTTTTAATGTTTGAAACTTAGTTCTTCTAAGTTTAGACCTTGGTAGAATTAAAGGAAAAATGAGCACGATTTTTATATCCCACATGCCTTCAAACGTTCGTCCTTACTTGCTTTAAAATTTAGTTTAGAAGTAATAAATATACAGTAAACTTCCGTTTATTTTAAAGACCGCTTATTTTAAAGTTTACCTAATTTAAACCCCCTACACGCACTTATTTTAAATTGCGCAGTTTCGTCATCTCCCACCATGGTTCATGTACACTCTCCTTCGCGTCAGTGGATGATCAATAAAAAAAGAGGCCCGAAGAGCGCCCGCGTTCGTTTAAATTGAGTATTTTTTCATGACGTCATTGGTACTCTAAATCAAGTTTCGTATAGTTGATTGCATTTCGCGAAACACTTGAAAAATATTACTATCGAGACCTTTATAACGTACCTTTACGTTTCTGAGATTTTCTCCAAAAAGTCGTATGCAGTTGCAGTACCATGTAATAACCTCCCTGACGGCTGACATTTCCACCTATTGACGTCATGCCACAAAACTCACTATTCCGCGAAATATTTTCGTCGTTTTTTGGTACGAGTAATTGTCCTTGTGATAGGTGCTCTCGGAGGTGCGAAACTATCACTGGTTCGTAACCTTAAAGCCATACCGGCGTGCCAAAAAAACGCCACGGCACTTGCGAGATGGATGCAGAAAACTGTCATCCTTGGGTCGCTTCGTGTCTCGAAAAACACGAGGGTTTCGCCGGCCTGTCGTTGTGATTTCGTCGTGTCCTGTGACCACCCATCTCACGGCTGTGAGACGTGGCCATGAGTGAGACTTACCGCGGTCCTATTGGGAGCCGGTGTCATTTTTTAGATGCCGATTGCTCCCAGCGGGACCCTGCGGTGGTTACTAACCTTATTTTTTAATTATATATATATATATATATATGTGTGTGTGTGTGTGTGTGTCGTCGCTCTAGAGTTATACTACGCCATGTGCACTAGGGCATATCGAAAAAAGGTTGTTTGCGCAAAGTTCTAATAGCAATGAAAACTTTCTTTTGGGACATTAAAATAATTTTTATTGCCTTTGAATTACAAAAAAATATTTGAAAGTGATATATTGGTCTTTATTTGACAATAAATTTAATTTTCGGTATATAAATGATCAGAAAAAATAGCTCGCAGCAAGTGAATTTGTACCTACATAGCAAAAAATGATTCAAATATTTTTTACCCTACCTAAGTGACCTTGAAATTTCGAAATATTGAAAAAAATCTACTTTTTCGCTATTTACTTAGAGTCACAGCAATTTTTTCAACTATTTAACCATGAAATGTCTAGTATACGTTAAGAAGAATGTATTTTCAATATGTTACACCAAAAATATATGCAGAATGTCGATATTAAAATCATTTTTATTGATTTTGGATTACAAGAAAATACCTAAAAGTGATATATTGCTCTTTATTTCACAACAAAATTCATTTTCGGTGTCTCAATAAGGTAAAAATGTTTTCGAGTGTACCTAGATTTACACTTTTACAGTGAGGAGGTAATTTGAATAGTTTTCATCCGGCCAGAATAACGTAGACACCGAAAATTAATTTTTTTGTAAATTAAGAGCAGTATATCACTTTTAGATATTTTCTTGTAATCCAAAATTAATAAAAATGATTTTAATATCGACATTCTGCATATATAATTGATGTAAAATATTGAAAAAGGCATTTATTCTTCTTAACGTATATCACCCATTTCATGGCCAAATAGTCGAAAAAATTGCCGTAACTCTAAGAAAATAGCGAAAAAGTCGATTTTTTTCGATATTTTGAAATTTCAAGGTCACTTAGGTAGGGCAAAAAATATTTGAATAATTTTCGACTGTGTTGGTACAAAGCTACTTTTTTGAAATTTTTTTTCTGATCATTTATTTACCAAAAATTAATTTTATTGTCAAATAAAGAGCAATATAAGACTTTTAAATATTTTTTTGTAATACAAAGTCAATAAAAATTCCTTTAATGTCAACATTCCTCATATTTTATTGTTGCAACATATTGCCAATACATTCTCATTGACGTATATCACACATCACATGGCCCAGAAATTTACCGTAACTCTAAGAAAATAGCGAAAAAGTCGACTTTTTTCGATTTTTTGAAACTTTAAGGTCAATTAGGAAGGGTAAAAAATATTTTAATGGAATTATCGCTATACAGGTATAAAACTAATTGCTTTGAACTATTTTTATTAATACTTTAAATCTCAAAACAAATTTTTTTTCTGTTCAAATTTGAAGAGGTGCTTGGTTTTGTGTGATTTTTAGCTATATCTAAGATGCGGAGATAGAAGGATTTTTTTTTGAAACTTTAGGGGAGTGTTTTTGACTCCCAAAAGAAAGCTTTTATTGCTATTAGAGCTTCGCGCAAACAACCTTTTTTTGATACGCCCTAATATACATATATAAGTTCCCTAAACGGTCATACTCGGGAGGCCATAACTGCAGTTCTATTAGAGCTAGAGCATTGTATTTTTTTCGAACTGTCTACTAGTACGGAATTTTCCTTGAAACTAACTCTTTTCCAGTTCATACGGTACTAGTCACTATCGCTGGCTATATTTCTTTAAATATTACTTGAGGTATATTAAATTTTATGTATAAAAAAATACCTTATTTTTTAAATTAAGGAACGATAAATATTTTTATTGAAAAAAATGTTGCCCCTTTCAATTGACCCTTTTTCGAAGCTACCAATTATATAAGGTCCCTTCTTTGATTCGTAGCTTCGTAAGGAGCATATGACAATTCCGCCCTGGGTACCTGCGAACGATTCCCCCGCTACACGGCTTCCCCTCACTCAGCCGAACTGCTTCCGTCGATCCTGGTCAGCGGGAGTCCTTTGTACCTAATGAGGACTAAAATGCGAAATATAACATTTTTTTAATTTAGCGCTTTGTAATTTGTAATTATAATATTATAAATCTGCGAATTATAACGATTCGAGCGACATAATATCTGACATCAAAAGTTAAAAATTAAAGAATATATGTTCAAGTTTATGGAAAATTTTATGGAAAATTTTTCAGTTAATTTTACTCAACTCCACTGCAGTAGTTTTAATTTATTGCTGCAATATTTTACTCAACTTGAAGAAATTCCGAAAGCTAAAATTCGGCCACATTTGTAAATTCATTAAGTAACGTCATAAATTCGGTTCATTTCTCAAACAATCGCATTTCGCAAAACTACCCTTAAATAATTTTGCACTCCCAGTCCAAAAGTATGAATAGTGTCATTCCTAGATTAATTTGGAAACTCCATCACAAACAACATACATTTTTTTACTGCTCAACCAATTTGTTTATGAGAGTTAATAAAAAAAAATCGAACCTAACACATAAAAAGCAGAATATAAAGGATGTTCATAGAGTCAAACTCAAAAGTGTCGTTTTTCAAATCTAACTTTAGAAATTTTGAACAGGTACCAAAACAGAACATTGCATTTGCTTAAGTTTTTCAAACAAACCAAAGAATTTTCAAAAAAAGAGTCGAATTTTTAGTTGAGAAGGATTTTTTAGTCAAGAAAGACAAAAATCTCAGCCAAAACGTTGAATTGAAGAATCAATCAAAAACTTTATACATTTTCAAAATTATATAATTATAAGCAATTTTAAACTAGAAGCATTAATTAATACATTAGGATTTGTTTTGAAATCTTTTTAAATATTCTATCAATTAGTATAAAAAAAAATAATAAAATTTTCCGGGAATCTAATGCAAATTTTGTTGTTATCATGGAACTCGAATTTTTCCTACAAATTTTTTAAACTTTGCAAAATTAAAAAAATTGCCACATAATCTTCCAAATTCAATTTTAAGAGTTTTCTAAATTCTTCTAAATATTTTTTTACCCTATTTATAAAAAAAAAAATTTTTAGTTGTTCTAGAAATTTTGACAAACATTTTTTATTCTTTTAAACCCTTTCAAAATGCTTAGAAAGCTTCTAAATTTTGTGTTCAAAATCTTCAAATATCTACGTTCAGTTTTAAATGTTTTTAATTTTTTTTTTGAATTTATAAATATATCTTAAAGTTACTCGAATTTTTTCCAAATTAATAATTGACTAAACACTTTTTCAGGTTATAATGAATAAGAATAATATAAATATACTTTGAATCAAAAAATTATTCGTCTTAAACGAAATGATGACATAATACAAAGCTTCAAGTTAAACTCTCGCTTAAAAGACAAAAAATCTGTCGAAATTATGAAACAAAAACTGAAAGTAGCTCGATTGTCGAAGAAGAGGGATATAGATAAGGTTAATTTGCTACAAAATTCACTTAATGACTGTAGAGAAAAAATAGTTGCAATATCTACAGATTCCTTATCTGCAGAATTGAATTCTCATAGATTGAGCAGAAACGAAAAATTGGCAATAAAGGAAATACTTTCTGCAGCTAAGAAGAAGAATAGTAAGAACAGCAAGTATCCGGAAGACTGGAATTTGATGTGTATGCTTCTCCACATGCGTTCACCAGTATCTTATAATTTCTTGAGAGATAATGAAGTTTTGCCGTTGCCGTCGATTCGAACAATTCGTCCTTAGGTATATTTAAGATTGAATTTGGCAAATAATAAGAATTATTCACTTCCAAGTATACTTTTAATCTTTAATAACATTCAAAATCTTAAACTTTCTCTAAAAAAATAGGTGTGTCATGAAAATATCAAAAGCATTATTGTCGGTTTTCTTTAATGCCGATTGGGTAATTTGAAAAACTCGAAGGAATGTTGCCAAATTCACACACATAATGAAGAATCGAGTTTCAGTTGACTAATATTTAATAATTAAAAATTTTATTATTACATTTCCAGTTAGTATAATTGATTTTTAAACCAGAAAAAGAGAATCTGCAACAAAATAGTTAAATTTTCAACTAAATTGATGAATCTTTGATAGAAAAATTAATTTTCAACAAAAAGTGTGAAAGTTGATATTTTCATAATTTTATTTTTACTTTAAATAAAGAAGTGCTAAATGAAACAAAAAAATAAGAATTTTCAATCAATAAAGAAAAAAATCTCATTCAAAATGTTGAGTTTCTAAGTCATAAGAAAGAATTAAAAAAAAAGTTGAATTTACAACCCAACAATATGCATTTTCTACCAAAATAATAGAATTTCACACTAAAAAGTACGAGTTTTCAACAAAATAAGTGAATTTTTAACTAAAAAGGATCAATTTTCTAGCGAAAATGAAATAGCTACATTTTTAATAAAAAATTCATTGTTAACGAAAAAAACGAATCTACAACAAAATTTGTTAAATTTTTAACAATAGAAATGAACTTTTAACTAATATGATGCATTTTCGATCTAAAATTTTTTTTTCAACCAAAAAGCTTATACTTCTACCAAAAAAAGACAAAATTTCAACAAAATAGATGAATTTTCAACTAAAAAAGACCAAATTTCAACAAAAAGTCGAACTGTTTAATTTTAAGTTAGAGAAGTAAGTTTTTAACCAAATTAAATAAATTTTTAACAAAATAGTTAAATTTTCAACCAAAAAGGTGAATCAGTCACCAAGAAGATTAATATTCTACCACAAAAGACAAAGCTTTAAAAAAAAACATAAATTTGCATACGACTTAATAGTGAGGATTTTGAGGTAAATAGAAGTTTAATATTGCTTACTACTCATGAAAATCCGAACGTTGTAAGAAATTTACGCAAAAATATTGGGTTTTCTCTTCAGATTTTGCAGTTACTCTTGGAATGGTACGATGCATGGGATGGTACCTTCAAGAAAAAGGATTTCTTGACAGAAAGCACTGCTCATGGTTTGAAGATCACTTTGCACTCTATCATAGAATTATCGCACTATTTGTAGAAAGAGTGTAAATTTGACTACGTCCTTACAGGAAAAATCAATCAAGATTCACTAGAGGTTCGCTTAGTAACTATTCATCGATGATTTACATAATCTTTTATGTTCTAGAATCTAGGTCATCTGTAACAACAGCTTTGCTGTGTCAGTCTCAGCATTTGAATTAAATTGTACATTTTTTTTGCTTTTCGCAGCTTCGTCAAGTAGGTATATCAGCTATGTTAATTTCTTAGTACGAGTACAATTAAGACCGTGATACTAAATTATTTTAAGATAATTTCGATTCTTGCTTTTCCGAAATGTAAACGTCTATTGTGTGTGCGTGTTGTAGTAGTAGTAGTAGTAGTAGTAGTAGTAGTAGTAGTAGTAGTAGTAGTAGTAGTAGTAGTAGTAGTGATAGTATCTTCAGTAGTATTAGTAGTAGTAGCAGTAGTAGACCAAAAAGTAAAAGCAAAGTAAGTTTGATCTTCAAAACCTCCACCATATTAAAACAAATTTTTTTTTCGCTTTCAGTTCACCTTAGGGTTGTTTTTATTAATAATCTGGTTTTCTGGTAACATGTTCCTTTATTTATACCCACATATAGAGATTTTTTGGTGCAGCTCGATTAGCCGGTGGAACAAATGATCACCCTGCAACTCCTACTTTCAAACAAATTTATGAAATTCTCACAGTCTTTAGCATTTTAAAACCACCCAAAAAGGGAAACTGTTCCTCTATTGATGATAGACCCATTGAACCTCTTATATCGCTTTCTAGGCTCAAGGAGATATATAAACCCAATAGCAAAAATGTTCTACATGATATTAGAGATAAGCTAAAGTATGTAATCAATTCTTCAGATCCTGATTTTAGTGAGTTTTGCCATATCTCTGCCTCTGAAGAGAGCAATGAAACCGATGCGATTGTTTAACCAAAATAAATGGTAGATTGTATGAATTATTATACACCTGGCACTATCTGCAGAGACATGTTTGTTCACACGAAGTGTAAAGACATCAAACAAGCATTCATTTCACCTTCTGAAAATTATTTGTGACATAAAGATCAAGAAGAAACGCTTGATCATACAAATCTAGTCATTTTTAAAATTATCAAAATGATTGAATTCACTTTTGCAAGACATTGCCAATTCAACAATGTGTTGGACTTAATTCTCAATGATTTACAAGTGAATGCAGTCTCTTCATTCCCATGTTCCACGCATGCAAGTGATGTCGTAGCTTTTATAATGAAACAATATTTACAATTGCGAATGAGAGAACTTGTCGAGCGAACAATATTGGAAGTCCAAGAGGATAATTTTGCGAAAAAGAAAGTCGCGAACTTTTGCAAAACGTAGTTTTGCCTAATTGTACATAATAAATTATTATGATCTGTCTGCGTAATAATTGCTATAAATTTCTCGTAGTATATTGGTGAATAATTAAAAAAATTATATTTATTTAAATAAGTTAACCTGGCATTTATTACTTCTATATACCCTCCTACTGTCTTTACTTCATGTTTAATTTATACCTACATCTTTTAATTTAATTTCTCAAGGAATAGATAACTAAATGTACAGTGAAGTTAATAACTTTAATACTAATATTCTTTTCAGACGTTTAACGATCGATACAATATACTAAATATTAAAAATTATGATTTTTATAATTTCTCGTATATTTTTATTGTAGTGTAATAATACATTATGACCATTTGAGTCATTAAAAATATATAAACTATTTCTTCTATCATCATTTCAGAACATTTAGTTTATTTGTTGTAGACGTTAAAGACGTAATCTTTATATTTTACCATTTTACTCTACTTGAAAATTAAAAACCTTAAAAACCGACATTTCCATTAGGTTAGGATATCTTGAAAACCTGACGTACAGGAGCAATTTTAAGTTCGGATTCGGATTCAGCGCATCAAAATCCTTCGGAAATGTTTGGTCTGCCTTCTGGCTTTTGAATTTGTCAAATTTTGTCGGCCTGTGTTATTAACAAAAAACGTTCAAAATGCAAGTATTTTGATATGGAAAATATTAAAAACGAATAAATTTCTACTACAGAACGTTGAAAGTTAAGCGAATCCGAACTTCATTTAAAACTGAACAAATTTTTTAAACCTTAATTATTTTAGGTAATTTTAAATTGTTTAAGAATACAAATTCTCAAAGTGTAAGTTATATTTTGAACATTCAACCATTTCAATTTTTATTGAAAATTTAAAACATATGAACATGAAAAATTAAAAATGTAGCATTTAAAATGAAAATTCAGTACTTTCATATTGTAAACATTCAAAATTAAAGATATTATTCAGTTACTGAGGTATTGATATCAGATTTTTCAGCTTTTATCTATTTTATTTCCAAACAACACAATTTTCACTTTCTAATTTCTAATTGTTCAATTTTTAACACTTTATTTAGAAATATTATTCATTCTTGCACCGAACAAACTATATTCTAATATGAATAGTCTCATGTTCTTACAGGCATATTCTTAGTAATATTCTTAATGAAGTAAGCGAAGTTCTTACTTTAAAAGTATCTTCTGAACAAAGGGAGAAAATATTCTTAAAATGAGAATATGAGTGGGGAAAGAACAAATGAGCAAAAGAAAAATGCGCCTTACTCTGTTGAATCATTTTTTTTAATGTTTTGTGCCACGTGATTTTCGATTAGTTTCCATCTTCGATTGTTTTACGCACGAAGTACTATAGGGAGGCCAAACTCCATACTTTCGATTGTGTAATAAGTGACAAGATCGAAGAAATGCTTTTTCCAATTGTTTAGTTCAATGCTTTTTTTTGTTATTTTGGACATTGAGTGTTTTGCTTTGAAGAAAAGTGGTAAGTAAAACATACAAATAATTAAATATTTCATAAAAATGTGTCAAAATTTTGTTTGTCAGTACATTATAATTTTCAATTGAAAAAATAGTTTGTAAGCTATACATTTTTTTACTTACTCAATTTGACCAGAATACTTACTTCTGGCTTTGATGTTCACAATGTATTTACTTTTCAATTAAAGATTTCGCAAAACACTGTTGACACATATTTATTATGTATTTATTTCGCGCAGTCACACCGAGACATTACCTTACTACATTATTTATTTGTCGACGTGTGACATTGAACTTTTTTCACTTGAAAGTTGTCTGCGAAGAGATAGAGTTAAATAATAATTTATATTCTATTATTTACTAAAAAAATATTTTCGAAATAAAAATATTTAAATCTTAATGTAGTCTAAGATTAACAGCACCTTATCATCCTATAGACAAGAATATATATTATTAAAGTAGGAGGACCTCCATTGTACATTAAGAATATATTGGCGCCTATTTAAGTTGCAAATATTCTTAAACTCAGTGGGAAATTCTTAAAATTAAAATATCGTTTTTTCGGTGTAAAATTTCAAATGGAATATTTTTCAATTTGAAAGGCTGTGTTTAGTCGTCCTGAAAATTCGGGACGACTAGAAAAGCTCATGCAAAATGTTTTACTGCTCATCCTAAATTTCGGGACACTGAGACACTTCGAGTTTTAAATTATTCATTTTTTTCAACCTTCAACTAAAAATTGGACAATTGTAAGATATTAAAACCTGAAATCTTCTCATTTTTAATACTTGAATTTGAGAAATTATATTCCTCATTTTTCATTATTTTCAATTCATTGTGGAAGCGTTTAATTCCAAATTGTTTAATTATAAATCCTTTGAACTGAAAATTATGCAACTATCAAGTCTTTCAATTTAATATTCTACGATTTCGAAGATTCTAGAAAACCAGAAGATTCCTTATATTTAAAATCAAAACCAAACCATTTTTAATATTTAAACATGAAACTACAACATTATCAAATTATTAATCTAATAATACTATATTTATTACTAATAATATTTCCGCATTAAAGTTTTTAAAGCGAAAAGTAATTTAGTTTCAAAACCTCAAAATTAAAGTTTTTTAGAATTGCTCCTTTCAAACTATAATTTTAAATCTAAATTATATAAAATAAATATCAATTTATAAGAAGAATAAAATTATATTTTTTTACGTCTGGGAAAATTGAATAATTTATAAATTTAGGTAAGAGAACCTAAAAAGTACGACATCTTCCAGACTAACAGTTGAAATTTATTTAAAAAGGACAATCGAATTAATTACGTTTCGGAAACGCAGCTGGTTTCCCTTATCAGATCTTAAATAGTTTAATAATATTCCGTGCAAATTTCTTAATGTGTGAGTTCCATGTAATAAAATAAAAAAAACTGTTCAGTAGAGCTGTAAAAAGATTTGTTTGTTGGTATTTATGTAATGAATCTATTGTTTAAACTGTGATAAAAGGCATTACATTTTCGTGAAGACGAAGCAGTATGCACCGTCTTCATCGAGACGGGGCATACCTAAAAAGTTTTTCTATTTTAATACATGGAACTCACACATTAAAGAATTTGCACGGAATCTTAATAAACTATTTAGGATCTGATGAGGCAAACCAGCTGTGTTTCCGAAACGTAATCAATTCGATTCTCTTTTTTGAATAAATTACAACTATTAGTCTGGAAGAAGTCGTATTCATTAGGTTCTCTTACCTAAATTTGTAAATTATAGAATAAATATAAGTATCATATCATGCAGTATAAAATGTCATTCAAAGTGATTGGATAATTTTTTTTACTTAAAATGTGACTTTTGTTTAAAAAAAAATGTATCACTGTCATTTCCGCGTTTAAAATTGAAGGATTTAATATTGTAAACCTTAAAAGTTTAGATAGTCTAAAACCTTTGGAATTTATGATTTCGAATTGGATACTTTCCAATTAATGAATTTATACGTGAACCGTTAAAATTTAAACAGTACTAACATTTTTTCTTCAAATAAAATATTCTTAATGTAGGTTCTTGTAACTAAGTAATTTAAAAATTAATAACATTAAAATTGTGCATTATGCTTCTTAAAATTCAAAAATTCTAATCTAAAGTGCAAAATTATTTTCAAATATCAATGAGAAATCATTTGCATGCAAGGGGGACAACTTTATTTTAAAAAAAATTTTATAGAATGTGAAACGGACTTATGTTAATAAACTGTCACATTGGCTTGATAGAAAAAGTAGGAAAACAAAAAACACGCGAAAATAGAGCGATATAAACTACAATCTTTCCTCGGATCTTTCTTTAATTTCGTTAACTACTTTCACTTGCTTTTCAACTTACCGGAAAATCTTGAAAATTGTATCCTAATTGTCTAAATTTGGCTCTTTCATACAACTACAGTTTTATGCACTGTAAAAGGCTTGGAATTATATATATATAATTAAAACTAAAGGTTAACAAACACCGCAGGGTCCCACAGGGAGCAACTGTCATCTAAAAAATGACATCGGCTCCCAGTAGGACCGCAGTAAATCCCATTCATGGCCACATCGACAATCAAACTTGTATAAGGCAGGTCTGAATAATGGGTGATGTGTAAGGGTAGTAACCCCATAAAAATTAAAAGTTCGATAAAAATTTCGGACAGAATATCATTTTTTGACCTCCTAAATGATTCAGGCCAAAAGAAATTCGGAAAAAAAATTCTTGAATTTCGTTTATATGAACGTTCGCAACTTCAAGTACATGTGCTTTTAAACATTTGTACGGCTAGAAACAGTGTAAATAATTAAAATTGAATGGTTGTTTTAATAAATTAAAATGTATTTAGATATTTTTTATGCTTTGTCGTCAATTAACGACTCAAGAATTACGAGTAACGATTCATGGGAGCAGGAGGCACCCCTACGCTAGTCACAGAAATAACATTGGTCGAATCCCTACCCCTTTCCAATGTCTCGTGGGGTCGGGAAAGCCCCCCTCTGGATGTTCACAAAAATAATTTTGGTCGAACCCCTACCCCTTGCCAACGTCTCATCGGGGCGGGAAGACACCTCTGAATAGTCACAAAAATAATGTTGGTCAAATCCCTACCCCTTTCCAACGTCTCAAGTGACAGCTGATGCGTGTGAAACTAATTTTTTTGTCGACATAATAGCTTATGTCGGCAGAAAAGAATATCTAAATAAATTTTGAATTATTAGAAAACCATTCAATTTTAATTAATTACCGTGTTTCTGGACGTACGGATGTTTAAAAGCAGCTAAACGGTGAGTTAAATGTGATCATTCCGATATCGTGAGTCCCATATTTTATACATCGCAGTAACAAAAGTAACAATAATATAAAACTGTTGCTTCGTCAAATCGCTTCATTTATCGTTCAATTAAAGATTCTAATAGTTTGTTGCCGAAAACAAAAATTTCCAGCCAAAATAGGGGTGAAGCCCCTATTCTGCTATCTAACCGAATTCCATAAAACCTAATCCCTCTTATATTTACCAGGTTATTTACATTATTTATTTATGCACATTCTCTTTTTACTTCCATTTAATTATTAATACTTATATGTACACCACACGCCTCTGAAGGTGAATCAGAAAATGTCCGTTTGGACATATCTCTTTCTCTTTACGAGATACATGATATTTATCCTAATTTTAAACTTTTTAGGAATATTTATAGGTATCTGAAACTGTAGAGACCCGTAAATTGTGAGTTTCTAACTTTTGAATCTGTATATGCAACATTGAAAGAAACTTATTTTTAATTTTTAATCTTTTTCGTTTGGCCTACCTAAGATCCTAGTCGATGAACTACCTGATAGGTTGTAAATTAATATATCATCAGAAATAGTCAGGCCTATTATGATGTTCACAAATCCTCAGAATCTATCACCATTTGTGACGATTCCTGATTTTTTTAGTAAGGCATATGGAGGCAAATAGAATGAGCTCCAATGAATTTGAACACACCATAACCGACTAGTTTATTTTCGGGAGTCCTGCGCGGTTCGAGATGTCATTCCAATATCAATCAAACCAAATCAAAGAAATAAATGAACCCTATGCACATACTCACCCTGGTGAACAGCTACAGTACAGCCTTGTCCATCACAGTACACTAGTGGATTTTCTGTCCAGCCCCTTTCATCAGAACAGACACAGCACCCTCCAAGCATCTCCTTCATACTGTGGTTCAGGCGACCCAGAGGATAATGCTAGCAACTAGAGCTAAGCCAGCCAATAACCGATTCTTCATACTATCAACACTCGCAGGATCACCTGCTTCGGCACCGACATTCTCAAGTCATAAATTCTAGCTTTGATTTTCCTTATTTCTTCGTCTTAATCATGCAAGCGTCTGTCGCCTCCGAATTTTCAATTGATTTCGCGATCAAATTATTGGAAGAGCGAGTTCCTTCCAGCAAGATGACAATTCAAATGTTTTCCTGAAAAGTATGCCCTTCAATTTTTAGGAATTTTTTTAAAAACTCGTAAGCACACGACACTAAACTGTTTGTTATTTACGAAAGAAAAGTATTTGTTTCGTACGGTCCGCCATCTTCCTTTTTTCTACTACATTGGATCCACGAAGGAATAACAAGAAGACTGGACTGCCGTCTGAACCATATGTGAACTTTTTCTGAAAATGACCCGGGTAACCATGGATAATAGACATAAGGAGCCCAAAGTGCTGCAGTGGGACCTTGAAGCCTGACATAAATCGGACCTCTCTTTCTGCCATGTGAGATAGACACCGAGGTACGATCGAATTCGAAACGATCGTTTCCAAAATTCTCTTTCTATCGTATGAGGTACACTGTGATGGTCTCATTGTGTCGGAACGAGTTATAATCACCGTTTCGAAACTATCAAATTCTATCTGTCTACCTCATGCGATAGAAAGAAAGGTTTTGAAACCATAGTTTGCAATGCGATCGTACCTCGTTGTCTATTTCACATGCTGGAGAGAGAGGTCCGATCTAGTTCAAGACCTTTTAATACATCGCTTGCCGGAGTGGCAGGCAGCCTGCCTGCAGAAGTCCACAAGAGTGAAAGAGATAGAAGACAATCATAAGGGTTCGTCTCTTTTAGTCTTAAGTTGACAAGGAGTAGTATGAATGTGCTGTTCGATCTGGGCAGAAAACGTCAGCGTAAAGTAGAAACTCATGAGAGTGAAAGAGATGGCTAAATCTAGTTATCTCTCTCACTCCCATGAGTTTCTGCTTTACGCAGACGTTTTCTGCCCACATGGGATGGGAACTTGGGTGAAGTCCCATGAAGGTAGATTAGTAGAATAGTTGAACAGCTTTGACCAATGAGATGACTGATAGAGCTTGTGCAGGCACCTCATTAGTCAAAACTCTTCCCCTATTCTACTAATCTACCTCCGTGTGACTGCGCTGCTGTTTCGAAATCGAAAGTCGAACGAGACACTCTTTCTATCTCTACACTTTCGAAAAACAGGTTACGCGTAACTCGTATATTTATACGTATATTACGTATATTACGTGTTATACGTCAAAAATGTCCTAAACGTAAAAAATGGTGGACTTGAATGGTGGGAGGCGGTGGCGAATGAGGGAAAAGACCATAATATAACCTCACTTATTCCGGAATGCATTAAGTGCGAGATGAAATGAATTATTTTTTATAAAATTTAAAAAATGAGTAAATAAAAAGATTGCACCTGGGGCAAAAAGCAAAATTATTGCCTTTTTCCCTCTTTAAAATAAAATTTAACTCCTCCCAAAAGGAATTTCTGGGTCTGCCACCTCTCAACATTTTTTAATGAATTAAGAAGCTATCAAGGGACGTAAATTACGTAGGCAATTTACATGTAAAAGCTACGGAAAATAGCTAAGGTATGCTACGTACGCAACCCTGTTTATTATGCCAAAAATTAAATTAATATCCTCGATGGAATAGTGAGGAGTGGTATCAGAGATGAGGTGGGAGATTGCTCATGCCGTGTCAAAGATATTATAAGCCTAGTTGCGGCAAAGATATTATAAGCCTTAATGCGGCACAGGGTATCAGAGTGGGGAACTATATATATAGGACATCACATTTTCTGCCATATCGAGGTGCTGCCCTCATCGTACTACGAAGTCGAGCGCTGATTTTATGTCATTTTTTAGATGACAGTTGCTCCCAGTGGGACCCTGCGGTGGTTGTTAACCTTTAGTTTTTAATTATATAAAAAAGACCCAATGAACCCACTTATATATGAAATAACTTCTTTAGCTTAAAAAACATGTAAAAATGTTTTACATACAAAAACAAAAGTGATGTACGGTTCAAGAATGCTAATTTGCAATGGAAAATATATCTTAGATATTAACGTATACAATATTGCATCTTTATATTTGGAATAAAATGCACATATAAAAATAAACCCTTTACATAGACTTTTCAACATATTAAAATAATATCCATGAACTACAGTTTAGTATGTATAAGTCACAGTCAAAGAAAAATTCAATTTAAATACTTAGGACCCGATAAACTACGCTTTACACCTAATGAGTGATGGTAATAAAGGTGCTTATTGGGTCGATCAATATATTTATATATAAAAGACCCAATAACCACCCCCATATATGAAAAAAGATCTTTAGCTTAAAAAACATGTAAAAATGTTTTACATAACAGAATAAAAGTGATGTACTGTTCAAGAAAGCTAATTTACAATGAAAAATATATCTTAGATATTAAGGTATGCAATATTGCATCTTTATATTTGGAAAAAAATTTACATATAAAAATAAACTATTTACATAGACTTTTCCACTTACTACAATAATATCTATGAACTACAATTCAGTATGTATGAGTCACAGACAAAGAAAAATTCAATTTAAATGCTTAGGACCCGATAAACCAACCTTTACCCCTGATGAGTGATGGACATAAAGGTGCTTATTAGGTCCGGCAATATATTTATATATAAAATGCTCAATGAGCACCCTTATATATAAAAAAAGATCTTTAGCTTAAAAAACATGTAAAAATATTTTACATAACAAAATAAAAGTGATGTATAGTTCAAGAATGCTAATTTACAATGGAAAATATATCTTTGATATAAACGTATACAATATTGCATATTTATATTTGGAAACAAATTAACAATAAAAAATGAACCCCTTACATAGACTTTTCAACTTATTACAATAATATCTATGAACTACAATTTTGTATGCATAAGTCACATCAAAAGAAAAATTCAATTTAAATACTTAAACTGAAGAAAATGGTTAGTTGTGACAAGAAGCTCTTTATTAGTAGAGATGGTAGTAGCTGCGACAACCACTTCGATGGTAAAAGTAACTAACCAGTTTAGTGTGGCAACAAGACGCCGTTAGTAATCCTACGTAGGTTATATTAGTAACGATAGTAATTCTTGTCACAACAAATAAAATAGTCACATTTACCACGAATTCATTTTCCAAGAAATAAAAGTAGTAAACGTTACAAGTTTTCCTCCTTGGCGAAATTGGCAGAACCGAAACCTGACTAGTACTGCCAACATTCTCACCGAAATATCGCGTCATCTTCTCGGTCGTCGCCATTTTCATCTTAACCTTTAGCGTGTTGTGCATTAGTGAATACCGTGAAGACTCGCATCGATCTGCATTTTCTATTAGACTCACTGTACTTTTAATTATTGAAATTATAGTAGTTTTTCATTACCATCCAAATTGACATGTGGGTGTATTTTGAAATGACGTATTATCAGGACCTGGTCTCTATAGGAAGTCGTGAGGACGCTCTTGTGTCCATTAATTAGAAATTATAGTGAAATCTACTATAAGTCAAAATTGAGAAGTACTAACTTCGCAATAGCCTACGAGCCATTAATTTTAATAATAAAATTTTCTAATTTTATTAGTGAGGACTAATTATTTAAATAGAGAAACTCACTAATTTTAATAGTAAGGACTACTATTTTAAATAGTAAAACTTACTAATTGTAATAGTGAGGTTGACTAATTTAAGTAGTGAGATCAACTACCTTATTTTTAAGACTAACTAATTTATTAGTTAGACTTACTAATTTAAGTGGTAAGGCTTACTACCTGAAAATAGTATTTACCATCGAAAGTTGTGGCGACAACAAGTAAATTAGTAAGAACAACTACTACCAATCTTGTGAATAAAGGTAGTATCCCCAACCAATTAAATAGCAGCGGCATATACTACAAACTAAAGTAGTTGGCCCCAATACTTTATTAGTTGGCCCAACCAACTTTTTTTCAGTGAAAACTATCAGCCGTAGGGTAGAAACATATTAAAGATAAAATATGTATTTTTAAAGGATCTACGACTTTTGTTTAAAACTTTTTTGTAAATTTGTACTACTGACTAAAATAAACGGAAAAACATGAAATTTTTATAGTTTTTTGGGGTTTTGACCTTGAAAATAAAATTTATGGAGATTTTCACTATCATATTCATGATCAGAGCGTCAAAATCCATAGTTATACGGAGTTTCAAATCAATCGGAGGTAAGTGATTTTCGGAAGTTTATCCCAATTTTCAAACAGTAAATAAGACTTTTCCTAAACGTGAATACTAATTTTTGCTCGCTCAAGTTTATAATACTACATACAGAAATACCATCATCTCTTATTATTGTAGGAATCTTGTTAACAGAACCCTCATTATCCCTAAATTCTTAATTTTTTTTTTAATTATAGATACAGAATGAACCAAATATTGATACCAAAAGTCTCTCCGTGTATAAATCAAACGTACAGAGCATAGATTAAAGTATGATTTTTCATCAAAGCCCCAAAATCGGTCCTTGAGATCTTTGTTCACAATACTGCAAATATCTCCTGAACTATGACTGACCTACGTGGTACCTTTTCTTGTGGAATTACACATATTATTATAATTGAGGGCCTTGATGCAACAACCGCTCAGGCGCGGCGAGACATTCTCCGTTTCTCTTTTTGCGAGGCAATGTGCTGGGAAATTATTGTCCCGAAAAAACTCAGGCAGTCTCCGCGTGTGAGAGAGAATGATGGGTCAACATGCGAGAGCGACAGAGTAAAGGCGAAACCGATCGTCTTTTGCTTTTGACGAGATTATTTAGTCCTTTTTTGACATTTTGGGAAAAGGGAAGTAAAACGCATTTTACATTACGTAAGAAAATAACATACCATAGTGCACCTATAATCCGTGTACTTCCGTAATAGACCTGGACCCCATGACATAAATGATGTAGTCATCGGAAAAAGGAAATGTTTTCACCTGACATGTTCGACCTACTGTGCCGAACGTAAAAATGGGTGCCTTAAAGGCCTGAGTGAAAGCGGTGAGCGGATGCGACCTGGCAAAGGTGCGAATTTTGATGGTTGATTGCGGTGACTCGGAAGGGCTTGAAAATTTGTGTACATGTAGAAGGTGACATACAAATAGCACCTACGAATTTTAAGGGACTTATTTGGTTGCAAAAGTGCTTTAAAGAACCTGCAAAGTTGTCGGAAATTCGGGTAAAATTTCTTGATATTGACCCTTACGAAAATCTATGACAGGAAAAAAATGACAGGCCTGTCATTTTTTCCCTGTAGTTTTTTCGCGACCACAGGAAAACGACAGGGAAAACGACAGCCGAAACTGACTGGCCCTAATTGGCCATAATTTATAATAATATCGTCTAAACATTATAAAGTAACGACGCCTGGCAGATTTATTAACGGCATTATTACTCTGGATGGCAGGTGCCCATAGGACGCAACCTCCTTCCGTACTCTGCACAACAGAATCAACTACAAACTCAACAGCCGTACTCTCACAAACGGCATCATTACTCTGGATGGCAAGTGCCCATAGGACGCAACCTCCTTCCGTACTCTGCATAACAGAATCAACTAGAAACTCGATTCTGTCCATAGCTGTAGACTCGAACGGTTGTTTTGTGGTTGCTCCGTTTTCTTTTGGTGGTTATGTGTCGCGTGGTTTTTCAGCGTTGAATATCTTTCACGCTGAGATTGCTTTGTGTTTAAAGAAAGTCCTATTGTGGTTGATCAGTCTTGGTATTTCTGGTGAATTTGTAGTTCGGAAATACTTGAATCTTGATATTTTTGTTTGGATAATTACAAGAACAGAATGCTCTCTTAACCTGTTTGAAAGGAGCGCCGGTGCCCATGTAATCATAGTCTGTTCGCTGATATTCATCGAGTATGCACGCCACATGAGGTACTAGCTTTTTCATCACTCTGTTTTGCCGTTGGGATGCCTTTTCGCTGCTTTTTCCCTTGTGAACGCCTGGAAGTGTGAGGAGAATGCCGGTTTCATTTTGATATTCTGGACAATGTTTTGATTACTGTCCTCTTCAAGGACATACATACAACCATATTAGCAGTTTACCTAGTGTCTGTAGAGGTTGGCAAAACTAATTAAGTCTAGATATCTCTGCAATTAACCCCTTCCTGTCTCCTCATGCTTATTTATCTCGCTTTCACCTTCCCATCCTACTAATTACTATATTATTATTTTTGCTCCGTGCACGGAGGGTCTTAATTAATTCTGTAGATATATATAACTGCTTTTTTTGTTTTTTTGCTTATTGGCTTCTGTTTTTTATTATTTCTTTGCTTCAACGTTTCCTAACAAATATTTTGATTGCACATGCTTGGTTCCCCATCTGTTTCACGCATTCCAAGGTGGTTTGACGAGTTGGTTAATTTTTAACAGTTGTGAATATAATTTGCTTACCCTTTTTGCTGATCACTGATTAAAGAGGATGACCAGGGTCTATTTAGAAATTAGTCCTTAATTTAGTATTAGGGGCGGGATAGACATTAATATACATATTGTTGTTACCTATTCTTACTGAGCCCTTTTTTAGGTTCCCATCTTCTGTCAAAATGAATTCGCACAGGACTAGTGGAAAGCCAAATTTCCTGGGAGCGGCTTCCCCACGGAACCTCTCCTCCACAAGGGGCCTCCCAAAAAGAAAGTCGTTTTGATTTTAACAAAAGTGTCGAGGTTTCCGGGAAGGTAATTCCAGAAGGGAGCAGCAATCCGATCTCACCAATGCATTCCTTGCTGGGCCCGGATTCAGAGCAGGCCAATCTCTTCCATTCGACCAATGTCAGGGATGAGAGTGGGGTTGATGAGGATAATTCTCCCTCCTATCCCGAGGACCATTTTAGATGGTCCAAACCGAATTCTCCGGTTCCCCTATATCCGGAAAATGCCCTCCCCCCTTTCCTCGTCTTCCTCGAATGTGACTCTCGGGGCAAGACTGTTGGGAAATACGACACACTTGCTCTTGCCGATAGAATAAGGGATGTCATTTCCGGCCCGAAGGCAGATTCATAGAAATGGTCAAAATCTTGTCAAGATTTTCTGTGAGAATATAGAGGACGCTAATACCTTAATCATTTCTCAAGAATTAAAGGCTCAGGGCTACTTGGTCTCTATTCCCCCTTCTCTTATTTTCAAGAAGGCTTTTGCAAACGGTATTCCGTTGAAGTATTCCGCTGTTGATATACTGAATAGGACCACTGAAGAAGTTAGGGGTGTTATTCTGTCTATCAAATGCAGAACTAAAATGGATGGCACTTGGGACGAAAGAATGGAATTTTTATTTGCTTGCTCTAGGGTCCCTCGTGTCAACTATATTTCTAGCTTCGGCTATGACGTGGCCACTGTGATCCCACCCCCCAAGAGGTGCTTTAGCTGCCAACGGTTTCGACACGGCTCCGATCAATACCGGGCCTCTAGGTCGACGTGCGAGTTCTGTGAGGAGTTTCATCGTACAGACGAATGCCCAAACAAGCTCACTCCCGCACGTTGTGCAAACTGCGGGGTTTGTCACATGTCCTCCTCTCGGCCCTGTGTAATATATCTCTATGAGTTCGAGGTCATGAAGTTCCGGTTTTAGAATGACTGTGGTTTCTTGGAAGCTGAGGCAGCCCGTAACAAAATGGGTTATCCTCACCCTGGTGGCCGCGGCTCCCCGGAGCGCCCTATTCGTCATTCACCTGTTCGTCGTCTTTCTGGATCACCCGTTTCCCGTAGAGTTCTTACCCTTCCCTCTTCCTTGGATCCTTCGGAGGTCATGGAAGACCCTCTCAGGATAGCGGCCTCTCCCCTTTTAGAATTGGGTAAAAGTTGTTAAATTTTGTGTTTGATACCTTTTAAATCTACCCAGTGCCTTAAATGTTTTAAATTTTGTCAACTCTTAATTTATTACTGAATTCTTTCAGAATTTCTAAATAATCTTAACTTATTTGAATAATTTCCAAACCAATAATTGTCCAACGGATATATATTTAATATTCATAATTTTCAAATCTTCTGAATATTCTCTTAAAATAAATTTAAATTAAAAGGAATTTACCCAACAAAAGTCAAGATAATTACTTTATTCTTGTTATTCATGCACCAAAACTTTAGTTATTTATTAATTAAAGATTGTCTCCCTGTTAATTTAAGGTTTTTATTAGGTATTTAGCTATTAAGTTTGCTTCAATTTAGAGCTTTTTGCAACCCTATCCGTTGATTTGCTAATTATTATCCTAGGTTTCCCGTGTTATACTTGATTTAATTATTCAACAGGTCTTGGTTATGGTTTCATTAAGGCAATTTTCCCACAGTTACTGTTAGATTTCTCAGAAGTTTTGACTAACCACTTAGTTATTATGCTTGCTTTATACTCGTGCTTTTTCACATTCTTATCCGTCGATGTGGTATTTTTTCTAGTTTACCGGTACTAGTCTAAAAGACTTGTTTTTGTTGTTACTTATTACTTCAAAATTATCCTATTATTTTAAATATTCTTTCAAACTAATTTCCCAAATTAATGCATCCAATTTCTCAGTAGATCTTAGGAAATTTTATACTGTTATATAGGGTAATTCTATCTCAGATATTCATTCAGTATTAGCCCGAAGTTAAGTTTGTGCACTAGATTAGTTAAGAGTGTGTTTAGATTATCATATCTTCTCTAGGCCGAATTATAGTGTTAATTTTACCATATTTTTAGATTTAAATAAAAGGCTATCTCATAGCGATATCTGAGTCTTGAATTATTGGGCAAGGCCAGTTGAGCCTAGTGCTTCTTCTAGGGTTCATAGAACTTGGTTTTTCCTAGGTTTATGCTAATGTTAGTTCGGGCTTCCCGCCCCTTTGTAAATTGATTACTGATCAGTTCTCCTCTTCTTTTACCCAACAGCGTACCTAGTCAGTGAATTTATTTGGTGGTTATTTACTTGATTTGATATGGAAGACAAACGGAAACTTGTCAAGTTTGCTAATTGGAACCTGCTATGCTCAGCTTTTTGGAATTTTTGTTACTTTGAGAATAACTGGAACATTTGGAACCGAAAAACTTTTTGTACGAGTCTAGCATAGGGTATGTCCTAACAACTAAACCACTTTTCGTTACAAAAAAAACCTTTCCCGGCGGAGATATTTGGCTCTGACCGCGTTTTACCAACATTTACCTACATGACCGGTCAGGATTGGTCATGACTGTGAAATACCGAGCAGCGCCCATCACTACTCTATACCTATCTTCCCTCTACGGTGAAAATAGAGAATTTTCCGTTAGCGGAAAAATCTTCGAATGGCGGTAATTTGAATGCTTGATTTTTTAAAAATAGAAAATTTATTGTTTTTCAAATTATAGACAAGTTTACAGAGCTGAAAATAATTATGGAAGAATAAAGACGATAAAATAAATCAAATTTTTAATGTTGAAAAGAAACGAGCACATGCCAAATCAGCTGATTTCTGTCAAAGTTATGTATGCATATGCATGAATTTCGGGTGTTTCCTGTTTTATCTCGCTTCTCATACAAACTAATATTTTCCTGCACATGAGGTAAGTGTTTTTGACAGTTGTTAACATAATAAATTATCATGAACAAGCATGTCGATTATCATTGTTCAGAAGCAACTATAAAGGTTATGTTCGGGGCTATGCTGGCTACGTTTTCGTAAAGACGTGCCGTAAGACTTATACAAGCGATACAAAATCAGGGAACATCCGAAACGTATGCACACAGAACTTGAAGAGAAATAATAATATGATTATTGGCATGGACTTGTTTCTTTTCATGAAAACATTAAAAAATGTATTTATTTCATCGCCGTTATTCCTCCATAATTATCATTAGCTCAATACACTTGCCTATAATTTGGAAAACATTAAATTTTCTATTAAAACAAAATCGTCGTCGTGCACGACCCCTTATTGGTAAGTATTCTTGAACTTGTATACAGTTATGGTGCTGCAAGACACATTTAACTTCAATTTTGAAGAAAATTTATTATAAAATAATATACAAATATGATCTATCCAAAAAGGAAGGATATATATATACCTTCCTTTTTCAAAAGATCATATTTATTTATTATTTCATAATTTATTTTATATACTCTAAGAAAACACTACTACCAATATAGGAATAACAGGTATTGTGGGTACAAGTTATTGTAATCATAAGCACTCCGGTAAATAAATGCACTTAGGTACACAGTCGATTACAAAAAATGCACTTGCGAGGAATATATACACAGAAGTATACTAAATTATACATATTAAAATAATTTTAAAATCATTTAAATCTTGAAAGGTTTCAGAAAATTTATAAAATATTTTACAATTTTTTCCAAGCGTTAAGAACACCTAAATATTTTGTAAACTTTTAAAAAAATTCCTAAACTTATTGTGTAAACTCTCGTAATAAAATAAACAAATTTTCATTAAAATTCTCTACATTCATTTTTGATATATCTGAAATCATTCAAAATCTTTTCGAATTTCGAGAAACTTAGAACAATGACATTTATATATAACGTTACAGCAAATAAACAAAGAAACGTTAAAAATAAATAGTTATTCAACATTTTTATTTCGTATTAAAAATTATTTTTCCCTTCAAATTATGATTTGCGTCATATTTTTTTCTCTTGATTAATCTTTTTTGATTAAAACTACAATATTTGTATCTTTAAAAAACTTCTAAATATCTCTTGAACTTATACGAATTTTTTCTAAAATTTTGTAACATTGCAGAGTAAAAAAATTTTGCTTTACAATCTTATCTATTCTTTCCCGAAATTTTAGGAAATCATTTGGAATTTTAAAAAATATCTTTCAATATTTACTTAAAATTATTTTTGAAAAATAGAAAATCAATTTAAATTTTCGCTGGAACTTCAAAATTTTAAAAAATCTTTATTTTGTTTAACACTTTTTGAAATATTTAAAATTTTTTAATTATATTAGAATCTTTTCAAAACTTCTAAAACCTCGAAACATATTTTGAAAAAAATTCAAAGTTTGTAAAATATTTTTTTAAATTCTGCAACACTTAACAAAATTGCCTTAAGATCAAAGCTTAAATAATAAATAGGATATTGTAAGTTTTTGATCATAATTTGATTCTTCTCATCTCTTTGAAAGTGTGATGAAGATAAAAAATCATAGTGTGGTAGAAACATGTTAGGAGCAACATTATTTCCCAATATTAAAAAACATTTACAATAAAATGTTTTATTTTATCAAAAATGTTTAAAAACTTTCAGTTATCGATGGGTTATGGATAGAATCCTTTTTTCATTTTTTAACATTTGGTCAAAAAGCTTAGAAAAAACTTCGTGCCTTTATTATTAAAAAATAATTTACAATTTAAATTACCTCTTTTAGAAATAAATTGTTAGAATTAAAATTCCTCATCTGAAGATTTTTATTTATAAAATTGCAGAAAATTCAAAAGGAGAAACTGAAAATAGCCACTTAGAGTCATATTCACGCAGTATGCAACCAATCAGGTATTCAACAACAATGAATACGAGATTTATGAACTTTCAATTGTAAATTTGAAAAAAGTAATAATTTTAAATTCAAAAACCGTTAAAATTGAAGCATTTTCAATTGTAAATCTTCAAAATGGATCAGTGTCGAAAATGAAAAACATAAAGGAAGACTATTACGATACAAAATCTCAAATTAATTTATTAATTTAGGTTACACATTACTGAAAGCAGTTTAGAATTAAAATTATTTTCAAAATTAAAAATAAAGCCAAAATTATAATGTTAAATAAATAAAATTCAAAATTAAAGTTAAATTAAATTGCATGAAAATCTTTGCAGCTATTTTATTATTTATTTTAATTTACGATTATTAATTACACTTTATAGTTCTTTCGATTCAAGCATAATTATAATATTATTTGATAATTAGACAATTAAAATACGAATCATGTTCGAAGCGCGGGTAGTGCGCTATTTTTGTTAGTACTATACCATATAAATTGCAACACAATAAATCTACAGCTTGGGAAAAACCACACAGCTTTACTATATAATAGAGAAATTGTAAATCTTATAATCCATCCATTCCCATAAATATATTTCTATGACGCGTTCATAGATGCTTTGAAAGCTGATAAAACAGGGCTCTATTCTTCATATGTCCTGGGAAAATGAATACAATTAACGGAGATTTCCGCAACCAGCGACTAGACTCTTAGACTCTTGTATAGTTTTTACAATGAGGACCTTTAGGCCCAATTTATGATCGATTAAAACATTTTTGTCAGGTAGTAGTTGTTCAAGATTATGACAATGCAATTCAAATATTCGAAACCTGTGAATTATAACGATTCCAACAATATCTTATTTGACTTAAAAAGTTTAAAATCAAAGAATGATCAAGTGTATAGGAAATTTTATGGAAATTTTTTTAGTATATTTTACTCAAATCCACTGCAGTAGGTTTAATTCATAGGTACAGTGTTTTACATAATTTGGAAAACTTCGGAAGCTAAAATTTGGCTAGATTTGAAAACTTATTAACTAACATCATGAATATGGTTTATTTCTCAAACATGTCTTGGAGGTATGAAAGCTTCATTTCTTAGTCAACTCAATAAGATTCCGGCTTGCCAGCGTCAGGCTCATTCCATTGCGAACCGGATGCAAAAGGCTGTTCTTCTGGGAGCACTTCATCTGGTCCGACAACACTGTTCCTCATAAGATTCTACAAAGCTTGGTAGCCCTAAAAAAGTATCCAGAGGTGAAATTTTCATCTCCAACTGTGCTGTCTGCCGCGAAAGGTCATCTGCGTCTAGAGACCTCACTCCACGGAACAGTGTTGAACGATGTTTTCTCGCGTAAATTTCCCGCTCTTGCTTACCTTCTAGGACAGAAGGAGCTGAAGTGGATGACGAAAACGTTCCAGTTGCGTCGGGATTGGTTGCTTTAAGGAACCATGATCGTAGCTTCCGGAGCCTAAAACTTCTCTTAATTAATCAAATAACATATTTATTATAATGAGTTAATTGAATTGGAAAATTAAAAAAAAAGGGTGGAAAATTAAATCACCCTGAAGGTTTATAAAATAATTATTTAACACGTTTTTAATGAAAAGAGAAAAAAAAAGAAAAAATTTCTCCAAAAATATTCGAACGCGCGACAGCGTGCTCCTTAGCCAACCACCTTACCGCTGTACCACTGACTTCGGTTGGGAAAATCTCGTGAGCCACGGTAGATACTCATATAGCACGAAAATCGTGATTTTCAGAAATTCATTAAAAAAAATTAGGGCCCAATTACAAGAAAGCCGCTATACGTGTCTAATATATTTCGACGTTCTATCGATTTATACTTGTCTCATCTCAAAGTCAATGTCGCAGAGCAGGCCTTCCTCTGTATTTTCTTTCTGGGCTATTCTATTTCACAGAAAGTTGATATTTGAATTATTTTTTTCGTAATAATGTAATATAATAATGTAATACTGTAATAATGTAATGTAATGTAATAATGTAATGTAATATAATAATTTTTGCAAACAATTTTTGTTTTGTAAGAATGAGGATTTAGGAGTCCCAATACTAAGTTGTATAAAAAATGTACAAAAATTATTATTTTGTCAAAGTTGGAATTCTTATCCTTTACTTTTGTTTCTTATAAAGTAAGAGAGAGAATCACGCGAAAGGAGAAATCTCTATCTCAACATTGCATCATATACTTCATCATTTTTTTTCAATTATCGTACAACAAGGCTAAGCGGGACATCTTTTTTAGGTTTCGTATATATATTACCGGAAGAAATTATGGTCCAAAGTGTGTCCATCTTTATACCTTAGAGTGAGGTTAAGTCGTCCAATTTGAATAAAAAGGCAAAAATATATTTTCAGTAATACAAAGTGCCAAAATGTCATAAATTAAAAGTCTATATTGTTATTTTAGAGTGAATCAAACAAACATGATGACTAACAGCATAAAAAATGTGCTTATTTTCATTAAATATATATAGTTAAAAGTTTGTCATAAGGACAACCGCAGGATTTAGCTGGTAGCAAGTGCTAATCTTAAAAATTGCACCCGCTCCCAGTGAAATCGCGGTAAAATTTCAGCTGTAACCATCTCTCACCACCGTGAGATAGGCGGTTACAGTCTGCGACGAACTCAATACGATGATCCGGCAAAAGTTTCGTGAACACTGAGGATATGGAGCGACCCAAGGACGACCGCCTTCTGCATTTTTCCCGCAAATGTCTCAGCATTTTGTTGACACGCAGGGATGCTATTAACCAGGATATTAACCAGTGAAACCTTGGCACCTCCATGAGCTCCGATGATCACGACGATTAGCTTAGCAGCATATTCCGGGTATAACCGTCGCAACTCCCTTATAATGTCTTTATACCTCTCTTTCTTTTCTTTCTCCATGGCTATGACGTTTTTGTCAGTTGGTGCCGAAAATTCGATAACGAACGTGGTTCTTCTCTCAAAGTTGAGGAGAGCTATGTCAGGACTCGAGTGCGTAACAATAAAAATTGTCGAGAATATGAAGTTCCAGTATATGCCGCACTTCTCATTTTCGGCAATTGATTCTATATCTCTAGGAGCGATTAGCGGAGCGGTATTTCGACTGATGCCGTAAGACTGACAGAGACGGTAATAAAACACTGTTAGTGCCGCATTGTGCCTTTGGATGTAGGTCGTTCCCGCATGAGTTGGATAACTAGATAGTATGTGTCCTAGATGATCGGTGTGTGCATGACACGCTCTGCAGCTATCATCGGGAATGTCTTGGATCAAAATGTGAAGACGGTATGCTAGACTGGAAATGACACAGTCTTGACATGCCAAAATGAAACCCTCCGTGCCCGACTTCAGTCCGGGTGATTTAAGGAAAGCAAAGGTTAGCTCATACGAGATGGTTAAGATTTGATGCACTTTCCTGACCATTGAAAGAAAAGGGTCTTGTCCATTTGTGACTATATGTGCCGTACATAGAATTATCCTTTTGTGATCACATTAACGATTTAGTACTTCACGACCACCTGGACGGCGTGAGATGTAAAGTCGCGGAACAGAAGATTTAAGGTGCATGCTTGTGTTCATGTGCATAACCTTTCGGGACCCGATATCGAGGGATCTGAGCTTGTCCTTCGTCCATGGAACTACTTCAAATGAGGACAGTACTACCGGGACGACAAGCATGC
This sequence comes from Andricus grossulariae, assembly GCA_011634705.1. Taxonomy (NCBI): domain Eukaryota; kingdom Metazoa; phylum Arthropoda; class Insecta; order Hymenoptera; family Cynipidae; genus Andricus; species Andricus grossulariae. The sequence continues at coordinate 10,901,169 of JAABKJ010075445.1, read as the reverse complement.
TCGTCGCATATACTTTGTTCCTCGCCGAAAGTTCGGAAGACCAAATTAGTCGGATGAGACGTTTGTATCTGCATCGGAGAGTATCCTTTACAGATTTCAGGTCCTGAATTCGGCGCTGTGGTACTCCCAGATGTGTATAGGTCTCTCCAGCACCAAAGTGTCGTATAGCGCTTCTGTCGACGAGCTCAGGGTCTTCCGGGATGCCGTTAAGTTGCCCTTTCTTCAAATAACCCTTAGCACATTTTTCTAACCCAAACTCCATACCAATCTCTTGAGTTTTCTCTTTGACAATGTCTAGAGCTAGATGTAGTTTCTCTTGATTGCTAGCATAGATCTTAAGATCGTCCATGTAAAATACATGAGTGACCTTATTCTATCGATTTCCAGGTTTGCCGCAGATGTACCCTTCGGAATGGCGTAGTGCACGAGAAAGTGGTGCATGAGATAGTTTCGATTTCTTTGGAATAGAACTGAAGGGCCCCTGACAAAGCCGCCGAACGCGTCCTTGGTTTGCGTATAGAGGGTCCCTGTACCAAGGGTTTCTGCTGAATATGATTACAATGATTAATAAGCAGTCGGGGACAATTGTCCAGGGATGGTCCCGAAGGAATAACCCCGAAGCGAAGGCGTAAAAACCGTGTCGAAAGCTGAATGGCACCTGAATGATATCTTGAATGGTGACTCTGGGATACCGGGCGACCTCTCAGAGTATGCAGCCTTATCTTTGCACACGGGGCTCTACAAGGAGGGACGAATCCTTTCCCTAGCTGCTCGTGGAAACAACAATGACACCATGAAAACACCAAAAAGTTGTAAATGCGGTTCAAAACGATCGAACGCGCACAGCACCCGACAATAGGTCGGCGAACAATGCCAAGCATCCTAGAGTTCGGGGTGCTGAAAATAATTTAGATGGAAATACGACGACAAACCGGCAAAACGCCCACATTGAGTGTAAGCGATCGTATTGGCGAATTGTGTACGTAACAACTATAAAAAATGAAGATTATATAACAATAAGTTGAGAAATAACTTCTTTTTTCGTTGAGAAATCGTACCGAATACAGAACACCATACAAATCCAATTAGAAACTAATTAGAAAGTTCACAGTTACCTAATAGAACACCACATAGAACCAGGAACAAAAGCCACTTTCGAAAGTAATACGATCTGATAGAAACCACATCCTATTAGGTTTCTATTTGGCTTCTAATAAGCATTTTTACTAGGGTATACTTTTTTCAATAATAATTTCTATAATTATTCCGATAATTTTTCCTATGATCGCGAAAAAATTAGAGGAAATTCTATATAGGACAATCATCATAGATCTATAATGATTTTCCTATCATACTTTATCGTAAGGGATGCAGGCTATAATAATCATTATAGCTAAAAAAATGTTTAAAAGCCCAAACATAAACAGAAAAATTTGTTCTAATTAATTAATGATATGCCGTCAATTTGTATAAGGCAAAGCTAAGCTAAATATTTAGTATTTCAGGACGTTTGAAACATTAAGCTTACAAATATTCGTAAAAAATCGGTACGAAAAATGTTTCGAAGCAAAACATAACCTAAAAAAATAGATCTAATTAATGAATATGCATTCAATTTGTCGGAGACAAGGGCAAGCTAAATATTTAGCGGAATTGAGGAATAAATTTGGCCGTTACACGTAAAAATAATGTTTTTCCTGCTTGTTTACTTACTTTAAATGTTTGCGGGCCGTTGAGCTTTTCGTTAAAAATGCGAGCTTTTTCTTGCATAACCGGCCCGGATACTGGATCACCTCTGTCTCTCGCTTGCTTGAACCATTCGAAGACAGCAGCCTCCAGAAGCATATTATCACCTGTTTTTGATGATTTCTTGTTCTGATATTCATAATTTTTAGCCTTATTGTTCCAATCAGCTTCACGAGCTAACATTCTCCTGTACGTAAGATCACAGATACCATATTTCTGTAAAATGTCTTGTTTTGAGGTACCTGCCTTTACTTTTTCTACTATCTCACATTTTTGTTTAAACGTTAAACGCCGCCTCTTTTGTTTATGTACGACATAGTTGTACGACATGTTTGAACATCGTTTTCAGTAACTCCAAGCGAAATACCTTCTCGCACTGGCTGACAGCGAACTGACACTGACGCATGCTAACAGCTGACCGTGATCTCGCGATGAGGGTGCCGGCTTTTATGGCTCCGCTACTGGTATTCAAGGGATTTCAAAGGAATTGAAATATATTTTAGGAAATTTTTGATCGATTTAAATATTTTAATGGGGTTCGAAAGGGCTTTTTGAAATATTGTAGGGTATTTAAAAAGATTCCAAAGAATTTTCAATTGAATTCAGCAATTTAATGGGAACTTGAAGGATTTGAAATATTTTGAAGTATTTTAAATTAAGGAATTTTCAATTGAATTCAGTAATTTAATGGGATTTCAAAGGATTTGAAATATTTTAAGGTATTTTTCATTATTCCAAAGAATTTTGAATTGATTTCAATAATTTAAAGGGATTTAAAAGGTTTTGAAATATTTTAGGGTATTTAAAAAAAAATAAAACAAAAGTTTAATTGATTTAATTAATTAAAAGGGATTTGAAGAATTTGAAATATTTTAGGAAATTTTTTATCAATTTCAATATTTTAATGGGGTTTGAAAGGGCTTTTTGGAATATTGTAGGGCATTTAAAAAGATTCCAAAGAATTTTCAATTGAATTAAGCAATTTAATGGGAATTAAAAGGATTTGAAATATTTTAAGGTATTTTAAATCATTCCAAAGAATTTTGAATTGTCTTCAGTAACTTAATAGAATATCATAGGATTTGAAATATTTTATGATATTTTTAATTATTTCAAAGTTTTTTCAAGAAATTTAAATAATTATCAAGGGATTTCAAAAAATTGTAAATAATTTGAAACATTTTAGGGTATTCAAAAATATCACAACAAAAGTTTATTTGGTTTAATTAATTTAAATGGATTTCAGAGGATTTTAAATATTTTAGGAAATTTTTGATCGATTTCAATATTTTAAAGGGATTTTAAAGGGCTTATTGAAATATTTAGGGTATTTAAAAACATTCTGAAGAATTTTTAATTGACTTCAGCAATTTAATGGGAATTAGAAGGATTTGAAATATTTTAAGGTATTTTAAATTATTCCAGGGCGTTTTCAATTGTCTTCAGTAATTTTAATGGAATTTCAAAGGATTTGAAATATTTTAGGATTTTTTAAATTATTTCAAAGCATTTTCAAGAAATTTTAATAAATATCAAGGGATTTCAAAAAATTGTAAATAATTTGAAACATTTTAGGGTATTTTAAAAGATTTCAAGGAATTTTCAATTGACTTCAGTAATTTAAAGGGATTTCGAAGGATTTGAAATATTTTAAGGACTTTTTTATTATTCTAGAGAATTTTGAATTGATTTTAATAATTTAAAGGGATATCAAATGTTTTGAAATATTTTAGGGTATTTAAAAAGATTACAATAAAAGTTTAATTGATTTAATTGATTTCAAGGGATTTCAAAGGATTTGAAATATTTTAAGGAATTTTTAATTCTTCCAAAGAATTTTGAACTGATTTCAATAATTTAAAGGGATTTCAAAAGTTTTGAAATATTTCAGGGTATTTAAAAAGATTACAATAAGAGTTTAATTGATTTTAAGAGATTTCAAAAGATTTGAAATATTTGAGAAAATTTTTGATCGATTTCAATATTTTAAAGGGATTTCAAAGGGATTTGAAATATTTTAAGGTATTTTAAATTATTCCAAGGCATTTTCAATTGTCTTCAGTAACTTAATAGAATTTCAAAGGATTTGAAATATTTCAGGATACTTTTAATTATTGCAAAACATTTTCAAGAAATTTAAATAATTATCAAGGGATTTCAAAAGTTTCTAAATAATTTGAAATATTTTAGGATAATTGAAAAGATCTTAAGGAATTTTCAATTGACTTGAGAATTTAATGTGGGATTTCAAAGGATTTGAAATATTTTAGGGGATTTTTAAATATTCCAAAGAATTTTGAATTGATTTCAATAATTTGAAGGGATTTCAAAAGTTTTGAAATATTTTAGGGTATTTAAAAAGATTACAACAAAGGTTTAATTAATTTAATTAATTTAAAGGGATTTCAAAGGATTTGAAATATTTTAGGACATTTTAAATTATTTTAAAGCATTATCAAGAAATTTAAATAATTATCAAGGGATTTCAAAAGTTTTTGAAGAATTGGAAATATTTGAGGGTATTTTAAAAGATTTCAAGGAATTTTCAATAATTTATAGGGATTTAAAAGGTTTTTAAATATTTTACGGTATTTAAAAATATTGCAACAAAAGTTTAATTGATTTAATTAATTTAAATGGATTTGAAAGGATTTGAAATATTTTAGGAAATTTTTGATCGATTTCAATATTTTAAAGGGATTTTAAAGGGCTTATTGTATTGTATTTTATTACTCTCCCTTTTACGGGTTTGAGGGCTCCGTTCCCTTTACATCTTTTACAATTTCACACCCACGTGACACCAACTTGAATAAGTGTTTTCCCGCCTTCAATTTTTAATAATTTTTTTCTGTTGAATGACTCAAGGGGAAAAAAATTTAGAACGCACATTGAGTTTATGTTAAAATTATGTATGAAAAAATTATTTTATCTGAAATTGCGAAACAACCCTATTGAGGTACAGAAATAAATATAATATACATTTGATATAATAAAGTTGAACATAATGTAGGAAAGTTCGCATTTTCGACACAATCGAGTGCGAAGCACGAGACACGTGGTGAGATTGCGTTCGTTGAAGCCGAAGAAGCTTTTACAAAAGAGAATTCACAATCAACAAATTACAGTTGATGATACTTTGACCTTCAATTTTAAAAGGCTTGCGCACAAATGTGGATAAAATACTAAGAACGAGCGCGTAGCTTGAGATACATACGTTATGTATCGCGAAGCGCGAGAACCAACAGTCACGTGCCATTGGCGCGCCCAAACTCGCGAACAGCGCGCGCGGCGCGCGATGACAATGTGTCCGCGCGGCGGGCAGATTTTTTCTGTGTGGTTGAGTGCAAGTACTTGTATGAAGAGAGGAAGTTAGTGTATACGATTGACTATGTTGGAAGAAATTGTTATATGGGAGGCTGAGAGTGTTAGTATGGTGTTCGCAAAGGGGTTAAAATGTGGATTGTATTGAGGGGGTAGGGGTGATTACTTTCGTGTTCTATAATATATGATGTATGTGCGTTAGTGCGTGTAAGTGTTAGTTTGAGGGTTGGAAGTCAATGAGTGTGAGCATAAAATTTTTTTGCATTTGTTAGTGTCGAAGGTGATTCATATTCTGTATGTCAGCGTAAAGGTGATTGGTGTGTTGTGTATGACTGGGTATATGAAAGCGTATGTATGATGGGAGTACTAGATTGGTGCGATAGTGAGTAAGGTTGAAGTGTGTGACGTGTACGTGCGGGAAGGGGTTGTTGTCTTGCATGACTGTCAGAGGATTCGTTTTAAAGGTGCTAATCCTTCGTTTGTTAGTATGTGACTAAGTGTGTATATTGTTTTTGGAGGCAGATTGTTGTCGTTTGTGTCGTTTCCCGTTCTTAGCGCTATCCAGGATCAACTTTTGGATCCCTTGTGCACTTGTGAATGTGGGATTGGGTGGGTGAGTTTATGTATAACATCGCCCAATCTATCACTTCGACTTAGTGAGCCGCAAACATCATTCAATGATTTTCACTGAAAGGTTCGATTATCTCAATATCACTAATATCCATGCTTGAATTTTGAACGCTTTTTAAAACTTATATGAATGAGTATTTGACGTTCTTCGCGTATTCCATGTACCAAAAAATTGATGTCACGTGCGCACATGTTCCTAGAATTCACGCTCCTGTCTTACAGGTGCAGTAATACCCGAAAATCGGTGTCTGTTCATTTACAACCTCCACAACGTTTTGACCATATTGTTAATTGAATGTGACCCACAATTGATGATAAGAAGCATTTCTGAATCCGGAATAGAGCCTTATCCTAATGAAACCGGGTTCATTCGTATTCTGATCAAGTGGTCCTTCTCCTCTTCTTCGACTCTCAGAGAAGTATCTTGTATGCTGGTAATAGACCTACTTGGTAAGTTCCATACGTGAATTTTCGCAGGTATTCCAGTGATAATCAGGGGAACAACGATAGATGTGATGGGGTTAATATCACCAATCTTGCTCGTTTGCTTGCAAGATTGTCCGCTTATACCCTTGCTTATACGGGATTTACATGCCGAGATTTTTCCAGCATTTCTTCAGCTAAAGCTTCATTTGTGCCCGACATTGTGATATGCCCATGATATTTATCAATAATAGCTCCAGCGATGAGAAGAAAATCACGAAGATCAGGGATGTGGTGGGATGTAGGAATTGCATTGGAGAAGAAATTGCAAATACTTTTCACGTGACCATTTCGAGCTTCTGCTATTCATTTCGTTTTTGTCACTATACAAGATTCATTTGCTTCTTTACTTGAGAATTAATTCTTATTGGATATCAAGACAATTGGCATGCTGCAATCTATTCCAATTCTCGGAAGGGTTGGAATGGCATCTCGATTCACTCGGTTAAAGATGAGAATATCTTGCGGTTGAAAACAATCTCGCATCTTGTCGACATCTCTGTTGAATTCCTTCAAAAGGATACTGACATCATCATTACCTGCATTCGAAAAGTAGGGTCCTTGAAAATCTAGTAAATAAGACATTTGGTGCAATTAGCATTGAGGGCGTGAGTAAATGTCTACTCTTATGAACGCAATATGACTGAAGCAACGCTTAAAATTAAGAACTCTTCTCAATATTCGGATACGTACAGTCATTATAGAGAATAACGTTTCTTTATTGTGGTTCAGTATTATATAATCGATTTGAAAAGTCAGTGACATACCTGTCTATGTACTTATCCCTGGTGATGGATCGAAATCCGATATTTTCTTCAATAAATCTTGACATAAGAGATTACCTGATCATAGAAACTACAAGGCTGTTGGCGTGCCTTGTAGGATACTGAAACATCACAGACAAAAAATCATCACTAATGTCTTGCCGAATTTCACAAATGAAACACAGAAGATCTTTCTTCCTTGAGTAGCGATGTCCACCTGGTCCTCAATAGGATCACAGCAGGCGAAAATATCATTATACTGTGCTTTGGACACAGGAGAAATCACTTTGAAATCATCTTCTGTCAAAATATTTTCATCCGCAAACATAAACTGAGCACCAGAGGCTACTTCTTCACGAAGTGCATGTAAAAATGGCTGCATTTCTTGGCCTTCTATGCTATAGAGTCTATTGACATACTCCAGACCATGAAGTATCCCTTCTAGCAGAAAATCTCTCTTATCTAAATTACGATTAGAACATACATACTTCTTTGGAATCTAGATATTCTTCTTAATAAAGATATTGATTCTACATTGAAATGCTAGTCCATGTATATTATTGCGACTATTGCACAGAAGACATGTTTGAGAAGAGGTTTGAGATAGAACACTTAAAGGCCCTGGAAATCGAGTGTAAATCTCCCTCTTGGATTCAGGCCAAACGGTGAAGCCATTTTGTCTAATTTTTCGTATATATACTCTATAGAATATAGAGACTTTCGGTAAACTTTTACTTTTTCGAAAAAGATTCTATTTTTCATGCAAAAATTAGAAGAAATAAATTGTCGTATAGCATCGTCGTGGTAATGTGTTCTACTATTTAGCAACGCAGGGAGCAGGTAAGGCAGTAACTTTGCTCGAATTTTCTTTTGCGCGCTCCAAGCGAGAAAGAGGAAAACTATCGCCCGTTATGACATAAGTCGGCCGGTAATGAAACACCCAATGTAACCATTCAGGGGCGAACACACCTCATACGAAAACTAGGGGCCCCTACCCAAATGAGTGGGTGAGTTCCCAAAAGGTTTGGATGGTGTAGATGGTGGGGGGGGGGGGATATCATTAAATGCAGACTGTGAAAGAAAACTGTAAATAGTATAATGGCTTATAATCAATTCGCCCCCGAAATCATGCATGCAATATTCACGCCGAATCAGTGCAACTGTACAATAAGAGGCGCTGCGAACGATGCAAACTAACTAAATCCGAATCTATGCGTCCAAATTTTCCAAAGGCCGCATGGGAGTGAAGTCTCTTTATAATACTTCGTGTATACTACTAACATCTTTATTGCAATCAAATTTTATTAGAGAAACTATTATACATACGTATCTTAAACGGATTTTTTTGTAGACTTTCTCAGAAATATTGATATAAAACATATAAAATTCTGAAATCACGAAACATATATCTATTAACGTAAATCACGAATTTTTCATATGTGTATTAATAAATTATTTCTTCAAAAAATTTCCTATATTTAACGCTGCATCTGCGAATGCTAATCGAAGAAGATCGACTCTTTTAAAGTTACGTGATAATATAGTTATATTATTAATATAACGAAAACATAAACTTTCTTCAAGTATATTTTGTTTAGCACTAAACAATAATCTATTAATGTATCGATGAAAATTGTGACACTTTTTCAATGCATTTTTGAATTATGATAGTTTTAAAACGCACATTTACTTATAAACATTGAACAATTTCATGATTATCGAAGAAATTCGAGCAAAAACCTGTGACATACAATTATGGCACATGTACGTACGAATTCGTTCATCGTTTAAAACCATCTATAATTTTCATCAAAAAATTTCATCCTCATATATTATCAAAACGACTATTGTAGTGCCAGCTGCCAGATAAAATACGCTTTTTGCACTACGAAACGCAATGACCTTTTCCTTCAAGTAATCTATCTATTATCTATAAAAGCTTACGACTAAATAAATTGAGGCGCCGAATGCGAAAAGGGGATACAGAATTTTGTGACTAGATCGCAAATGCATCCTGATGTGACAAACACAAGAGTTTGGTCAATTTTGTTTTCTAGGCTCCAAGATAATTCTCTAAATCAAATTAATTTTCTGCAATTATAATTTGAAACAAATTATTAAAACGACCGGAAGTCATCGCACTGAAACCGAAAATTAGCATGTCTCCTTTCGCATACGGTGGCTCAATTAGGAAACACTTTTATAATGAATTAATAAATTATAGCTTTATAACACATGTACATGCACTATTTGACAAAAGTCAACTTTCAAACTAAAAAAAAATAAACAAAAAACAATTGCGTAGTTATAAAAGAAACTCAAGTAAAAGCCTTTGGCATATAATTGTTGCACGTGCACATACTAATTCTTTAATCGTTTAGGACCAGCTATCATTTTCATCAAAACATCTGATTTTATAATAATATTAAAGCGTCTATTTTAATGCCAACTGGCAGATAAAATACTTTTTTTGCACCACGAAGCGCAACGACCTTTTTCCTCTATACATGTCTCTCACCGTCAGTATCTACAACGCTGGAAGCTTCTAACCCATCAGAGTTGATCTCCCTAGACTCTGATGAGTTCTCTATCTCAGATGAGTCCTTAATCTTATTTATTCCTTCAAGTTCTTGTAAAATTCTGATTTCTTCTAGACTACGACTATCGGCAGCGGCGTTCTTATCATTTTTCTTGCGAATTTTGTTGAGGTTTCTGGCTTCTTTACCTTTAAGTTTTTTCTGCGATTTTCGGTACCTTTGTTTAGTGGTTCTCATAATTTTTGCATTTCTGTTTTGAACTGTTTTATGTTTGCTGGGCCAGAAGAAAAGGTATTCCAGCGCAGCGTTTAAAAAAGTCGAAGGGTACTGTAATACATTATTTACTGGATTACGTAATTTTATTTATCAATCAAAAACATACGGTGAAAGATATATGCGACTCGAGAGTCTCCAAACTCAGGTCGGTTTGCATCTCATTTTCACGTGACCTGTGTCTCTAGGTTAACTGTCACCGTCGCTCGCAGCGAGGAGCCGAGAAACTGCCTCAGCTTTGCGCCGCCCCTGCTTTTCAACAACTTCAACTAAAAATGCGGAAATTTTGTTAATTCAAGTAATTTAGTCAAAACAACAAAATAATAGGGAGTCATCGTGGCTCAGATGGTATAGTGATTGTCCTATGTTTCAATACTGCAGCCTTGGCAGCCACGTTGGCGCGGGTTCGATTCCCAAAGCAGGAAGCGAGGCTGGACGTGCTTTCTGAAAGCTTCGCTTCTGTCCCTTGGTATAATACGCTACAGATACCCTACAGTTCATAATTAACCCTATAGTACAGTCGCTAATGATCCTGGCAGTTAATGCGACTATAAACATTCAACTAATAAAAAATTTGTATTCTCTCAAATCCTTTCAAAATTTTTAAAACGTGACGCAGTATACATAGGCACTACAAAACGACCGCTACATACACGCATGACAGAACACGCAAAAGCCGTTTACAAACCTCCAAACAAATGGACAGCAATGACAAAACACGCATGGATAGAAGACCATCGTTTTGATTTTAAAAACACGACCATTTTAGAAAAAACAGAATACTACAGTAAACGAATGATTTTAGGAATGGCTCATATAGTCAGCAATCCTTCAGCAATCAATCAAAGGACAGACACGAAGAACTTGTCAACATTTTATTACCCACTTTTAGAGAACAGCAAATTTTAACCTTGAGCATAAAAGACAACATACCAAAACATAATAGTTGAAATTTCACTTGGAAAATCTTTAAAAAAGAAAATGAATTTTCAAGGACAAAAAAATTATTGTTGGTATAATATTCAAATTTTCATTTTAAAAAATGTTAAAAAAAATATAAAAAAATATAAAATAAAAATAAACGAATTTTCAACCAAAGAAATGAATTTTCAACAACAAAAAAATTAAGTTTCAACTAATAACATTACTTTTATACATTTATATAAAACGCAACATACCAAAATATAATAGTTAAAATTCCGCTTAAAAAATGTTTGAAAAATCAAATTTTCAACATGATAGTTGAATTTCTAACCGAAGAATTGAAATTTGAACCAAAAAGATGAAGTTGCAACTAACAAGATTACTTTTCTACACTTAGAATACAATTTGATTTAATCAACGAAATTTTTGTTGGTATAATATTTACATTTTCACTTTAAAAAATGTTAAAAAAAAACGAATTTTCAACCAAAGAAATTAATTTTTAACCAAAAAAGGTGAAGTTTCAGTAAAAAAAAAAGAAGAAAAAATAACTTAGTAAAATGAAATTAAAATCGACAAAAAATAACTTTCCTTTGACATTATGTATATGTATCGAAGAGTGGTTTCTCTCACATTTTTATAGCTGTCCCTTCCTGTTCAATACACAAACTTACTCCTTACCCCGATGTCTTCAAAAAAGGTGCACTTTTCCTCTCCATACAAAACTATGGTGAAAAAACTTCTTCCACTTATCGCGTTAAACCGTTAAAGAACACTAACCAAGGCATCAGTTTTCATCCATTTTGCAAACGAAATAGACGTCTAAACTGAACTGCTCCACATTTCAATCTATCAGAATGCATACGCATTGGAATTTTCACAAGGTTATTATATCATTAAGCCGTTTTCTTTCGGGGTAGGTGTGAATTGCTTGATTGGAAAGTAGTGATGTGTGGATGGGTATATAGGTGAAGGGTAGATAGGTATATAGGTTTAAGGTATAGATGTTTTAGAATAGCTATTAGTATTGAAGAAAAGGAATGTCTAAAGAGATACTTATTAAACCTCAAACGCGAAATAGGGTTGCAGGTTAAAGCTCAAAAACCCAGTAATCTAGCAGAAGCACAAAATCATGCTATAGAAATGGAGATGTGGCTACGCGAAGCACAACCCACAAGAACACAGACAGGATTCAGAGCACCAATGCGACATGCCCCTCAAATCCCTCAAAGAACATTTTTACCTTCACAAAAAGTGCAGCAGACAACACACTTATACCGATCACCTCAATCTGGAATAACTCAAGGCACCGGTACAGACAAATCTAAACTGACTTGTCACAAGTGTGGAAAACTGGGATACTTTGCCAGTCAGTGCCAATCACTGCAGCAAAGAAATTTTCCAATAGGTACATTCCAAAAGCGATCCCCGCAAATCAGAACCATCCAGGAAGAGAATTATTTAGACCACGAACAGATGAGCCAAGACGAAGTAGAGAAGCAAATCAATTACGAAGATACAGCCGAGTATCAGCCATATGTGGAAAGCTCCAGTCAATCGTGGGACGAGGAGCAAACGTAAGTACTTATAGATCACTCGTCGACTCCGGGTTATCTATAAATCTTATCAAAGAAAACACAGTAACAAGCGGTACCACGCCTTTTCAGATGAAGAAGAACTTCCTTATGTGCAACGATAAACACACATCGACGGAAGCAGTATATGTGAACTATTTTAATAAAAAACATCTTTTCCACGTAGTTCACAACGACTTCCCATTACCTGAGGAAGGTGTCATTGGAATACCTTTTCTCGTGAAATTTCAAAGGTATGCCATCACCCCGAGATTTCCAATACTTGAAAAGGTGAAACTACCGTTACATACTGACGGTAACTATGTTCCCAGGAGAACCGCGAAAGTACCAAATTGCGAACCTATCGATAGAATAATCAAAATCTCAGAACAAGAAATAAAGAAAGCTGAGCGAATTAATAACCCAAGGACTCTAAATTGATTAGAAAAAACCCGCATGGATCACGTTGAGTCAGAACTGGCCGATCCCATTTGGCAAATTATTTCCCAATACACCGATGTATATACTTTAGGCAGAGATCCCATACATTGCACTAATCTAACAGAGCACGAGATCATTTTAAAATCCGGTAAAATTGTAAACATTAAAGCCTATCGACCGCCGGAAAGCCAACAAAATTTTGTGAAAGAAGAAGTAGCTTCTTTACTCCAGCAAGGTATAATAAGGCCTTCAAGTTCACCTTTTAACTCACCAATATGGGTCGTACCCAAAAAGGGTGGAAAATTGCGAATGGTTGCCGATTATAGAGGAGTAAACCTTGACACCGACCAAGACGCTTACCCTCTACCTGTGATAAATGACATTTTAGATCATCTGGGCAAATCAAAATTCTTGTCTGCATTCGATCTTCCATCAGGATTTCATCAAATCCCTAAGATAGAAAAATCTAAAAAGTATACAGCTTTCTCCACAAAAGACGGACATTTCGAATGCAACAGAACGCCGTTTGGGTTAAAAAATGCTCCGTCCACTTTTCAGCGCATGATGGATCAAGCGCTACGGGGACTCGTTGGAAAGCATTGTTTTGTGCACCTAGATGACATAGTTATTTTCGGACAAACTATCAAAGAACACAATCAGAATTTAATATTACTACTCGACCGACTCAGAGAGACCGCATTAACATTACAACCTGCAAAATACGAGTATCTGAGACCTGAATTAGAATACCTGGGACACCTCATCACTGCCGAAGGTGTGAAGCCTAACCCAAATGAAGTCAGCGCAGTAAAAGAATTCAAAACGCCTAACAATGTGATGCAAGTTCAATATTTCCTAGGGTTAGCAGGGCATTACCGGAAGTTCATAAAAAAATTTTCGCACATAGCCAAACCTCTAACCGAACTCACGAAAAAGGACAATCCGTTTAAGTGGACTAAAAAACATCAACTAGCGTTTGATCAAGTTGAGAACGTATTATGTACAGCACCAGTACTGCGATGCCCTGACTATAGTAAGGAATTCGTGCTCACCACGGATGCCTTAAACGTAGTACTAGGGGCTGTCCTTAGTCAAGATGGCCAGCCTTGCTGCTTCATATCCAGAACTCTCAACGGAGCCGAGAAAAATTACTCTGCCACGGAAAAAGAGTTACTGGTCGTGGTATGGGCCACGCTACGCTTGAGACAGTACCTCGTAGGAAGAATATTTATAATACAAACTCACCACCAAGCCCTGAAGTGGCTTCACAATGTGAAGAATCTTTCATCCAGATTATTACACTGGAGATTAAGATTGGAAGAGTATTCATATAAGACAATTGAGCACATAAAGGGTAAAGAAAACAAGGTGGCTGACTGTCTTTCTAGATTGTTTCCAATAAGAAGGGACATTTTACAGGACGCTGTAAATAATGCCGAGATAAGTCCCGAGGAACTGGAATCCAGACTATCCGATATAGAGATCTTTGACGCCTCCGGTGTCGAAAAAGACTTGACAACTCCACCTCCAAATCAGATGAATTTCGAGAAGCAACCCGTGAAAGAAAAACAGAAACCGAAGATAATCAGCGAGGAGGTGCTAACAGGAAATTATAAGAAAGCGGAGAGAGAAGGAACGCCCCCAATACCAACGCGAGAAAACCTCCCCGAATACGATAAAGAGTTGTACGAGCAATTCCAGAATTGGCTCAAGGAAAGAGGCGATAACAATTTCTTGAAAAACCCGAATGTAGGAGAAAAAATGTGGGAAAAATTTCAGAAACGACCGTCGAACGATCAGAATTTAGAAATCCTGCCAGTCTACGATGAAAAAACGTGGCTCACGAGAATTACTGCTTCTCACTATTAAGCCAACTGACTCAACAGGAGAAACTGGAAATATTAAAGGAAGCGCATGGCTCTATTTCTAACCAACACTTTAGCGAAAATAAGAAAATAGATAAAGCGAAACAGTTGGGAGAATGGAAAAACATGGAAAATGATATTTGCAGCTATGTGAAGAAGTGCTTCTGAAAAAACCACGCGAATCAAGAGGCAGGCCGAAGCTATTATACCAGACACACCTGTCAATCCCACTGACAAAGTGGCAATGGACATTTTCGGGCCTCTACCTATCACGAAAAATGGAAACGAATATATATATTCAGTGTACAGGACCAGCTGACTAAATATCTAATGCTGATACCAGTGAAAGATGCACATCAAGAATGCTGTCAATGCTGCGGTATTTCTATAATATGCCGAAAATAGGGCCGCAGAGGAGCTTGGTCTCCCATTTGATTCCAGTAATACTACATATGGCCTAGCATTACTAAATACCTTTGTCGCTCAAAAGTTATGTACAGGAAGCGGAACATTCGCTTCTACTAAGAGAACATGCTAACAAGCCCCTTCAGAGTGAATTCTACGGCATTATATACACCTCAGTTTACCGCGAGCGCATAATGAATATACCTGTAGGAGATACTAACTGCCGAGCCTGCAAGCAAGAGCCAGAAACACTTGGACATTTTCTCAGTGGATGCTCAAAGTATGCACGTTACGGGTACATAGAGAGAATTTTATTATTCGTTCGAAAATTCAACAAATTTATTAAAAAGTCGTCCTTTTTGGTGTAAAATTCAACTGTTTTGTTAAAAAATCAACTAACTTAGTAGAAAATTAAATGGTTGTTTAACATTCATATTTTGGTGTTGAAAATTCAACTGAAATATTTTTTGGATAAAAATTCAACTATTTTTTTTAAATTTGTCTTTTTCATTTAAAATCTCATCTATTCCTGGAAATCATGAATTACGTGCAGTAAGAAGGAGGGGGGGGGTAGAAATATTTGGTTATGGTTCGTTACAGGGGGGAGGAGTGTCTTGGTGAGGGCCTATAATCCGTCACGTAATTTAAGTATACGGCCCCTAAAGAATTTCAATAATTAAGAAATTGTTTAGCATATCTTTCAGTAAAATTTTATCTTAAGCAAATCAAGAATTCTAGAGAAGGAACTTGAAATAATATTCAGTGACATGACGACATATACATAAGTAGCCAATTTACCATGTTTCCCCAAGGAAACCCAATTATATTACTAATTCCCTCCATATTAGTAACTTCCTGTAATTAAAAATCGTTTGCGCATCTGTCAAACCAAGTCTTCTGATGTAAGGTTGCATTTTACCCAAGGTGTTGGGAAATCCTTCGTCTACGAGCAAAAAATATCTGACGATATATTGCTGTTTGGCAAGGTGGTTGGCCTTGGCAAAGGTCAACTATTTGACAATAGTAATTGTCCAAAAACCGAATGACTGAGGGCACTAGAGTTATTCAAAAAGCCTGCAAGTAGACATATGTTTGCATTGAAGTGCAATCAATAATCTTAGATAAATAATAGAATTACCAAAGTCATTTTGAAAATTTTCAAAAAATGGAGAAAAAAAATATTTTTCTGATAGATGAAAAAATTTTCTATCGAAATTTTTACTAGATATGAAATATATTTCGAAACTATTCTCATAAAATTTTGTGATTTGATCAAAATTCCAAAAATAAGAGCATTTTCGAATTTGGAAACAAAATGTTCCGTTTCATTTTGTTTACATGGTTTTATTTCTCAAAAGCAATCGTCTGTATAACCTAGCTATTGAGCGCGAAGCGCGAGTATCGCAATGAGAATGTAATCGCCGAGGCCGTAGGTGCTTTGAGAACCTCTTCAAAGTCAAATTGAAAAAAAAACATGTTTGATTTCACTTTATGATTGTAGTTTATGAGGGGCTCGAATCACATTTTTTGATTTGCGCGTTCAAACTGGACGCATTTTCAGGGCTGCTGAGAATAAAAATTAGTGCAAAGTAAGGAGAAAATATTCATGTCATCATGAAAAATGAAAATGGTACATTATTTTGCTATATCTGAATAAGCAGTACCAGGTCAAGGTACATACATAAATATAATATACATTAGATATGATAGTGTTGAACATAATGTAGAAAAGTTCACATTTTGTGAACTTTGTGAACGAGTGCGAAGCACGAGATGCGTGATAAGAATATGATCGTTAAAGCCGTGAGATAAATATATTCTCGAGCGCGAAGCGCGAGAACCAACAGTCGTGCGCCATAGGTGCGCTCAAACTTGCGAGCGAAGCGAGCCCCGCGCGTGTCGCGCAACGAGAGTGTGCCCGCACAGCGGGCATATTTTTTTATTTTAACCTTCACCTCCTCCTGTATATTTTCCGACGGGCGAAATAAGGTACCGTCCTTACTCGACCATAATTGTATGTCGATATAAGATACTGTCGGCTATTTCGCCCTACTTGTATGTCGAAATAAGCTACCGTCGGCTATTTTGCCATACATGTATGGCGAAATAGCCACTCCGTAAAATTTAATTCTTTGAATGGGTTTTTAAGAAAAAGAATTGTTTGAAACATTTTTTAATATTATTTTTCTTGGGAATTACGAAAATTTTTGTGACAACTCTGACGTTTACATGATTTTTTCTAGAATTATTTTTTCTTCTACATACAAAGAGAAATAAAGAAAGCTTGCATATTATTAAGAAATTTGATTTCTCACGAACAATTTTAAAAGAATATTATAATAATTAATATAAAAAGGAATTGTACGACTAATTCAGTACCCTTGCATAAACCAAAAACTTGATAAATTTTTTTTTTTTTTTTCAAGCCTCGCCCTCTCATGTGAAAATTATTGCAGGGTGAGACTTCAAGAAAAAAAAATTTCGTTTTTTTGGACCACCCTAATATATATCATATTATATTATAATATTGGATTTGAATTTCATCAAACTTTCTCCGAATTCAATGCAAGGAACTGAATTTTGGAACTGAATTCGTATAAATTTAAGAGTTGTTACAAAAACGTTCATAATTCCCAAGAAACATAATATTAAAAAATGTTTAAAACAATTCTTTTTCTTCAAAATACATTCAAATAATTCAATTTTATCTCACTTTCATTGTTCTTATTTTTAATTATATTTGCCTCACTGAATTTCTTCACACATAAATAACAACAAATAATACATTATTTACACGAATCACTCACAAATCTGAATTCATAATAATTAGATATCAATTTTATTCTATTTAAAGACAAAAAGAAACAGTATTTTCATTTAGGAAATATAACCTATACGATACACAGTACTCAGCTTAATGTTTAAGTGTCATATTCATTGAAATGTTATTCAATATAACTTGGCACACTACTAAATATTATTTTAAAAATATTAATCTATAAATGTAACAGATTTTCAATGTAATTTGTCATTTTGTAAAGCGCCATGCTCAAATTCTCCTCGAAACTCGCGCGAAACTGTCAAAAGTGTCGTCTGCTATGCTCAGCTTTTTGGAATTGTTGTTACTTTGCAAATAACTGGAACATTTGAAACAGAAAAAAATTTTGTACAGTTCTAGCATAGAGTATGTCCTAACAACCAAACCACTTTTCGCTATAAAAAAACCCTTTCCTGGAGGAGATATTTGGGTCTGATCGCGTTTTAACAACATTTACCGTCATGACCCATCACTAGTGATACCAGTCCTTACTATAGAATATTTCCACTTGTGACGTCATTTGAAAATGTCCGAATACCTCGGGAGATACATTGCGTTGTATATATTGCGTCGCGTGTATTATTTTAGTTAAAGAAATGTGTTTATCGGCAAATGAAAAGTGTCTAGTGAGTACTGTTTGAGTTTATCTGGTGAATTGGAGGTCCGTTATTGTAATAAACTAAGTGCAATTGGAGCATACAGTTTGCATGAAAAAATAGTTGTCGAAAAGAAGACGTGAACTATGGGTAAGTGCGATTAAACGTGGTTCTTTGAGTGAGTTGCTGATAAGAAATGCAAAAATTTGCTCAAACGATTTTATATTAGTTAAGATAAATTAGATACGCGTTACACAAGACTGAAGTAGTCAAGTTCTAACCTCCAAATTCAATTGCCTCATTTTACTCAATAAATACTACGATGAAATATTTTTTAAATACTTATCGGTACTCTAGTCTAAAATAAAAGTGTGAACACAGAAGGAAAAAGTGTTTAATAAAGAAGTCAATTCATATATGAATGTGTTATTTTGGTCATACGGTCCATTAAAATTAATAGTGGATTCAGTTGTTCAAAAATGTTATAGGAACATCGAATAAACATCGAGGGACATACAAATTGAAATCTATTTGAAAATCGCCCATATATGAAAAAACATAGAAAATCATAAAATAATTTACAGTCTTAGGATGCCCTTGTAGAAAGAAAGGATAGACTATCTTAACTATCTTGACGTCTACTGATAAATATGGAAAAATTTGGAAGATCACAAACACCAAAATCTGGCAGAGGAAACTTTTCTGGAATCTTCAAGAATTGGAAATTGCAATCTCCACAAATCAGTATTAAAAGAATTACAGCGAGTATAATAAAATCCGAAAATCTAACCATTGTTACAGAAGTAATTTCCTTCTCGACTTTTGCTCAAAATTTGTACACGTTGTTTTCTTTATTTTTGGATTAAAAAACATTGTTTTTGTATTTTAATAAAATTGATGTTCTTATTTATTTCGAAAATTTCTTATGATTGTAAAATTCATTATGATTTTCAATATTTTAGGCTAGTCGTAGAGGGGATGCACTTCATCGACACGCGTGCGACTCGGACGACGTGCGACGCATATGTCACGCATATGCGGACACATCTGTTTGGTGATCTGCGTGACGATTTATTTGCACTCATGCCTGCACCGTGCGTGGCACCGTGCGCGCATATTGTTATCTGGGTACGTATTTCCGACTCCGGTTTCGCGTCGGCTAAAAGGAGGGGATAACGTGACCCAACTCTACCTAGGGTACTATATTAGACAGGAATATGCAACCGCCATATTGGTTCCTGGAAAGTTTGCGGGAAATAATACGATAAGCATGTCCTGTATTTTAGTTAAAATTAAGTTTAGAATATAATGAAAATGGTCTGCTATAGTGCTCCGTCTTGTGAAAGCAGAATCGAAGATGCATTTAAACATCATCGTTTTCCACTAGAACAAAGAGAAAGACTGTAAATATGGATTATAAATTGTAGACGCGGCAAATGGGAACCGAATTGGAATTCAAAATTATGCGAAGTAAGTACTCATATTTATGACTGAAACTATATAATTTGAATATCTGGGGTCTGAAGCTTATGGTTATATGTCATTAAATTGCCTGTGAGCATTTTTTTGTTATGCTTCAGCGACATAAGATCCAAAAGAAAGTAAGGTTAGGAACCCGTATTTGTTTTTTTTTTTAATTTAATAATAACATATATTTTTTACTATATGTACGCATTTTTATATTCGTATCGAATTACATGAAATTTTGAACTAATATTGGATAGTTTGCCATTTATTCTCTTCAATTGATCATTATATTATGAAGTTTAAAAATATTTATCTTCCTAATGATATTATTATCTTCAAATATAAAAGCTAATTTTACTTCAATTTTGCTACAAATTAATATTTAATTAAGTTCTAGACCAAAATTCGCCTCTTAAAAATTCGATATAAAGTTAGCGATTTTGAATTTCGCGGGGAACCAGGGTGGCAGCTTGCATATTCCATCTGATATAGTACCTTAGAAGAAGCACTCGTGCAGTGAGGCCAACGTTGGACTAATAATTATGTGCCATTTTTTCTATTCAATTGATCATTATATTATAAAATATCAACAAAATCCAAAAATAACCACAGATTAAAAAAACTGAGTTGTTAACTTATCTAATAAAAATATACCAAATGATGTAAAAGAAAGAATTAGTCTGGGCGGAAATTTCGCTCTACCATATAATAAGAAAAATTGTCCTATTGCAAAGTTAATAACTAATGTTGAATATAATATGAAAAACATAACACTAGATTTGAGAAATATAGTCAGAAGTAATATTGTTTACTGGACACAAAATTGGATATATAATATTAACAATTTCACTGTCAATAATTATACTTTACGTCAAAAATTCAACAAAACAAAAGAATTTATAAAAAATAATAATGACATCATAATAACCTCAGCTGATAAAAGTAACAAAAGTGTCATATTGAATAAAACAGACTACAACAATAAAGCTCTACAATTATTAAATGATAATTCAACATACAAGATTTTAAAAAAAGATCCTACAAATAAATTTCAAACTAAATTAACACAACTTTTAACTAGTTTCAAAAACAATAACATAATAAATGATAACACCTACAACTATCTTAATTGTACTAATGGTACAGCTCCACGCTTTTATGGACTACCAAAACTTCATAAAGACGATTATCCGCTCAGACCAATTACATCTTTCCCAGGTTCGCCGTTGTATAATCTGTCAAAAGTTTTATCAAAATCTTGACAAAAAATTGTTGGACATATTAATAACCACATAAAAGATAGTTGGGATTTTAAAAATAAAATAGACAACATTTTTATTCCAAATGATTGTACCGTCGTCTCTCTCGATATTGTTTCCATGTACACTAACATATCTTGGAATTTAATTAGAAGTACTGGTATGAAGAGATGGAAAGATCTTGAACAACACACTTTTTTTACAAAAAAGGATTTTGATAAAGCTTTAAAAATGTGTTCAGAATCGTCTTATTGCCAATTCAATGATAAATACTATCGACAAATTTATGGCCTACCAATAGGATCACCCATATCAGCAGCTCTAGCTAACTTAGTTATGAAAAATATTGAACAGAAAATCTTAAAATCAGTTGAATATCCGGTTATATTTTATTTCAGATACATTGATGACACTCTTTTATGTATTCCAAAAGACAAAATCAAAAATATTTTACAAAAATTTAACCAAGCAGATCAAAAATTAAAATTTACCATAGAATTGGTAAAAGATGAAAGTATTAACATTCTTGGTTTAAATCTCACAAAAGAAAACAACAAAATTGTAACAAATTGGTAACGCAAATCAATTTGTTCAGGTCGTTTTTTGAACTATGATTCATGTCCTCCTATTTATCATAAAATCGGAGTAATATACAGATTAGTAGACAGAGCTATCAAATTGGCAGACACAAGATACCATAAGGAAAACCTTAATTTAGTACGAAATACTCTTTTAAAAAATGGCTACCTACTAGAATTGTTAAAAATTAATATCGCTGAACTCTATGAGAAAATCAAAAAGATCAATCAAAATATACGGTTTATTAACAATTTAAACTTAAACTCAGAAAAGAGAAAATCAAAAGTTTTACCATATATTGCAGGTTATGACTAATGTCTTTTTAGAATAAAAAAAAATGTTACATCCAATTAGTTTTTTCAGTTAAATAAAAATTTAATAAAATATTATTTCAAAGTACTAAAAATAAAATAGAAAAAGGAAAAAAATGCAATTGTGTATATAGACATACTTGTAAAAATTGTAAAAAGAACTATATTGGCCAAACTTGTAGACCATTATATCTAAGAAATAGAGAACACAAAAGATGAATTGATAATAATATGCAAAATACAGCTTTAGCAAAACATGCTTATCAGCACTCACATATTTTCGATTTTTTGATATTCTTTATGTTTCAATTTTTGAATCGGAACCAAATTTAGACAAACGCCATCTTTTAGAAATGGTGCATATTCAACGTGACAATAATACAGTTAATTTTAGAACAGATATCCAAGGTCTTAGCAATATTTATAATAAACTTATACTTGGATAACTATCAATTATTGTTATTGTTATGAACAATGTTATGAGGACATTTTTTTCGTCTTAGGCATTTTTCAACTAAGAATGCCGTTTTTCTTGTGGAATTTGCGAAAAATTCTTTAGCTGAATCTCATTGTCAACATAACTGCGCAATATTTGAAAAGACGACCAGTGCTTATTTTTTATAAATAAACTTAATTAACAAATGCGTTATTTGTAGGGAGCGGCCTAGACAAGATATGAACATTAGGGTGGTCCAAACAATTTTTTTTAAAATTTTTATAAATAACGCCTGGAAATATATTCGAATGCACATAAAAATTAATGCATTATTTTTTAATGATATTTAGAGGGGAAGCAAGCCCCATGAAGTTTAACACATTTTCCAAAAGAAAAAAATGCGTTTTTGTAAGTTTTATTCAGAATCCTCAATATTAGCTGAATTGTGTTGAAACTCAACATTTATCTTCACAACCAGCCACACAATACAAATACAATATTACTGTTCAAATATCACCCTCATAAGTCTGTTTTATAGGGCTTCCAAAAAACCCCATAAGTGAAAAAATGGGTTTTGCGAGTTTTTGACGCTAATTATGTTTTTTTATCGGTTTTTTGAATGCAAATTGTTTCGCATGCATGAAATACTACTTTGTATTGATAATTGGATCTTTGAATAAATTATTAAAACAATTTATTACTGTTTTTAGCAATTTTCTCTTAGAATGAAGACAGAAGGTCGCAGTTTTTTCCAACATTTTCCACTTGTTGCCCAATTTTCAATCAGGCAGAGGTAATGGTTTATTATTGTTGGCAAACCTAATTGTTTCAACAATTTATTATTATTGTTGATAATATTCACTTAGAATAATGCTAGATAATTGCAGCTTTTTCTGAAATGTTCAAATTTTTGTTCACTTTTTACTTGGAGTGGGTTGAATAATTAATGAAAGTGAACAAAATTATCTGTTTAAACACTTTATTATTATTATTAATAATATTCAATTTGAGTAATGCTAGAAAGTTGCGGCTTTTTCTAAAACTTGCAACTATTTGTCTACTTTTCACATAGGGAGATTTAATAATTAATTCAACGCAGCAAAAGTATTTATTTGAAGAAATTATTATTATTTATAACTATCTTCTTCTTTACTAATGCAATATAGTTACGGTTTGATCTAAAATGTTTGCCTTTTTATCCACCTTTTACTTAGTAAAGTCGCGAATAATGACAGTTAACAAAGTCGTAGTAAAAGTCACATTGGGCCCAGCGAAGCGCCTTTGTTGGGCCAGACTCTGGCTTTTTCTATTAAAACATGTTTTGCCAGAGTAAATACGAAGTTTGGAACAGCAGTGCGCTGAGCCCGGGCCGAACTCTGGCTTTTCCTTTTAAAACATGGTTTGCCGTAGTAAAAGCCACATTGGGCCTAGTGAAGCGCCTTTGTTGGGCCAGACTCTGGCTTTTTCTATTAAAACATGTTTTGCCAGAGTAAAGATGCAGCTTGGAACAGCATTACGCCGAGTCTGGGCCGAACTCTGGCTTTTTCTTTTAAAACATGGTTTGCCGTAGTAAAAGCCACATTGGGCCTAGTGAAGCGCCTTTGTTGGGTCAGACTCTGGCTTTTTCTATTAAAACATTTTTTGCCAGGGTAAATACGAAGTTTGGAACAGCAGTGCGCCGAGCCTGGGCTGAACTCTGGCTTTCCCTTCTCAAACACAGCTTGCCGTAGTAAAAGTCACATTGGGCCCAGTGAAGCGCCTTCGTTGGACCAGACACTGGCTTTCTCTATTTAAACGTGTTTTGCCACAGTAAAGACGAAGTTTGGAACAGCAGTGAGCTGAGCCTGGGCCGAGCTCTGGCTTTTCCTTTTAAAACATGGTTTTCCGTAGTAAAAGTCACATTGGGCTCAGTGAACCGCCTTTGTTGGGTCCGACTCTGACTTTTTCTATTAAAACATCTTTTGCCAGAGAAAAGACGAAGTTTGGAACAGCATTACGCCGAGTCTGAACCAAACTCTGGCTTTTCCTCTCAAAGCATGGTTAGCCGTAGTGAAAGTCAGACTGGGCCCAGTGAAGCGCCTTTGTTGGGCCAGACTCTGGCGTTTTCTATTAAAACGTGTTCTGTCTGAGTAAAGACGAAGTTTGTAACAGCAGTGCGCGGAGCCTGGGCCGAACTCTGGCTTTTCCTCTTAAAACATGATTAGCCGTAGTAAAAGTCACACTGGGCCCTGTGATGCGCCTTTGTAGGGCCAGACTCTGGCTTTTTCTATTAAAACATGTTTTGCCAGAGTAAAGACGATTTTTGGAACAGCAGTGCGCCGAGCCTGGGCCGAACTCTGGCTTGTCGTTTTAAAACATTGTTTGCTGTAGTAAAAGTCACATTGGGCCCAGTGAAGCGCCTTTGTTGGGCCAGACTCTGGCTTTTTCTATTAAAACATGTTTTGTCAGAGTAAATACGAAGTTTGGAACAGCAGTGCGCCGAGTCTCGGCCTAACTCTGTTTTTTTTTCAAAACATGGTTTGCCATAGTTAGAGTCACATTGGGCCCAGTGAAGCGCCTTTGTCGGGCCAGACTCTGACTTTTTCTATTAAAACATGTTTTGCCAGAGTAAGTACGAAGTTTGGAACAGCAGTGCGCCGAGCCTAGGCCAAACTCTGGCTTTTCCTTTTAAAACATCGTTTGCCGTAGTAAAAGTCACACTGGGCCTTGTGAAGCGCCATTGTTGTGCCAGACTGTTGCTTTTTCTATTAAAACATGTTTTTCCAGAGTAAAGACGAAGTTTGGAAGAGCAGCGCGCCGAGCCTGGGCCGAAATCCGGCTTTTCCTTTTAAAACATGGTTTGCCGTTGTAAAAGTCACATTGGGCCCAGCGAAGCGCCTTTTTTGGGCCAGACTCTGGCTTTTTCTATTAAAACATGTTTGGCCAGAGTAAAGACGAAGTTTGGAACAGCAGTGCGCCGAGCCTGGGCCAAACTCTGGCTTTTCCTTCTCAAACATGTTATGCCGTAGTAAAAGTCACATTGGGCCTAATGAAGCGCCATTGTTGGGCCAGACTCTGGCTTTTTCTATTGAAACATGTTTGGCCAGAGTAAATACAAAGTTTGAAACAGCAGTGCGCCGAGTTTGGGCCGAACTCTGGATTTTCCTTTTAAAACATGGTTTGCCGTAGTAAAAGTCACATTGGGCCCAGTGAAGCGCCTTTGTTCGGCCAGACTCTGGCTTTTTCTATTAAAACATGTTTTGCCAGAGTAAAGACGAAGTTTGGAACAGCAGTGCGTCGAGCCTGGGCCGAACTCTAGCTTTTCCTCTTAAAACATGGTTTGCCGTAGTAAACGTCACATTGGGCCCAGTGAAGCGCCTTTGTTGGGCCAGACTCTGGCTTTTTCCATTAAAACATGTTTTGCCAGAGTAAAGACGAAGTTTGGAACAGCAGTGCGCCGAGCCTGGGCCGAACTCTGGCTTTTCCTTTTAAAACATGGTTTGCCGTAGTAAAAGTCACATTGGGCCCAGTGAAGCGCCTTTGTTGGGCCAGACTCTGGCTTTTTCTATTAAAACATGTTTTGCCAGAGTAAAGACGAAGCTCTCACCCAAGAAAGTTTTCTAAGCAGTTGCAAAGATGGCAAAACTGCGGCAAGTCTCTCCAGTGACATCTCTCACCCAAGAAAATTTGCTAAGTAGTTGCAAAGATGGCAAAACTGCGGCAAGGCTCTTCAGCGGCATCTCTCACCCAAGAAAGTTTTCTAAGCAGTTGCAAAGATGGCGAAACTGCGGCAAGTCTCTCCAGCGGCATCTCTCACACGAGGAAGTTTTCTAAGCAGCTGCAAAGATGGAAAAATTGCGGAAGGGCTCTCCAGTGGCATCTCTTCCTCAGGCACATTTTCTAAGTAATGAAAAAGATGGAAAAACTGCGGCATGTCTCTCCAGCGGCATCTCTCCCCCAGGAAAATTTTCTTAGTAGTTGCAAAGATGGCAAAACTGCGGCAAGTCTCCCCAGCAGCACCTGTCGCCCAAGAAAATTTTCTGAGTAGTTCCAAAGGTGGCAAAACTGCGGCAAGTCTCCCCAGCGGCATCTCTTACTCAAGACAATTTTCCATGCAGTAGTGAAGATGGCAAACCTGCAGCAACTCACCCCAGCGGCATCTAATGCCCAAGAACATTTTTTAAGTAGTTCTACAAATGGAAAAGCTGCGGCAAGTCTCCCTAGCGGTATCTATCGCCCAATAAAATTTTCTAAGTAGTTCCAAAGATGGCCAAACTGTGGCAGGTATCCCAAGCGGCATCTCTCTCCCAAGAAAATTTTCTATGCAGTTGTGAAGATGGAAAAACTGCGGCAAGTCTCCCCAGCGGCATCCATCGCCACGAAAAATTTTTAAGTAGTTGCAAAGATGGACCAACTGCAGCAAGTGTCCCCAGCACCATATATCGCTGGGGCGATTTGCCGCAGTTTTGCCATCTTTAGAATCACTTAGAAAATGTTATTGGGCGATAGATGCCGCTAGGGAGACTTGCCGCAGTTTTGCTATCTCTAGAATTACTTAGAAAATTTCAGCGGACGATAGATGACGCTAGGAAGACTTGCTGCAGTTTTGCCATCTGTAGAACTACTCAGAAAATTTTCTTGGGTGACAGATGCTGCTGGGGAGACTTGACGCAGTTTTGCGATATTTAGGACTACTTAGAAAATTTTCGTGGGCGATAGATGCCGTTGGGGAGACTTGCCGCTGGTGAGAGATGCCGCAGATGTGACAATCCATCATAGTAGGCTTGCCGCAGATGTAACAATTAGTCCTGTGAGACTTACCGCAGTTTTGCTACTTTGATGTGGACTTGAAAATTTTTCTCGGTGAGAGATGCCGCCGAGGAGACAATATGTCTTGGGACACTCGCTGCAGTTTTGCCATTTTTAAGTGGACTTACATTTTTTTGAGGGGAGAGATGCCACTGGGAGACTAGACACTGGTGAGAGATGCCGAAAAAATGTCAATTTCACTGTGAGAAGTGCCGCGCGGGAGAGAAGCCGCTAGGTAGATATGCCGCAGTTGTGACATGACGCAGATGAGACATGCCACAGATGTGACATGCCGCAGATGTGACAAGCCGCAGATGTGACATGCCTCAGATGTGACATGCTGCAGATGTGACATGCTGCAGGTGTGACATGCCGCAAATGTGACATGCCGCAGGTGTGACTTGCCGCAGAGAGACTTGCCGCATGTGAGATGATATGGACCCAAATTTTTAACAAGAAAATATGAGTTTTTAATAAAAAATATCATTTTCGATTAAAGAGTTTAATTTTAAACTAACAACAATCAATTTTTAACCAAAAATGAAACAGTTTAATTTGAAGTTGATGAAATTGATTTTAATCAACAAAAAAACTAGTTGAATATTCCATCGAAGATCATCGAAATCTTCAACTAATAAAATAAATTTTCAAGAAAGTAGTTCAACTTTCAATCAAATAGTTGAATTTTGAATAAAAAAAATGAATTCTTAATGAAAATACAACTTTTTAACATAATAGGTGAATTAAAAAAAATCATAGACTTAAAAAAAATTGTTGAATTTTTCTCAAAACAGTTGGATTTTCTACCAAAAATTAATTTTTAACTAAATAGTTGAATTTCCTACAAAATTGTTTAATATTCAAGCCAAACGAGTAATTTTCTACAAAATAGTAGATCTTTCATCAGAAAAATATGAATTTTATCACAATAGATGAATTTTCAATAAAAAAGTATAATTTTTTAATAAAATTGTTAAAGTTTCTACAAAATTGGTAAAATCTCGATAATGAAAAATTAAATTTTACTAGTTCAGATACACAAATTTTTATTTATTTTAATATATTCTATTTTATTTTACCAAGGATTAAAATCTAAGAAGTTGAAAATTAAAATAATTCGATTTTTAGGAATGAGAACATTTCAAATTCAAATTTTTTCAAGTTTTTGTACTTGGGAGCGCAATTTTTTAGGATTAAAGCTTCTATATAAAAACTGAATAATTTTGTATGGCATCGAACTTGACAGTAATGCAAATTTTTGTCTCACGTATTTTTAGCCTTCATGAGAAATTATAAGTTTAAGTAAAGTGTAGCAAATCTAAAATAAGATGGATATTTCAAAATAAATAAAACCTTAAATGGAAATTAACAATGCTTCCAGACCAAATAATATTTAATCAAATTTGACGTTTCTTCACTAGTCATAGTAACCTCATCAGAAATCCATGGTTAAATATATTAAAAGAATTACATAAGAAATCACATAAAAAGTAAAAGTCTTTTAAAACATAATTTTTTAACATCGAAATATAATGACTTACCATTAGGTAGAGCCGTGAAGTTCAGTTTCAAAATTGTAAAATTTGTTCGAAAAAGGAAAAGAAAAGTTTCCTCCAAGAACAATGCAAATTAGATCTGACATAGTGTAAATTTGAAACGTAAAGGTTTCGTAAATAAAAGAGTCAATTATATAGAAAAATTGAGATTAGTATTTTGAAAAAGCAACATTTTTGGTAATTATTGCATTGTGATGAAGAATTTAGAATTTAAATAAAATTCATGATTTCTAGAAAAAGATTTAAAAAAAAGGATTTTTAAGAGGGAGCGTGGTACAATGTACTGTGCAGGCCCTGAGTCGATCGAGTACTGGAAGGTTCGAACATACTGATTCGGAAGAAAGAAAATTTAGGCGCCAAATTTAAATTTGTTAACGAATTTTAAAAAGTAAATTTCATTAACAAACTTTATCTAAAATGATAATATAAGCAGGATTATAAAATTTTAATCAATAATATTGTTCAAAGCATTGTCATTCTCATTTTTAATACACACCATGTTGACAAAGGTTCTTTTAAAATAATTTGACTCCTCATGTAGTATTTTAAGGGTCCATATCATCTCACATGCGGCAAGTCACACCTGCGGCATGTCACATCTGAGGCATGTCACATCTGCGGCTTGCCACATCTGCGGCATGTCACATCTGCGGCATCTCTACCTAGCGGCTTCTCTCCCGCGCCGCACTTCTCACAGTGAAATTGACATTTTTGTGGCATCTCTCACCAGTGTCAAGCCTCCCAGTGGCATCTCTCCCCTTCAAAAAAAAATTTAAGTCCACTTAAAAATGGCAAAACTGCGGCGAGTCTCCCAGGGTATGCTTCGATAAAAATTCATTTTATTGTTCGGAAATTTAACTATTTGGTCGAAGATTCTTCTTTTTTTTATATAAACTACATTTCTTGACTGAAAATTTATGTATTCCAACTAGTTCGTTGAAAATCAACTATTTGATCGAAAATTCTTATTTTTGTATTGAAAAGTCAACAGTTTTGTAGAAAATTCATCTTGTTGGCTTATAAATTCCACTTTTTTGTTTAAAGTTGTCATTTTAGGTTGAAAATTCTATTATTATAGTTGTAGTATTCGTTTTTTTTAATTAAACTGTTTTTGACTAAAAATTTAAGATTTTCCTTGAAATATGAACAATTACATATTTTTGATTGAGAATTCATCTTTTATGATTAAATTCAACTATTTTTCATTTGAAATAAAAATCTTTTTTCATTGAAATATCAACTATAACTTTTGTTCGCTGAGAATTCATCTATTATCGTTAAAAATTTCAATACTTGATTGAAATTTCTTTTTCTTTGTGGAAATTATATTTTTTTGTTAAAAATTCGTCAATATAATTGAAAATTCATCTACTTGTTTGAAAATGCATATTTTTAGTTTAAAAATTCCACTATGTATTTAAAAATTAAATTATTTGGTTGAAAATTCGACTATTGTGTTAAAAAGTCAACTTTTTTTGTCGAAAAAATATTTGTAAATACACATGTTTATGCTAAAATTAATAACCTTTGTTCGTTTAAAATTTGTTTATTTGGTTGAAAATTATTTTTGTTGTTAGAAATTAAACTATTTTGTTAAAAAGTCCACTTTTTTGGCCGAGATATCAACTATTGGTTGAAAGATAAACTACTTTAAAAAAATTAATTTTATTGTTTGGATATTTATCTATTTGGCTGAAAATTCTCTTTTTTTATTGTTAAAAACTACTTTTCTTAACTGAAAAGTTACCCATTCAATTTTTGACTTAAAATCGATAATTTTTTAATAAAAATTCAACTATTATATTTTACGTTGAAAATTAACTATTTATGTTGAAAATTCAACTGCTTTATAGAGAATTCGCATTTTTGGATTGAAGATTCAACAATTTGGTTGAAATTCGTCTATTTTTCTTAAATTGAACTATTTTTCATTTAAATTTGAATTTTTTATTGGAATATTAACTATTACAGGTTTTTGTTAAGAATTCATCTTTTTGCTTGAATTTAATTGTTATTGATTCAAAATTAAACTATTTTTTGTTGAAGTATCAACTACTACATTTTCTGTTGAGAATTCATCTTTTATGACTAAATTTAACTGTTTTTTATTTAAAATTTGAATATTTATTGGTTGAAATGTAAACTATTCCGATGAAAATTATTTTTATCGCTTGGAGATTTAACTATTTTGTCAAAAATTTATCCTTGTTTGTTCAAAATTATATTTCTTATATAAAAATTTACCTATTCCATTTTTGACAGAAAATTGATCATTTATAAAAAAAAACATTCAACTATAACATTTTTTATTAAAAATTTATCTTTTTTTATTGAAAATTAAACTGTTAGGTTGAAAGTTGTATTAATTTGTTAAAAATTAATTGTATTAGTTCAATATTATCTTTTTTGGTGAAAATTTTCATTTTTTGGTCAAAAATTAAACTTTTTTGTCGAAAATGAACTTTTTCGTTGAAAATGTTTATTTTTGCGTTGAAGATTCAACTTTTTTTGTAGAAAATTAGTCTTTTTGGATATTATAAAAATTCTATTATTTCTGTATAAAATTCAACTATTTGGTCGAAAATCAATTTTTTGGTTGAATATTGAACTGCTTGGTAGAGAATCCGCATTTTTGGTGATTCAAGAATCTCCAAAATAAAATTCCCGAAAAATAAAATGTTCGAAAAAGAAAATTTCCAACAATGTGAAAATTGCGAAAAAGAAAATTTCCAAAATAATAGAATTGCCAAAATATAAAAATCTTGAACATTTTATATTGTTACTGAATTTAAAAATTCCCGAAATTTTATAATATTACCGCAATAAAATATTTCCGGCAGAAAATAGCCGAACTATAGAATATTGGACACTGTAAAATGCTCAAAATTAGAAATTTCCCGAATATAAAGAATTAGAAAATTGTTCCTTAATAAATATGGCTTATTTATAGGAAATAAAATAATGAAACATTCAAACCATAATTTTAAAAAATTGAACACTAAACAAATGTTTCTTCCATCAAAATTTTTCATTTATGTATTTTTGATAAATTTTAAAATAAATTTATTAAAAAACTATTTTTTCGAATGTTTAAATTTCAGAATTTTTTGAAATTAGTCTAAATTATCACTGTAAAATTTTCTTAATTGTTTGAATTCGGGGATTTTGTAGATTCGAGAATTTTACAGTGTCCGAAATTTTATTATTCTGAATTTTTTTAATTCGGTTTAGGAATTGTATTATTCGAAAATTTTCCTATTCGAGATTTTTATATTTCGGCAATTTTATAATTTCGGAAATATTCTATTCTTATATTTTCTTTTTCTGGAATTTTACATGTAGGAAATTTTATTGCTCGGAATTTCTTAGTCGTCCCAATATTTTATATCTTTTCACAGTACATGTTAATATTTTTCAAACACTGTAAAATACAAGTTAATATGTTTTCACCTCTCAAAGGTAAAATTTTTAATATTTCAAAAATATTTCTGTAATAATAAAATACATATATTTTGAAATAAATAAACATGTAGTCAATTTACACGGTGAGAAATATTAAAATTATTTCATGATTCAAGTGAACATTTTTTCTTGTACTAAATAACTCTTCAAAAACGATAACATTCCTATTTTAAATTCTGTTATAACATGAACGAAAATATGCAAAAAATAAAAAATTTTATACAAAAATGCATTAAGGAATGCCAACTATCTACTGATACGGATTCACATATTTGTCCCCCTTTCCGTCCGATGGAAAGATATAATCTGTTATGGTAGAAGCGATTATATCATATGTGAAAACAATTTTTTTTGACATCCGCGATAGAGAGCAAAGATTAAACTTTTTCTGGATGGTTCCTAATCCATATAAAAATAAATTGTTCCTTCGCATGACCTGATTCCGTTGCATTGACCCTTATTAAATTTGAAAAAGGGGATGAGGGCATTCTCGAAATGCAATGTTGTTCTGATCGATTGTACAATAAATAATGAAAATTGAAGGGTCTACTTCGAAAGACCCTTCGCTTGCATGATGGAACCTAACTGGATTATGTGATAAATACTTGGATTGGAATTAAACCCAGAATGTCAAGTAACTATCGAGGTTCTGTTTTTCACTTTACAACAAAAAAGTTCAAACACTTCTATAAACTTTTAAAATAATAATTTATATTATTATTAAAAAATTATATTTATGTACCGAAAGAAGAAAAAGAATAATTTAATAACATGACATTTTAAAAGCTTTTCACTCCCAAAGAACTAACACAGTGTGTCTACTAAATTCAAATTGGTCTTTTCATCACGATCCTTCCTTATATTAAAAAGCGCATGGCGCCATTTTCGATTATTTCTCGAACCATCTCGAAATTACTCGAAACAATTTGTAACTACAAAATGTTTATTTCTCAGCGACCGTCTAAGATTGCAACTCTCGGGATTGGAGTATATACTTTTAAAGGTGCAAAGTAGATGGAGCCTCCTGCCTTTCTTATATAAAGATGTCTTGCGGGTGGATAGTGAGGTCTGGATTGCTCATGGCGAACAGTGGGCATAGGGTACGGTTTGAAACCAACAGCTGTATAATATAGGTCTATAAATAAATGTATATCAGCCGACTCTGGACCAGGTCCAGCAACACTAGGTCGCCGTGTTTTTTCCAAAGTACATTCATAATGAAAGCCACTTCTCGTTCGTATAAAAGCATAATTATCCTCAAGATGTTCACGATTATGAGGTTGCATCCAATGTGGTATTTCTCTATAATTCATTTCTCGGATATCTCCTATATAAGTGAATCCATCCATTTCTACGAGAATGCTGCTAAATTCAAGATCCTCTGGAAGTCCACCTGCACCTAATGTTATGAGAAAAGAAATAGACGTTCAAAAACTTTTTGAAACAATAGTATAACACAATCCTTAACAAAATGTTTACAATTACTGGTGAACATCAGTGATGGGTTATTTACTACTTGAAAGGAACTAATTACCCTTATCATTACCGATGCAAAATGTAACTTCATCTTAGTTATATCAACAGACTATTATTCATTCATTTATTTATCTTGTATCAGAATAGAAGCGATAAAGTGATAAATAACGAAGATTTAAAATTTTGAGAACGAACATGAGTACCGAAATTTGGAGAACTGTAGCAATGCTTGTCTTTCTTAATGAAATTTTTCTGTCAGTTGAAACTAGGTTTACCTAATTGTGCTTCCGAAAGATCTAGTTTGACCTGCGCTATTCAGTGAAAACCCGAAATACAGAGTTTAAAGTGACTGGTCATAGAAAAGTGATTAGTCACATCTCGAAACACACTGAATACTTCCGGTAAAACTATTTCCTTGGGAAGCACATTTGGGTGAATCTTGTTTCAAATGATATTTTCAGTTATAACGCGAAATCAGATGGAATTACAAAAATCTTCGGGTTTTGACAAATAATCGCCGTAACTTCGCGTTCGACCTACTCAAAACTAGTTTTCACTGAATTCGGGTGGATACGGTAATATCTAATAATTTCTTGCATTCTTCAACTCGCTTATCTAGAATGTTTGTTAATTTCAATATTCAAGAATATTTTTGTGATTCTCTTTATTTTGCAGTGAAGAGAGTTTTTGAATGTATCGCCACTTTAGAAATGAACCAATCAACCTCAAAACTTTTCGAAACGTAATCATGTTCAAGAAAATACTTAATGTTTTTTGTAAATAATTCCTAGAATATTATATTTCACTTACATTGGAAACGGACGTAGCCCAACAATGTCAGTAGGAGAAGTCTAGTGAATATCTTCATTTTCATTAAATAGACAAAATTATAAGAGAACGGACAACGAATTTTCCAAGTATTTCGTATGAACGTTATCTCGCTGAATGCATGCCACATATACTAACTTTTACGACATCTATGAAATAACAACTCTTTATTCATCCTTGAAGATAAGAAACATGACAGATAAAAGATTGTTGATATCACACATAGGAATTTTCCATATTTAAAAGGTTATTACAATATGTTTTTACGCATCATTTTCTTCGCAAACACTCTTCCTTATGCATTTTTTATAAACTATTTGTCGCCACACTCTTCTGCCTTGATATACCTCTCTAGCTTCCTTCACGTGCACGTATTTGCTCATCAAAGCAATTGTGTTTCTGTCTTAAGCTAAATATTCAATCCGTACATGATCTTTCTGGCATGAATACAACTTGGACATCTCATTTTTTTCTTCTGTTATTCTTATTACCCTACGGATTAGTATTTCTGAATATATTTTGCTTACGGTACTTATTAAGCTGATACCTCCGTAATTATTACGGCTGCTTTCATCTCATTTTTTTTTATATAGTGGTACGACAATCACCTTTTTGAGTCATCTGGAACTTCTTTGATCCTAATACATAAATCTATGATCCGGCCGTGCACTCCTCCGTGATGGCTGAAGAAGGAGTCTTCTTGGTTTTCTTTGGTGAGGATCAAGGTCGGTAGGAGAACTCCGGGAGGAATAAGCTCTCAGGAGTAGGCTTATATTTCTTCATATAAACATTCGATTGCTTTTCCCAACATAGTCCCAGCTGAAATAACTTTTGGAAGGAGCAAAAGTCTGAACGTCTAAACAACTAATGGTATTTCGGCTTCAGGCCTCGGGGAGCCTAATTCAGCTGCTCGATCATAGGGATATCGTCGCTGACAAGATCGATGAGACTACTTATTGGTGAGGTACTTGTCGCTATTCTCCTCCTCACTTTGAGCGCGGCACTGGATCTGCTTCCGAACTCATCTGTCATAGTCGTCATCCCCGAAACAGACTCGAAATCCTCTCTTAAAATCAGGCCAGGTTAGGTACTTCTTTTTGTGGATACGGAACGACTTCAGGGCAACAAGAGCTCCTCATCGGTCACCTCTGTGAGTCGACGCCTATCCTTGATACAAGTCAGGAAAGTATCAGCACTCAAGTGGGTACTTCCGTCTAAGGTCAAATTTCAATTAAGGACTATTTTTTCTAAATCCCTATTGCCGTCTCTATTCCGCGAACTGCTCTTCATGCTCTCATTCCTCTCGGCAACATTTCGGGTTCGGTTGCCTTTCATGTGGTCAAACCCAGGCTTTACAGGCCTACTGTGTCCCAGCACTGAGTCAGACTCTTCCGCTACATATTCCGCTGCATACCCATATGGGTGTGAGTTTTCACATTCTGTATCTGAGTCCGCTGGTGCCCTGGACTTGCTGAGAGTTTATCTTTTTTTCAAAAAAATAGCACTCGGAATCGAAAGGGGTCTGGAAATCTGTACTCCTCTGGTATCGTCTCGCTATCCATTCGTAATTTGGGTTTCCTATTCGGTAGTATCCACGCAGTGTATTTTGAATATCTGAAATACTAGGTATACTTGCTAGAACTACGAAACCTTAGAAAAATGGTTGGCGTGCGAAAAATATCAGTTTTGAAGGCACCTTTCTCAAAGAAGAAGTATTTTGAGTACCTGAACTACGAGGTTTACTTCTTGGAAGGGCAGTGCCTCGGAAAAATGGCCAGGGTGCCTTCTAATTCAGTTCTGAATACAACTTCCTAGGGAAAGATCAAAAATATGTCAGAGTGACTAACATAGTCCTGAAAGCACCTTCCTTGAAGAAGATGTACTCTGAATACCCGGATTATCACGTTTACTCTGTAGAAGGACAAGATGTTGTTAAAATCGTCAGGGTGACTCAAATTTCAGGTTTGAATGTACCTTTCTCGAAAACGATGTAGTTTGAATACCACTACTACTAGTTTTACTTTTTAGAATTGCCTCACCTTCGAAAGTCGGATGAGGAATCTCGAATTTCTATCCTGAACACAAATTCCTCGTGAAGGTCCATTTTAAACACCTGGACTACTTCTTAAAATAAAAAGACCTTCGAAAAATTATCAGGGTAGCTAAATTTCCGTTTTGAACGCCTTGCAGTTGTTTGAAATACATATTCGGTAATGGTGTTTGAAGGAAAAAGTGAGAAAACAATATGCAACATTGTCCTGAATGATGAGAGATTAGAGCAAGTTGGCAAATACTTATATCTGGGTAGCCCATTCACTAGCGACGGAAAAATAGATGGGGAGTTAAGATAGGCGCATTAATGAGGGTAAGAAGGTTATTGGTAGAACATGGTCCATTCTCAGTAATAAAAACAAATCAAGAGAAATTAACATGACTGTATATAAATCTTTATTTGTGCCGGCTCTACTATACGGTAGCGAGACATGGACATGCCATGTAAAGGAAAAGAGTAAAATTAACGCGATTGGCATGAAAGCTCTGCGCACAGTATGCGGGAAAACACTGATGGACAAAGTCCGAAACGAGATAATCCTCAAGGAATCTGGTACAGGGGAGACAGTAGTTGATGTATGGGAAAGAAATCAGTTAAGGTGGTT
The DNA here is from genome assembly GCA_011634705.1 of Andricus grossulariae. Lineage (NCBI taxonomy): Eukaryota > Metazoa > Arthropoda > Insecta > Hymenoptera > Cynipidae > Andricus > Andricus grossulariae. The sequence goes on along the minus strand of JAABKJ010075445.1, from coordinate 10,863,973 downwards.
CGGACATCTTGAAAGAATGAAAGATGAACGACTGGCCAAACAGGTGCATAAAGGTAAAGTAAATGGCAGAATGCCCAGAGTGAAACCGCCGAAAGAATGGTTAGAATCTGTGAATGAGACATTAATCCGAAGAGACATAAGAAGCCATACAAACACGAGACCTTGCATGAAAAAATGCATGGACGTGCAGGAAGCTAGAGTAGTATGCCAGGAAAGAAAAGTTTGGCGATAAATAGTTTATGAAAAAAATGTGAGTAGAGTGAATGACGCCTGAAACAAAGACCTTGGTTACTAATGGGCCCAAGTGGGGAACCACACATAACAATTTTGTGAGGCTCTTCACGTGGGGTTATAGGGGCCCAAATAAATCGGCATGTGAAAAAGTTCATAGGCGGTTTTTCCATCCAGTGCTCCGTTCGAAAACATGATTTTTGATACCTCAGTCAACCCGATCCGACCAGCGGAAGGAGTCCCGCAACGAGCCTGAAGGTAGCGCCTGTCTGCCTGCTAACAATCGGACAATGGGTGGCCGGCAGAGCCCTCAATATCGGTTTTATACAAAAGTACCATGGAATAAAAGTTGTCGGGAAGGTCAGATTGGGTAAGTAAATGCTGTCAAAAATTAAAATTCTTCACATTTTCAAATTTGTATGCCTACCTTGCAGGGACAAAATCGCGAAATTGTCATATCGTCAGTCTGGCCGCCCAGCGGGGTTTCGGCAATATCGCTGTGCATCTCTCTTTCATACACCACGTTCACCCGCCCCACCTGCCATATAAACGTAAACAACAGACGTGTTCTGACACGTTCATGCGCTCATGTCGCCAAGAAGAGTGACTAGATCATCTGCTGCAACGTAGTTAATCAGTGGTGCAACTCAGAAAATTTGTGGTGAAAATAAGTTGCCAACTTTAGGAAGTGTCTTGCGATTCGTTCTTCATCTACGCTTCCAGACCCCAACATCAACAATCAGAGATGCATGCAGGAAAGCAATTGAAGAACTATTGACATTCTGGCCAAAAGTTGGAATCCCAACGCTGTTCACAAAGGATGCAACGGATAAGTTGGTGAAAAGTTATAATGAATGGATCGAACTGAAACGATCAAAGAAAAGACCACCAAACTTGAGACGAAAAAAGTTGATTGCATATGCAGACAAACTGTCTGATATAGGTTTGGTGAGGGAAAAAATTGAGTTGCTAGAAAATAGAGATTTTGATGAATCCATGAAAAATGACAGTAAGGCAAGTATGCTGGTTTTGGACAGGAAATGGGTTCAGAAGAAGGCAAGAAAACGCAAGAGGGAGCAAGGGCAGAAAAATATAAAACGTCGCTCCGATGAGGACACAGAGACTATCTTTTAGAAGACTGTAGTTGATTGCTCCAGTGATGATTCATCGCAGAAAGAACCTGAAACAAAGAAACCTGGTTAGTAAAGTATGTCTGCAAAAGGGTTTCTTAGAAGTCAAAGCAACCTGTTCTAAGGCCAAACTTCAGCGCCAGCGCCGTTTCAACACAGATAGTGTTGCAGTGTCACTGAAAAAATCGCTTGCCTCCGAGCCAGGACAGTTTCTTCTCCATTGGGATGGGAAATTGCTGCCGGAAGGCGAAGGTGAGCCTGAGACGGATCTGGGATTTCTTTAATTTTGAGAATTGTATAATAAAATTAGTGATAAATCGGGTTTTCATTCAGATGACATAAAGTATGATCGCTTGTCTGTGCATGTGACAAGCTATGGCGTCGAACGGCTACTGGGCGTTCCACGACTTAAGTGTGGCACAGGTCTGGCGCAAGCTGAGGCAAGTTATGATTTGGTTATTCACTGGGGCGCAGCCGACGAAATCGCTGGTGCAGTCTTTGGCACGACAGCGTGCAACACTGGACATATCAAGGGCACCTTGACCCTCCTTGAACAGAAGTTAGGGAAAGAGCTATAGAACTGTGCCTGTCGCCACCATATCGATGAGCTGGTGCTTGAGGCGGCCGCAACCGACTTGCTTGGTGATTCGAAGGACCCTAAACTTCCATTCTTCGCAAAACTTAATATCAGCTGGGCAGACCTGGAAAAGGGTGAGTCACTGAGTCAATGTGAAAATCAAAATAGCATAAAATTTGTATCGTGAAGAATTCGTAACATACCTACCGTCAATTGTTTCTTAACAGAAAAGTACCGCACCGCTGCGTCGAGTTGGACGTTGGAGCTGATTCCAAATGTAGATGAAATACTTGCTTTTTATCAAAGTCATTTTCCTTGAAGTCCCGTACGTCCTCAAGAAGCCCGGGGCTGTGAGTGAAACGCGTTGGATGATGCATGCCATATATGCCCTCAAGACATGGATGTTCGGGTTGTCGTTGAAGCTCTCATCTCATCAGGATTCCAAGCTTCTTTCACTGTGTGAGGTTGTTTGTCGGGCCTACGTTCGAATGTGGTTCCGGGCTCCTGCCGCACCACAGGCACCACGCCATGATCTCGTCCTGTTGAAAATGCTCTATAAGAATCGTCACTCAGAATCGCACTGGCAAGCAGCATTTGACAAATTTTCAAAGCATCTTTGGTACCTGTCTCCTAAGCTGGGATCATTTGCTCTATTCAACGACGAGGTGACTACGGAGAAGAAGAAGGGCATGGTTGCTGCACTTCGGGAGAGAGAAGGCGACGATGATCATACAGTACGAGTGGAAGTCTCCCTGGGTGAGAGCATTTCCCAGCTTGCCTTAAAAGCCTTTGTTTCAAAGCAGTCCTTGAAGTTTTTCAAGGCTACTGACATCCCAAGTAGTTTCTTGGATAAAGATCCAATCAATTAAGATCAAAAATTTACAGAAACCGGAAGTGCGAATAGATTTTCAGAATGAAATAAACAAACGCATAGATGAGGCAGCTTGGAAGGGGCTTGAAAACAATAAAAATGTAGAGGGCGCGTGGACTATGTTACGGGATTACATTGTTAAAACTGCGATTGAAGTATGTGGTACGGCGGTACTGGGAAGAAAATCTGGTGATGCATGGTGGAATGATGAAAGTAAGGCAGCCCAACAGGAAAGACAAGTGTCTGAGAATGGCTCTCTTCGATGAAGAAGGTGTAGATCTCGAAACAGTGAAGGTGCGTGGTTTGGCTTTCGCAGATGACAAATATTATATATAATATATTATATTATATTATTATATATACAATTTATAAATTTGTAAATTCTTTATATTCCAAAAATAATTCAAATTTTAGTGTTTTCTAATAAAAATGGCACAGATAAAAGCATATTTTCAATTGTTTAAAATTTCAATAATAGTAACAATTAGAAGGACGCAGGGCCACATTTAAGGTTGTGGGGGCCCTAGGTCCGGTTAAAATTTGGGGGCCCTTTAGCCAACTCAAAAAGTGTAATTCCTCGCTGGATACTGAAAAAAAAAAACAAAAAAAAAACAGAAAGGTCATCGAAGTAGAAGCCGATGCAGAAGTGTGTGCATGTCGCAGCAATTTTGATTTACGACTAGTTACATTGGTGGGAGCCCCTAATTGGTGGGGCCCTGGTGTCATCGCCCCGCTGGCCCCATACTAAACGCGGCCCTGGAAGGACGTTATATTATTTGAAAATGTAACTGAAAGTTAAATAAAATAAGATTATAATCGTTCATAATTTTTTATTGTTAGTTAAAATTATAAGGATGTAATCTTCTTTGAAAATGTAAATGAAAGTAAAATAAAACAAATTTGAAAATTTTCATAATTTGTATTGTTTATTATTCTAAGAAAAAAATTCTTTTCGAAAAAAGTAAGGCTGTATAATTTTATAAAGAAACATTAAGAAAGAAGTCAAATTATTAATTAAAATTGTAATTTTGTCTTTGAAAATAATTACCCCAGAATGAAATCATATTTTCAATTGGCTAATATTTCAAAAATAGTTTCAATCTGAAAGAAGTCATAGTCGTCGAAAATGTGACTAAAATATAATAAAATGAATTTCTAAATATTCATAAATTTGAGGTTATATAATTTTGAGAAGAAATATTAATAAGTGAGCTAAAAATATTAATTGAAATTGTCATTTTTCTTTAACAATAATTAGCCCAACATGCAATCATTTTGAATTGCTTGAGATTTCAAAAATAGTTTAAATTTGAAGAAAGTCATAGACGTCAAAAATATAAATGAAATAAAAATAAAACGAATTGCTAAATATTCATGATTTTCCAATATTTATAATTATAATGAGAAAGGTTTCAACCTGTAGTTGAAATTGTATTTTTTTTCTAATTTGCTTGAATGCTATATAAATTTTGAAAAAATTAGAAAACAAAACCCAGAATTAATTCATTAAAATGTTTTAATATTACATCCCAGTAAAAATTAGGGAAAGGATATACGCAGTAAGGGCAAGATTTAGGTAGCCATAGGGTTGTTGCGTGTATAAGAAATAGCCACAAATGCAACCCGTAATGTACCCGAGTTTGGAAAAAGATATTTGCGCAAGAGTCATTTTTGAATTCTCGCATTTCATTGGTCGACCGCCATGATGAATTGACACAGGTGCAGTGAGACGGTGGACCAAGTTGTAAACGAAATTTAAATTCCCGAATTTGACGTTGTTTATTGTTGAACAAATTTAAAAACCCAATAAGAGGATAATTAAATTTGTTAAATGCTGCGGAGGTATGGAATAAGAATTTAATTGACTCATTTGAAGCCGATCTCGTATATTTTCACGCTGAAAAATATCTAGTTTTGTTTGCGAGGTTATGGTCAATGACAGTTTTCACGAAACAAAACAAATAAAGTTTCGCGTGCTCGTTGTCATAGTCTCGAGCTCTTATTTAATACGAAAAATATACAAAAAGTGCATAATTCGAGCTAGAAAAGGTTCGTGTACCGTCGGCAATGTAAGGTGTACTAAATATTTTTGATGAAGTCGAAAATTTAAAAAAATCGGAACCTGTGAGGTTATAGTTTGAAGTTGATTAATATTGATGATAATGAAAATTTGAAACCCACAATCATGCTTTTCGACGTTTGAAATCGTTGTCTTCAAGAAATCAACTTTGAATTGCTAGATAAATATATTTTTGTCGTTATAAGAATCGGCTAGTTGGAATTTGTTTCGTGAATAAGATGTCATTTATGTTTCAGAATCATTTGGAAAAAAATAAGTCGCGACTGCGATCATACCGACAATTCTCGTGCAGGGTGTCTAGCGGAAAAATTATTTCTTTTTATAGAGAATTTATGATAGCTTTTAACCAAGAGCGGATCCAGAAAATTTGTCGGAGGGTGCATATTTGGGGCCGTGTTTAAATTGCGTAAAGTCTTGTTTGGGGGGCGGGGGGGGGGGGACAACAATTTCTCTATGCTATTTTACACCGGGTAAAACTTTTGTTGAAACTTCATCTTCTTAGGTTAAAAATTCAATTCCTTAGTTGAAAGTTTAAACTAATTTAATAAACATTCATTTCTTGTTGTTGAAGATTAATAATTTAATTGGGAAATTAAATTATTTGGCTGGTACCCTACGTTACCATATTCGCAGCTCATTATGGAACTTTAAAAAAGTGGCAATTTAATCGAAGCTTCCAAGATTCAGAGATTTTGAGACAAAATAGTAAATATCAGGGAATTTCTGCAAGAAGTAAATGTGAAAAATAATAAGAGCTTTTACGCAGTTAATATCAGTATCTTTTTTCTCAAGTCACTTTCAAGTCACTTTTATAAATGAAAAGTTAATCACTATTCATTTCAGGTCTACAAGTATTTCTGAATTGTCTTGAATTCGTTTGATATTTTAGATTATTTTTAAAGATTCCGAGACTTTTTATTAGATCTAAATAATTTGAAGTGATTTTCAAGATTCTACGGCATTTTTAAAACTTCTAAGGCATTCCAAGAGATTTGAATTTTAAGTATTTTAGGGAATATTTAAAGATTCCAAGGAATTTTTCATTGATTTTTTTACAGGACCCATAAGATTTTGAGATATTTTTGAGGAATTTACGGGATTTTATAAGGCTTCTATAGATTTAAATGTTTGTAAGGGTTTTTCAAAATCTCAAGGTATTTCAATCAATTTTTCAGGATTTCAGGAAGTGAGTTATTTCGTAGGGTTTCAAAGATTTGAAGAGATTTGAAATTAGTCTTTGGAATTTAGCTAGAATTCTTATTAATTTATCCTAATTCTTTGAAATTCTTTGGAATGTTTTTCTATTTGTTTAATTCACTCAAATTCTTCTACATTTACTTAATTTAATATATTTTTTCGACTTTTTACAAGTTTTTATTTAATTCATCCTGAGCATCAATTGATAAACTGATAAAATTATTTGAAATATTTTAAGGTATTGTTTGGAATTCCTTGGCATTTTCTAGAGATTTAAGAAATGTTAAGGGATTCTAAAGGATTTTAAATATTTTAGGTTATTTTAAAAGATTACAGAGAAAGTTTTGATTGACTTCAGGAATTTGATTATAATAATTTATTTCAAAGACTTTGAAAATGTATAGGGTATTTTACAAGATTCCAAGACATTTTTAAAAGACTTAAACAATTTCAAAAGATTTTTGCTTTTTTTACTAAAATCAATGAAATTTTGTTGATTTATTAAATTATTATATTTTTCATTGGTTCGAATTCTTTTGAATTTAAATTGAATTGTTTTGAAGTATTATGAATTTATCCTGAAATTTTGCACTTTGAGTAAGAAAGTACCCTATGAGCGTGACCCTAGTTTATTTTTCAGATTTTTTCAGTCGTCCCTTTTATTATTCGGGAATTTTCAAATTCGGTAATATTGTAAACTGTTGGGGAATTTTATTATTCGGGAATTTTCAAATTTGGGAAATTTTATTATTCTGGGATTTTCCAATTTGGGAAATTTTATTATTCGGAAATTTTCCAATTCAGGAAATTTTTTTATTCGGGAATTTCATAATTCAGGAATTTCATCATTCGGGAATTTTAATATTCGGGAATTTTCCAATTCGGAAGTTTTCCAATTCGGAAACTTCCCAATTCGGAAATTTTACAGTGTCCGAAAGTTTATTTTTCGGATTTTTTCAGTCGTCCTTTTTACTATTTGGGAATTTTCAAATTCGGTAATATTGTAAACTGTTCGGGAATTTTCCAATTCGGGAATTTTATTATTCAGAAATTTTATTATTCGGGAATTTTATGATTCAGGAATTTCCCAATTCGCGAATTTTATTATTCGGAAATTTCGTTATTCGGGAATTTTCCAATTAGGAAATTTTATTTTTCGGGAATTTTATTATTCAAGGGTATTCAGTCCCTTTTATTATTCGGGAATTTTCAAATTCGGTATTATTGTAAATTGTTGGGGAATTTTATAATTCAGGAATTTCGTTATTCGGGAATTTTCCAATTAGGGCATTTTCTTATTCGGGAATTTTGTTATTCGGTGTCTTTCAGTCCCTTTTATTATTCGGGAATTTTCAAATTCGGAAATATTGTAAACTGTTCGGTAATTTTCCAACCCGGGAAATATTATTATTCGGAAATTTTCCAGTTCAGGAAATTTTATTATTCGGGAATTTCATAATTCAGGAATTTTCCAATTCGGGAATTTTATTATTCGGAAATTTTAGTGTCTGGAAGTTTATTTTTCAGATTTTTTCAGTCGTCCCTTTTATTATTCGGGAATTTTCAAATTCGGTAATATTGTAAACTGTTCGGGAATTTTCAACCCGGGAAATTTTATTATTCGGGAATTTTATTACTCGGAAATTTTATTATTCGGGAATTTTATTATTCGGGATTTTTATTATGGAGCAATTTGAAAATTTGAAAATTTTACAGTGTCGGGAATTTTATTTTTCGTGATTTTGCAGACGTCCGGTTTGTTTTTTAATTCCCAAGAATTCCTCAGTTTACTTGAATGTTGAACGTCAGAGAAGAATTTATTTTGAATATAATTTAAAAAGTTTGTAATTTCGTGAATAGTTTTCTTGTTTTTTAGAGGGGATCGAGACTGTGTATAAATAGCTAAGTGTGGAGAATGTTGTGAAAAATCAGTTTATTGTGGATCCAAAGTACCACTCTAGATTTCCCGTAAGATCCCGCTGTTACGTAACAACATTATTCGAAAAGTGATGATTATTGTTTCACCACTAATGTTCCACATTCACTCAAAACCAATGAATTCCGAACCAATGATCGACGGCTATTTTTGTGCCTACCAACGATTCTCTTATTTTACAAACTCATTTCGTTTAAACACTGCCGCTAACTGCGATAACTCTTAGTCATGCGATGCAAATTCTTCGAAATTGAAATTTAAATTGAAATTTAATTAAAAACCAAATTTTAAAAAAATCCTTCCAAACCCTTTCAGTTTAAAATCGTTCCGCAAATTAGGATTTTAATTTTAGACATTGTACAATTTTCAGTGATTGACGTATTTATAAACAAACAATTTATGTTGAAAATGTTTCAAATGTAAATTATTGAACGCCGTCAGTTCTAAATTGTTTAATTTCAAAAGCTTTGAAATTTCTGACTGTTCAATTCTTCACTCATTTTATTCAAAATTGTTAAATCATTTAATTAACTTTTTTTAAAGCGATTTTTGAATTAAATGATTTTCCTTTATAGAAAGTATTCCATAATCTCATATATTTCAGTTTTAATTATTTCACTTTAAACGAATTTTATTTGAAAATCATTTCTTATTTAAACTAAATTAATTTTGAAGACTCTAATTTTTATAGCTATTATTCAATTTTGAATGCTTTTAATTAATCATTCTTCAATTTTAAAAGCTTTAATTTTGGAATTTTTCTGTTGGAATCGGCCTCTCATGCAATCCCACGCCATCTTTGCAATTCTTGGCCATCCTTTTCAGTTCCATGCCATCCTTCTCAATCCCATGCCATCCTTTGCAATCCCACGCCATCCTTCGAAATACCATGCCGTCTTTGAAATCCCATGCCATTGTGCAATTCCATGCCATTTTTCAATCCCATGCCATCCTTTGCAATGTCATGTCATCTTTGAAATCACATGTCATTTTGCAATTCCATCCCATTTTTTCAATCCCACGCCATCTTTTTCAATCCCACGCCATCCTTTGCAATGTCATCCCTACTTTGAAATCACATGCCATCCTTTTCATTCCCACGCCATCCTTCGCATTCCCACGCCATCCTTTGCAATGTCATGCGATCCTTTGCAATTCCATGCCAGTTTTGCAATCCCACGCTATCCTTATCAATCCCACGCCATCCTTTTCAATTCCATGTCATCTTTGAAATCACATGTCATTTTGCAATTCCATGCCATTTTTTCAATCCCATGCCATCCTTTTCAATCTCACGCCATCCTTTGCAATGCCATGCCATCTTTTAAAGCACATGTCATCCTTTTCAATCCCACGCCATCATTTTCAATCCCATTCCATCCTTTGCGATCCCATGCCATCCTTTGCAATTCCATTCCAATTTTTCAATTCCACGTCATCCTTTTCAATACCACGCCATCCTTTGCAGTACCATGCCATCTTTGAAATCCCATGCCATTTCGCAATTCCATGCCATTTTTCCAATCCCATGCCATCCTTTTCAATTCCACGACATCCTTATCAAGCTCACGCCATCCTTTGCAATGTCATGCCAACCTTTGAAATTCCATGCCAGTTTTTTAATTCCATGCCATTTTTTCAATCCCACCCCATCCTTTTCAATCCGACGCCATCCTTTTCAATCCCATGCCATCCTTTGCAATTCCATGCCAGTTTTTCAACTCCACGCCATCCTTTTCAATCCCACGTCATCCTTTATAATCACATGCCATCCTTTTCAATACCATGTCATCTTTGAAATCCCATGCCATTTTCAATTCCATGCCATTTTTTCAATCCCATGCCATCCTTTTCAATCCCACGTCATCCTTTGCATTTCCACGCCATCCTTTGCAATGCCATGCCAACCTCTGCAATTCCATGCCAGTTTTTTAATTCTATGCCATCTTCATCAATCCCGCGTCATCCTTTGGAATGTCATGTGATCTTTGAAATCACATGTCATTTTGCAATTCCATACCATTTTTTCAATCCCAGGCCATCCTTTTCAATCTCACGCCATCCTTTGCAATCCCACGCCATCCTTTTCAATCCCACGCCATCTTCATCAATCCCGCGCCATCCTTTGCAATGTCATGTCATCTTTGAAATCACATGTCATTTTGCAATTCTATGCCATTTTTTCAATCCCACGCCATCCTTTTCAATCCCACGTCATCCTTTGCATTTCCACGCCATCCTTTGCAATGCCATGCCAACCTCTGCAATTCATTATATATTATATATATAATTATATATATAATTTAAAAAAAGGGTTAAACAACCACCGCATGGTCCCACTGGGAGCAACTGCCATCTAAAATCTAGGAAAATCATTATAAGAAAATAATGAGTATGGAAATAAAGAATGTTGAAATATTGAAGGAGTTGATGAAAAAAGTCGAGAAAGTACAAAAGAATCACTTATTTATTTATTTAACGTATGGTGTCGACAAATTTAAAGAAATTCCAAGGAATTTGTAGGGATTTTAAGAAATTTCTTCAGATTTCGTAAAAATTTCAGGACATTTTAAAGATTTCCAAACATATCAGGAGATTTTGAGAGACTACAAAGGATTGCAACAAATTTCTAGGGACTTTCTCTTGTTTTAAGGATTTTACAAGTATTTTAACGCTAGAAGTACCGGTATGTTTTGATGATTTTTGAATGATTTCTGAATAATTTTTTTTCAAGTGGGCATCCAATATTTCCAAAAATATTGTCAAATACTCCTATTTATAAATAAAATTAAGTCACAAATCGCCATTCCTTTGCAAGCAATCGCTGCGGAGACATACCACTTTAAAACCCGAAAGGGGTCAACTGACCCCGCTCGGTATTTCTAGTGCTAAAAGTTTTTCAAATATTTTAACTAACATTAAAAAGATTTAATTGATTTTCAAGCAATTTCGAAACATTTTGTGGGAGTTTAAACGATTTTAAAGATTTCCAAACATATCAGGAGATTTTAAAGGATTTCAAAGGTTTTCAACCGATTGACTTCCACGGATTTTGAGGCTTTTAAAAGGATTTTATAGGATTTATAAATATTTCAACTAATTTTAAAAGATTTCATCGGTTTCCAAGAGATTAAAAATATTTCCTCGGCTTTCAAGGAATTTCAAAACATTTCAAGGGATTTTAGAGAATTTTCACGTTTTTCAAAGATGTCAAGGGATTTCAAAGAATTTTCTAGGATTTTCAAATTTTTCAAGGGATTTCTAGTGAACTTTGGAAAATAAATGAAATGAAAGTTCGAGGAATTTCTAGCGATTCCAAAGATTTCAACGGATTTTAAGGTATATATCAAGGAATTTCACAAGATTCTAGGATTTTATTAAATCTCCAAGGATTTCAAAGATTTCTAGGCATTTAAAAGGTTTTTTAAACAGAACTTTAATGAATAAGTTTAATTTCAATTATATTCAAGGGCTTTCAAATGATTTATACTTTTTTTAATGGATTTTTGAGATCTTCAAAGATTTTAAGGGATTTTAATGGATTTTTCAAAAGATTTTAAAAGATATAAAATTTGTTTAAAGATTTCTAGAGAATTTGAGAAAATAAATGAAATTTAATTGAATTTCATGGGATTCTAACCGAGTGCACAGATTTTAAGGGGACTTAAGGCATTTCAAGGAATTTTACAAGATTAAAAAGATTTCATTTAATCTCCAAGGATTTCAAAAGATTCCTAGCGATTTTAATGTTTTGTCTAGCTGGCAAAAAGGAGATATAATAGTATATTGTGTATCAAGGGCGTAAAGAAGGCTATTTTGACAGGGTGAATTTGCTGCCCGAGCGAAGCGAGGGCGGCAGTCACACGAGGCAAAATAGCTTTACGCCCTTGATACACACCATACTTTTTGTCTCCCTCTTTGAAAACAAGCATGTGAAGCAGATAGAGGATGTTTGGTGTACTTGACGATTTCAGATTATAGGTGAAAGGAAGACATAGCGTACTTTGCAGAAGGGAGACTGTCGGGTGTAGCAATACGATTTTTTTAAAGATAAAGATCAATTTCTTCATATTATCAACTGCGGTGTGCAATGTATGTGTAGCGGGCGTAAAGTTTTATGTAGCGGGCGTAAAGTTTCATGTTGACCCGGCGTCGGAGTGCGCATGTACGAACGTCACTGGGCTGGAAGCGCCCACATTACGCCTGCTTCACGTGCATGCAATGGCCGCGCATTTTCAAGGGGGGTCGGACAAAACAAAATTTCAAGTTTCAAGGAATTAAAAAAAAAGTTTTAAGGGTTTGAAAACTTTTAAAGTATGCTAAAAGATTCCAAGGAGTTTTCAATTGATTTCAGTAATTTAATTCATTTCTGAGGATTTTAAATATTTTTGAGTATTTTAGAAGATTCCAAGGCATTTTCGAAAGCTTTAAAAAATTTCAACTTTCAAGTAATTTTAAAATATTTCAAATAAATATGTCAGGAATTTGAAAAGACTCCAAGGCATTTCCAAGAGATTTCAATAATTTACAGGAATTTCAACAAATTCTAAAAGATTTGAGAACTTTCAGAGTACTTTAAAAGATGCCAAGACAATTTCGTAAGCTTTAAAAAGTTTCAAATGATTTTTAAAGAATAGAAGGATTTTTTCATTTCAATAATTTGAAAGAATTTAAAAGGATTGGAAATATTTTAGGATGTTATTAAAAACTACAAGGGATTTTGAAGAGTCTAAATAAATTCAAGGAATTCCAAAATATTTTGCAGGATTTTAAATATCTTAGGGTATTTTGAAAGATCCTAAGAATTTTTTAATTGATATCAGTAATTTAATGTCACTTATAATATTTGAATTGTTTTATGGTTTTAAAAGATTCTAAGGCATTTTTAGGAGCTTTAAAATGTTTCAATTGATTTCAAAAGATTTCAAGGGATTTGAAAACGACAAGACTGTTTTAAAAGAGTATAAGGAATATTTAATTGGTTTCAGAGGATTTGAAATATTTTAGAGTATTTAAAAAGATTTTAAAGCATTTTCAAGAGATTTGAAAAAATTTATATGGGGTATTGTATCGAAATGTTCTGAAATTTCGAAAATATATATCAATTTTATAGGAATTATTGTTTTAGGGTATATTGAACGAATCCAAGGAATTTTTAATTGATTTCGGCAACAGGTTAAAAAAAAGTATCATTTCAAGTTTAAGAATTTTGAGAGGTTTTAAGATAATAAAAAAATTTTCTTAAGATTCGGGGAAAAGGGTCCAATGATTTTTGATTTTGAAAAATAATGATTTTAAGAGAATATTATAAATAGATTTCTGAACGATTTTTGATTTATGAATAACAATTGAAAAATTCTAAATTTTTAAGGATCTAAAATTCAAATAATTTTACTTCTAATTTAAAAATTCTTCAGTTTAAAAAAAATATTTTAATTTTTAATTTTTTCTAACTTAAAATTTCTTAAAACGATATAATTTTGAAAATCTCTAAATTCGTGGATTCATTCTTCAGTTCAGAGAATTGAAAATGATAGCGTGGATTTTTTGTTAAGTCTTTGAATTGCACTAATTACCCTTTTTCGAAAAAAATCTACTAAGTGGAACTACTTTGTTAAAAATTCATTTTTTTGGTTCATAATTCACCATATTACTTGAAAAATCTTTCTTTTTTCGAAATTCAATTATTTTGTACACATTTTTTAAAATTATTTTTTAACTGTAAATTTAACAACACCAAACTCTCGGTTTCAGTCCCCTCGGTTTTCGCCTTCCTAGAATATTAATCTTCTTGGTGACTCATTCACCTTTTTGGTTGAAAATTCAACTATTAGGTCAAAAAATCCATTAAATCACGCACTGAATATTTGATGCATGCCGTCTCGCCGTTTCAATTTTAAACTGAAGCTGTGCAATACGCTCGCGAGACTTACTGAGGCGTAGTGAAGTATCGGCTATCTGTGAAGGTGATCTTGCTGGAACGGGTGGTATGTTCGCTGGAGCATGTTGCTCTTCTTCTTGCCGATAAAGAGCTTCATATCCATTTTTGCACAAAAAGGATACCTGATCTCTTACATACTGAGGCGTTTTATGAGCATATTCCGGGTGCATATTCATGTAACCTCTGCATTAATCCTCTTCGCGCCGGCGAACTTCTTTGCCAACAGGTAACGATGTCCTCCGGAGTTGGTCCGACCACTCAAATCTATGTTCTCGCGTTTGTCCGGGGCCATTGTCTGGTCGTTGCCTCGGTTCGGTCCTATTGCCACTCCCAACTGCACCATGGCCTCCATCCGAGAGAGGCCTATTGTGGGTGGCACTGCGTGATACTGGTGACGTACCCGCATAATTCGTTGCGTTGGGGAGTTAGCCCATTGCAACGTGGCTGACTGCAAGAGCCGTAGTATTTAATAATACTGTTTTCACTTTCAACCAAAAATTTTACAAACAGTTATCAGGTTGTCCGATGGGATCTCCCTTATCTCCGATTGCTTCCGATCTTGTTTTAGAGAGACGTAGAAAATAGAGTACTATCCAAATTAAGTTTTGAACCGCTTTTCTATAAAAGGTATGTGGATGATGTATTTACAATAGTTCCTACTGACAAAATTCAAGAATTAATCAGCACATTTAATAGTATCGAAGAAGCTTTACAAATTTACATTTGAATTGGAAAACAATACCACCATATATTATTTAGACATGTCAATTATAAAAATAGGAAATGGAGCTTCAATTACCAATTGGTACAAAAAATCTTCATGGTCAGGGCAATATTTGAATTATAACTCACACCATCAATTTAACCAAAATTTGGATTAATTAAGGGATTCATAGATAGATGTAAAAAAGTAAGTGACTTCACGTTCAGGAAAGAAAATTTAAATCAATTGAAAATTACATTAGAGCAAAATAATTATCAATTGCCTTTAATGGAAAGTGTTAGTAAAGACAGAATTAATGAAATTTGCAATAGTTCGAGTAAACATAATAAATGGTTAGATAATTACAAAAAAAAACTTATCTACGAGTCTCGTTACCATACGTACAAGGTTTATCAGAGAGATTGAAAAGTGCTTTAAAAAAATTTGACATTAACGTATATTTGAGAAATAAGCATAAATTGGAAAATTGTCTTATAAATAAGAAAGATCCAGACAAAATTGAAAATTTATCAAACGTAATTGATTTAATAAAATGTAAGGGTTGTGATAAGATTTACATTGGTGAAACTGGGAGGAGGTTAAAAACGAGAATAACTGAACATAAAAGAGATGGTAGAATTGGTAATTTAAACACAGGTTTGTCACAACACTCTTGGAATTTCTTGACTTTAATTTGGATAATATACAGATTTTAGCTAAAGAAAACAATACTTATAAAAGAAGAATGTTAGAATCGATTCTCATAAACAAGTTAAAGAATTATTCCATAAGTTTTAAAACGGAAATACTATATATAAATAAATGTTATGACAATATAATAAATTGAATTTTCAAAATCCTAATGCCTTGGCGCGCTATTTTTCATTGTAGTTGAATGCGCCCTCCATATAACAAATTTTGTACTATACTTCTGACATAACCTTCCTCTTGTTTCCTGTCACTGTTACTTCGTCCGTCGCTTGACTATTACGGTTCGCTAAAAAAATTTTTTTTTTAATGTAACCTTTTAATTATTGGGAGCTTCTGTTTTTTTTTGAGCTTTTCCCAATTATAATTTTCGGAATCCGTTTCAATTTCTTTCATCAGACCACAATTTTGTTTTCAAAATTGTTTTGTTGGAGTAAATTGAATTTAAGGTCGAAACGCCGCAAATGTAACTTCTTATTAATTAAAGTGTTTGACTCGGAATAATCCTAGTTTTTTTTATTTATAATGATCGTAAGACCGAAATAATTAGAACTTACGTTCCTATTGAGGTGGTATTGAAATCGATCAAAGAAAGTTTGTTTAACTTCTTAAAAAATTGTTTATAAGAAGTTGACTGTTTTTTACCACTCTGTTACCACTTGTGCGAAATATTGTTTCTGACTTTCGTCTCTAGTAAGAAGGGAATTGAGGTCAGGTATCAATTTTACAAATACCTGTTTCATTTCATAAAATTATATTCACAAAAAAAAAAAGATTGTTTAAAATATGATTATCTTTGATGTTTATTTATTATTTGTTCATAACTAAAAAGGCAAATTAAATTTGAACATTTCAGAAAAAACCGTAACTTTCTAGCACTCATAAAATATAAGACACTAATAAACAATAATAAATTGTTTAAACAACTATGTTTTTCAACATGCACTATTTATTACTTCACTACGTAAAAAGTGGGTAAAACGTTGAAAATTTCAGAATAAATGGCAACTATTTAGCATTAATAAGGAAGACAGCTATAAACAATAATAATTTGTTTAAACCATTATTTTCATACATTTAATTAACTAATAACTCACTCCATCTGTAAAGTACAGGAATGACTGAAAATTTCAGAAAAAACCGCAACTTTCTGACATTATTCAAATTGAATATTATTAAAAATAATAATAAATTGTTTTAAAGATTAATTTTCTTCACTTTTATCAATTATTTACCTCACTTTAATTGAAAATTGGAAAAAAAAGGAATTTTTTTTTGAAAAAAACTGCTATTTTCTAGCATTATTCTAAGAGAATATTATTAACAATAAAAATAAATTGTTTGAACAATTATGTTTGTTAACGTATTTTAAGAATCCCATCACTCTAATTGAAAACTGGACAAACAGTGGACATTTTTTTAAAAACCGCGACTTTCTAACTATTTTAAAAGAAAATTGCTAAAACCAATAGTAATTTAAACAATTTATTTAAATATCTGAATATCAGTCTAAATTAGTACTTTATACATTAGAAACAATTTACATTGGCAAAAATGCAAAAAAATCATAATTAGCGTCAAAAACTCGCAAAAGCCATCATTTCACTTATGTGGTTTTTTTTTGGAACTCTATAAAAGAGACTTACGGGGGTGATGTTTGAAAAGTAATACTTTATTCATATTTTATGGCTAATTACGAAGAGAAATGTTGAGTTTCAACTCGATTCAGCTAATATTGACGATTCTGCAATAAAATGTACAAAAACGTCTTTTTTTAAAGGGAAATACGTGTTGAACGGCACGGAGCTTGCGCCACCAGTAAATATAATTTTTTTTTTAACGAAAAAATGCATTTTTTTCTGTGTATTGAAAAAAATTTCCAGGCGATATACATCAAAATTCGACAAAAAATGTCCAATGCATTTTTGGGCCACCCTAGTCAGGATTCATTTGGCGCGAGGACAACTTACTAGCATCTCCGAGCACCCTGAGCTCGTCGACAGAAACGCTATACGACACCTGGGAGCTCGTGAGAATTATACATACCTGGTACTGATACATATATATATATATATATATTTATTATTGTAGAAAAAAGCCGGGGGAACCTAATACTGCTAAAATCTATAATTTTCTAAGTATCACATGCCCTTAAGGGGCGAATTTTAGTTGTCCTGGGCTCCTTAAAAATATATCGAGGTTTGTATATAGATATATATTTATTTCAGAAAAAAATATCTTTAGGCAATACTGTTCCAAATAGGAGAAGAAATTATGTAATCAATTCTATATTTGAATCAATACTATAATTTTTAAGCAATATTTCTGTTACTTATTTCAAATTTAGAGAAGCTGAAAAATCTGTTAATATTCTTAGATTACTACGAAATTTGAATGCTTCAAATCCTTTTACTTTAGAATTTTAAACAACTCGAAGTGCTAATTGTAAGTATAAAAACAAAATAGTTGAATATGTTTTAAATTTCAGAACAATAAATTTGCCAGAGTAGTTTCAAACTTTATAGAGTTTCAAACAATAATAATGAAAAAACTTAAATAGGGTTTTCCAATTTATTTGGTTGAAATTGAGCTATGTTCGCTTACTATGATCAATTATGATACATGCTGTTTCTAGGGAACAGAATAAAAATAAAAGGAGAAGCCCATACTTCTTGGACATAATTTAGCAGAAATAGCGATCCACATCATACTGGTTACGAAAAATATTGTTCGAGTTGCATCATAGTTGCCGGAGGAAATGGTGAACACTGCAAAATGTTATTGATTGAATAACATGGATTCTTTTAAACAGATACTATTAATCAGGCTATATCTTCAAGTAAAAGATATAAAATATTTCTCCAAGTACATCCTCAATTAATTCAAATCTAGAAATCGAAGTTTTGAGAGAACTTCTCATAAACACAAAAGCCGTCTTGTAATCGACCTATTAAGAGAACATCTTATAATCACAAAAACCGTTTTCAAATCCAGTTATTGAGAGAACATTTTTATTAAAACAAAATCCGCTTTACAGTCAACATATTGAGAGAAAATCTGTTGGGTAGAAAATCCGTGTTGCAATAGACGTATTGAGAGAAGATCTCATAATCACAAATGCCATTTTTAAATCGACGTATTAGGAGAATATCTCATAAACACAAAAGTTGTCTTGCAATCGACAGAGAACGTAAAGAATAAGCAAGCTTATTTTTCTCTCAGGCCTAAAATGGTTATAGCCCAATATGTCGAGGGCATTTTTGTTAGAGTTGGATATTTGAATACACGGAAGAAAGCGAATGGCTAAATTTGCCATTTATTCGTTCACCATTTGAACTCCAAACGCATTTTTCCTGGAATTTAGTAAATATCACAACTTGAAATATCCGCGTTTACTATTTTCCTTGCACATGTTGCAATGTTAAATGGTAAAATTCACTTAATTCCAGGGAAAATGCGTTCAGAGTTCAAATGATGCACGATAAAATCGTAAATTTAGCCATTCACTTTTTTCCGTGTAGTTTGCACAAAAGGTTGATTTTCGAGCATGATAACACAGTGATAAAATTAACAATTAACCAAGCTTCCATTTAGTCAAGGTAATTCCTATGATTCGTGATGTACAGTTCAATCAAACATTCATAAAAATGAACAACTTCTATGGTTAAATTCAAGATTAAAATCTTTATGGTATTTCGACTTTGAACACAAAAACAATCCTTACTAAACAGTTAAAAATTAAAATCTTTAATATATAGTGAATGGATTTAAGAACTAATCACTTTACTGTTTCAATACTCCATGATTTCACGAAACCAAGCAATTGAACCTAGCTTAATTTTATACGGTGTATTTGTGTAAGAATAAGGTGGGGTCGACTAATTATTCTTCTGCGGCATTGGAAATGAACGACTAAACACAAATATTGAAGTTCGGGGCAAAAGACTAAATATTTGGTAGATGAAAACATATCTCAGATCAACAATATGTAATTTAGTTGAATACAAAAAAATCGATCTTGGGAAACCTCGTGGCAACGTGGTAAACTCAACCTCATAGTTATTAAATTACTTTCTGGGCTAAACACCTAATTACTATGTGGGCAGAACACCTAATTGCTTTCTGAGCAAAATATTAGACTGCTTTCTGGCCAAAAGATTTGACTACTTTGGCTTTCTGGGTAATGAGTTTTCAGACTACTAGAGAATTTTTCTTTTTTGATGAATGAGGCTATGAGATTCTCGGAGGAGCGATTGAAGTACAACAATCATTTTCGAAAGACGATAAAAAAAACTTCACTCATGATTTTACGCAATTTAAGACACCACGGTGTCTACGGCTACGGCGGTAAAGATATTGAGGGCTGCCTTGCTCGAGAATTTATATTGGGATCTGAATTCTTGGGTGCGCCACCGTCGACATAATTTCAATATGGCCGCTATTCCAGGTAGATTTTTATTCGAAGCCTCGTTAACGTGCGAAAATCATTACAAATTATTACAAACATTTTTCAAATTGAAGTTCACTATTGGTGAAATTTGCGCATTTACGAAGTCGACACCTTCGTGTAGAAACTTCGTTGAAGTGAACAAATTCTACGAGCGGGACACCTTCTTCTTTGTGTAAAAGAAGAAGGCGATGATAGTTCGGTGTCAATAATTGCACATTGTTCACAAACAGCCAATGTAATAAGTGATCCCTATGAAATAAAGGGGAGGGGGGTGAATTTATTATGACACCTGGACCTCTCTGCATGATTTGAAATGGAATCGGTCATCATCAGGGGAATGGCTCTCCTACAAAGGCCTGTAGAATAAATGTGTCATGAGATTTCAAGACGGCTGAGTGGCGGCGCTGAATGTACTTTTAGGCCAACAATTATTTAAATGCATGGGGAAAATTCAAATTTAATTTATTTTAATTGTTAAAACACGTTTTTTGCATATATTTATCTTGGAAATATATTTTGTAGCATATTAAATGTCCAATAAATTAATAAGTACTAATGAAAAGTGGAGAAAACATTATTTTGATGAATAAATACGAATAGACTTTTCACACAGTACCAATAATAATTCTACAAAATGAACATTACATTTTTAGCATTGACATATGTGAATATTGTAAACTGTGAAAATAGTAAATTTCAATTGAATTTTATTTCAATTTTATTTTTTTTATTCAATTTCAATTTTCTCAGGAATCTTTAAAGAGAAAATTTTCTATTTTCTTGAAACCTTTCGTAACTCTTAAAAGGTTCCTTTTTTTCGAAACATCAAAAATCTACATTTTGTTTTAAATTTCTTGAAATTGTTTCAAGTTCAATTGTTTTTTTAAATGCTGCTAAAAATGAAAAAATGGCTTTTAAATCTTCCAAATTCTTTTTCGACAATTTTCGAAACCTTTCGAAGTATTTTCAATTTTTTTCAATTTTATTTTAAAATTAATTTTTCAAAATTAATTATCATTCTAATATTCCCAGGAATCTTAGCATAACTTTTTTATTCACTTGAAATCTTTCAAAATTCTTAAAAACCTTTTTTAAAATCTTCCAAAATCTACATTTTGTTTTAAATTTCTTGAAATCGTTCCAGGTTTTACATTATTTTTGAATTGTTTTTCAAAACTTCTCAATATCTTTTTAAATAAGTAGAATTTTGTGGTCCTAGCCGATGAGCTACCTGATAGGATGTGAATTAGCATATCTTCAGAAATATTCAGACTCGTCAGGAATGGTCAGGATGTTCAGGAATCGTCAGAACTTATGACCATTTGTGACGATTCCTGACTTTTTTTTAGTAGGGAAATGGTAACGCATTTGATCGAAAGCGCAAGGCTTTTTCCATACAATTTGTGCGGGTTTCTTATTTATTACTCATGGTATAATTGTATGGGTACAGTGCCAATATGTTTTAGGTTTTGAAGAATCTTTACTCTGAAACGTATTTGCAGGAATTACCCAATGTTAACGAAGCTTATATGCATAAATGCTTCGATAATATTGATAAACTTTCATCGCAGGAAGACAAACCATCATTTGCATCCATGAATTATTTTATAAAATTCTGTACATAAACAAAATAATAACAGAGGTTATGTTATCTATCATGCATAATACAATCAATGCCTAATCACATTTTACATGATGCACTGCTATGCAAATTCTTAACCCTTTTGCAATCCCGCTTTCTACGTTCAGAACTAAAACATATTAAAAAAAATCATTAATACATTTCAATCATTACTTTATACGATTAAAGAAATAGATATATAAACGGGAAAATGAAATAAGCATTCATTTCAGTCAAGCACTATAGGTTATGTTTAAGAATAAGTTTACACATTGTACAAAATTTTGACTCCCTTTGTTCTGCAAAAAAGTAAGATTGTTTCCAGACATAACACGTCATGCACGCGTTCCGAGGATGCTTTAAATTACTGCATAGATGAATAAATTATTGATAATTAATCTTGCCGTCCAGTTTTCTTCCTCCATAATTACTATATATTCGAAAAATGTATTTTCAATAACAATTAATCAATATAAAAATGATATTCATTTCTATTATATATTTTTTCTTTCAAATTTGCCGTCATTGCAAAGCATTTTTGGACATTTTCAGATTTCGGAAAAACCTTTGTGTGAACAGGAATTCGGATGTGTTGGCTGGCTGACGATCAGTAGAGAGAGGTGTAAATGAGCCTTAAGGCTAGTGATGTGCATTTACCGTCATGCTCGAGCATACTCACTTTTGCTCAGTCATGACCGAGAAAAAGCGTGCAGAACTCGTCATTCTCAAATTTCTTACAAATGGAATGTATCTTGTTAATAAAAATAGCTGCACTACACAGTTAAACCTGTTACTCTAATAATGTCAACATTTTAGTATCTGGAAAGATGTAGAAAAAGGAAAATATATAAAAAATGGACGTCTGACTGTTAGTGTCAGACGACTATTGGGAGAAAATGGCTGAATTTCAGAGGGTTATTTGAAATTCGATGCTAAATGTTAAGATTATTTTACTCAAATGAATTGAAGAAGTACATTTTGTAATAAATTTAGCACTTCCAACATTAATTACTTAATTTTGCATGACTGGAGTTTCAGATTGAAATACTGCAATCATTTCTGGCAAGTACTTTAAGTAGTATGTATGTATTTTTTTATATCATGTGTTTAGAAATAAGAATATGAATACATTAAAACTGTATTTAACCTTTTACATTTATGTATAACCTTTATACATTTCTTATTAGAGTTGTTAAACGTTCAGAAGGCTTAAATGTAATTTAAAATACAATTTCGTTCTATAATAGAATCTACTGTTATGCGATAAAGTAGTTAAACAAACAATACTTTCTTCTTAATAAAATATACTATAAGTATATTTTAAATATTTCAAATCACAGTACATAATATACTTTTTCTTTGAATAAGAGTACAAAAATACCTAATTTAAATGAAAATTACATAATAATTATTATTATATTATAATATAATGATTTTTTGCAGAAATATTAATTTTATACAATAAAATACATTCCGAAATGTTTAATTTATAAAAACTAATTTTTTTCTATATCATTTTCAGACTGCACTTGAAAATTCATATTTCCTGAACTTGATTTATTTACCACGGAGTATAAGATGCTATAATATCTCATAATTCACTTCCAAATTCCAACATTTACTTCATTTTCATAAAATAAACCACATATTTTGAAACATTATTTTAAATAGCCCGCTGAAATTCCAACATTTAACCTGAATTATCGTCTGCTACGAGCAGTCAGAGAGGCAATTCTTTATTCATTTTAATATTATATACATTTCTAAGAGCTGAAAAATATATACGAATAAAATAGGGATCTCAAAGTCTCACTCCAATTACTTGTTATAGTTTAAACACGTTGTCTTTCCTTAAAATGAACTAATGACCGCTCCTGCTCGCTCTGCTCGGTCATGACCGAGCATGCTCGAGCACGAGCAAGGTGGTAAACGTCCATCACTATTACAGTTAGTGTCGCTTGGCTGTCCGAACAGACCGTGATCTGTCTCCCAGCAGCGTGTCCTTCTATCAGTGTTTCAGCACAGCGAAGAACCTTGGAGGAGCGGGTTACCATTTTCTTTCCACAGATCCCTGCTTGGGATGCAGAGGCGGAAAGCTTTGATAAAATTGAAGCGTTTTGTTATTTTATTTTGCCTCATCTGTGGAATCGGCAATGAGCCGATATCACTCGGGAGCCTAGTGTCTAGTCCCCCGAGTCCATCTATTTGCTCTTACCAGGCGGCCCATCGCGTGTGCCGCTCTAGCGGTTATCGCAACATGTAGGGGTTCTTCAAAGAGCATGAATCCTATCGTCGCTGGGGGCGTAGTCCTCATTGCTTCAGTCAAGCCCCTAAATGCTAGCGTTTGTAATCTTCGCAGCCTCTCCTGGATTGTTTTTTCCGCTCGTGGTCACCAGACCACGGCCGCATGTAAGAGCCTGGGTTCTGGACAGCAGAATAGAGCCATGCAAGAATTTTAGGCCCAAGACCCCACGTCAACCCAAAGGCTCTCCTGCACATCCAAAAAGTCATGAAAAACTTCCTGCATTTGGTCTCCAGGTGCTTTGCTCAGTTCAGCTTGCTATCTAGGATTACTCCAAGGTATCTAACGGAATCTGATAACGTCAGCTCCCCATCGCAAAATGCAGGAGCGCCTACTTTTGAAACTTTATAATTTCTCGCGTAAATGACCAGGGTGGTATTTTCCGGAATTACCGAGAGCCCTTTGCTACCGCATCAGAGCTGTAGGATGCGCAGAACCGACCTCATAAGACCCATCAGCGTTTCCAGGTCAGTCCCCCTGACTAGGATTACAAAGTCATCCACATATCCCTGGGTATAGTACCCCTCTTTATTTAGCCTTCGAAGGAGGCCGTCCCCCACGGGCATCCCCGTGGAGCTATTCCCCTTACTAGGCCCTCACCCCATCTGATTTTGAGTCTTCTCCGGCGTAGCAGGCTTCCTATCCAGCATACAAGCTGGTCCGGCACGCCACATCTCAGAGCCTCTCAACAGATGGCTTCTGAAGGAGTATTGCTGAATGTACCCTCTATATCCAATAATGTGCCAACAGCACATCCCTTTTGTTCCAACTGCTGCTCCAATTTTGCTACAACAGCATGAAGCGCAGTTTCTACCGAGCAGCCTGCCTGAAAAGCATGCTGCCCTCTATGCAGCGGGGAGGCTAAGTCACCAGTCTTCAGCAGCGTTGTAATAGATAGGAGTTCAAATGTTCCCATCTGCCAATTTCTGGCCTACCTCTAGGCAGGGAACCAAAAACTCTTTTGTTTTATTTTATTTTTTTTTATTCATTTTTTTTTAAATTATTATGCTAAGATAATAATAAAGGAAAGTGAGCTGTAATATCGACGCCTCCATTTCGTACTGTTCAACGTCGTGCTTGTTCCCTGTATAACTTCAGGTCCTATGCTTATACACAGTACCTGAAGTTATACAGCGACAAAACACGACGTGGAGCGGTATGGAATGGAGGCGTCGACATAAGAACATACCATTGCTTGTTGTCATCATGCCGCCTGCTTTCACTTCCTCTAAGATGATGTGCAGTGTCCCTTTTGTGTTTCGAAATTTTTAGGGCCGTTGATATAAACAGAAATAAGTTGCATAAAACTGTAATGCCCATAGGAACATAAAAATATAAGCCTCTCGCTGTTTCCGCTGAAAATAAAATAATTAGTAGTTAAGTTGACGTTGAATAATGAAATTGGCAAAAATGATCTCGCGAATTCGGCGAATAATTTTTAGGGGACCTAATTCATTTGAATGTGTCAGCCGAATTGATTTCAGTGTCAGGCAATTCATTTCAATTCCCGAGATTTGATATCAAGCTCCAATTTACCTGAATTTGTCAGCGCGACTACATTTCAAGACTGGCCTGTTCAATCGAATTGACCTTTCAGTTCACGAAATAAAATAAAATCGACATGGGAACTTTTACCTCAAATTTTAGGCATTCCATTTTATTTGTGGAAACTGAAAAGTATTCAATCGGAAAACAATTTAAAATAATTGCGCAAATGCATTATGTACTTGAAAATTATTATTATTCCTCAATTTATAACTTTTACGTTCAGAATATTCTTTCCAAAATGTTTCATGCATAAACGTGTACTCACGTACCAACTATGCAAACCTTTATGACAATCTCACCTAACCTACCATGATCATGACTTCACACTAAGATACTCAATCGACGAAATGGACGCGCGTGCACACTTTAGAGATAAGTAACTTTTCAAAACGGCAAAATAAAAATATTATTAAAAATTCACGAAAAGTCTCGATACAGAATTGGAAATTTGGTGAAAGACTGTAAAAATGTGGTAAATCATTTTCTTGGATGGTTGTTGCAAAAAAAAGCGTGTACATTATTTTGCTTTCAGCTGTTCACACTCGTCTACATTTTTGCACTCCCTTCGCTCGATCATTAACCTCGTGCTTCGAGCTTCTAGTTCATGCTGCATGTTTTACACACTTGTCCCCAGGAAAAAAGAAACCATTGAAATAGGCGACTCCGTAAAATGCGTATCTGTTAATTGCAGATTGAGATTGCTAAAACTGAAGTGGTTTGCGACTATGTGAATCGGTCAATTTCTCGAACGGCCTCGAATATGCAGTACCCGGTAAGAAGTCTTGCATTGAAAGGTATTAGCAATTTTAATACCTAGGAATGCTGTTTCTGTCCTTCATTTTTGAATCCCTGATTAGGTAGCGGAAATAATTAGATTCCAATCCCTTTCAATGCCGTTGGGAGATGTCAAACGTAATCTGAAATAAATTCAAAACACCATTTTTGTTTAACGCATCAGAAGGTGTTTCAAAAGCGTACGATTTGGAAAATCTAGTAGCATTGTGCATAAAAATACATCACTTCATTATAAAACTCTCTCTTTATTTAAACGTAATCAATTAAAAAAATATAAAATCAGGACAAACAAATTAGAAAATTAGTTTTAATCACAGCTATCTGTGTAGCAATCAATCCTGACAACGCAACATTACTAATACTGTGTTTATAAATCCTTTTAACGTAATTATTATTCGAAAAACAGTGAATAAGAATAGCGAAGTGTGCAAATTTAAAAGGGATTAAAAATGTTATATTTCATGTTTTCTTTTTGATATCCAAAAGTATTCAGAAAGATATTGTCGCTGATGGGTATAGGAAGAAATTCAGTTTAAGAGGTATCTTTTATTGCTATGGGGATTCAAAATACGAGGACAAAAACGGTATCGAAAAGGATTCAATAATTATCACGTCACCATTAAACAGGAAATTTTTGAATACTTTCCAATGCAAGCCTTCTTATCGGGTATACTGCAATGTGCATTTCAAGCTAAGTCGTATTGAATTGGTTTCGCTTTTTTGAATGAGATTGACTCTTTGGATGTTAGGCTGCCATATTTCAGATGATTTTAAAAATTCATACATTTTTAAGAGATTAAGAGAAATCATATGCAGGGCTACTAGATTCCTTTTGCTATTTGAGTTCTGGAAGACGTAAATGCTTTTGCGGTATACAAGTCTGCCAAACAAATAAGAACGAGTAAAATTCTCTTAGAAACCAATCGGCGGCAATCACTCAACGCAAGTGAATGGATTTTTGTTTCCTGGGTCGGCAATCGCCTATTTTGCGCACTTTTATCACAAATAGATATAATTTGACTTACAGTGAAACCAGCATTTGCTTGTATTGAAACCCGGTTTGATTAAATATTCCGGAAGATCTGCTACTAGTTCCATGACTAGGCAAACGCCAGTTAGAATTGATGCGCATCCCCAAGCATAAATTGAATACATGATGAATTTCTTGCGCTCCAACTGTTTCACACTACCTTGCAGAGATCGGAAACCCCTAAAACAAATATGACATTATTGTAGAGTATTAGGGTGGACCAAATTTATACCTATAAAAATTCGACTTCCGAGTTTTGGTGATAACCGCCCCCCCCCCTCATTTTGTTCGTTTTCCAGAAAAAGAAATTCCGTAATTTTTTTTTAAACGTTAACCCATGCCTGGAAAATGCCCTAAAAAATGCCAAATAGACATTTTCTATCAGATTCATGCTAAAGAGGGTATTTTTTGAAATGTTTTAAAAATGACTTATTTTTAATCGATAAGTGAAGAGTTTCAAGTAATATTTTATATCATTTTAATTGCTTGAACAATTATTATTTGTTTAAACCATTTTTTCCCGTGTAAATCGTGAAAAGTTATTATCTTTCGGAATAAATCGTACAAAGTTGATGAATGTCAAGAGCAGTAGTTCTTGCTTAACTTATTTGGTAATTATTTAAACAATTTTCATTCGTTCAAACAATTTTCGCGCCCTAAAATCGTAAAAAGTTATTATTTTATAGAAATAATGACACAATTAAAGAACGTTGTAAGCAATATATTTTTTCAGGATGTTTGGTAATTATTTAAACAAGCTTGATTTGTTTAAATAATTGTTCCCTCTGTAAAGCCAGAAAAGTTATTATTTTGTAATTTGTAATTTAATAAAAAGTTCCTAGGGCTAAGTAGCCCTCTAAGGAACAGAAATTATATGAAACATATTTACTTAAATATAAGGTCCTTAAACGTAGACTGATAACATGAAAGAAAAAAAATACATTTATACCTGTGTGGAAATTTTGTCATTGCGCTAGCTGGGCCCAAAATAGGGAAAACTTGGCCCCAAATTGGGGATTTAGACAGGACCAAACCACAAATGAAACGCCTAACCCGGCCAGAGCCTAGCTTAGGCGCGGACAGCCAACAACCTTGCAGTCACCAAAGAAGCAGGACGGGAGGATGGAATGTAACCAACACGGCGCATCAGTGCCGCGCATGCCATGGCGCCATCACCCGACGACCATGTTTCACCAACGAGGTGGGGAGGTACCAGAACAAGCAGCAATTTTCCATCGTTGGCACCATAGCGCAGCACAATTACCAGACAGCCATGCCTTACTGACCAAGTGGGAGGTGCCACAGCTAGCAGCCATGTTTTACCGTCGGCATCATATCTTAGCGCCCCGAGCGGCGGCTGGTAGCGGTACTGATTCGATCACCGAGTCAGCCCGATCAAACCCTGCAAGACCACACTATTAAGCTCCACTAGCAGTTTGTGAACGTCCATGCTAGAGACAGCACGTGATGACCGATGGAAAGCCCGCAGCAAAGGGACAACGGCGCCCATTGGCTGCGATCGACTAGCAAGCCTTCTTCAGTTAAAGTGACCAATCAACAGCCTCGACGCGAAACTAGCAAGAGTCGAGAGAGAAGGAACCGGAGAAGAACGCGAGACCTGTCACTTGTACTTTTTGGCTTGGCTTATTTGAAATATCAAATGAGGCGAAAGGATAATAAGAACTTGTAATGCAGATTAGAAACAAGAATGGATAGAAGAAAGGCAGATAACTGGCGTTGGCTGAACGATAGGTAGCCTTAGAAGGCTACTGCCTTCAAAGTGTTTTTAGCTTCCACACTCGAGCCCACGTGGTGTGACTCTTTGAGACCCCGTGTGTTAAAAGTTGAAATAACTAACGACCGAGAACACTTCGACACCCGAAAGTGGGGCACGCCCGACTCAAAGCTTGAAGACAGACAGTTGAGGCGGGCGTTCCTCAAAAGAACCGTTGACGTGGGCACTCGGTAACGCATGTCGGTCGACGTGGTGCAAAGACGGCCGTCTCGGGCGGCCATTTCCAAAGTAGCGGGTCTCTCTGGCGACCGGTCGACCATTTCTGAAACCGTTCCAATTGACCAAGATGTTTTCTTTATCGTTGGTGAAATAAATGAATTAATGTAGTGCTTTTAGTTTGAAAAATATTATCATTCATTGTGATTTTTAAAAAGAAACGTGATAATTTTATAACCGTCATTCTCTTTAACAGATTCTCTCTCGATCAAGTGATCCCATTCTTCTTCACGTGCTAGACAGCGGGTGAACTAGTCAACCTAGCAGTACGACAGGACCTGAAATAGCGGGGCTCGGATAGGGAAGCCTGTCTGGCGCCTGAAAAAAGAAGAATAACGAGCTTCGTGGGCGGTCCGTGAGTCAAAAGAGTGTGACTCACAAACTCGGTTTATTCCGGTATTTTGTGTCGCAGCGGAAAGGCGAGTAGCAGCCATTTCATATAGCTAGGTTTCTCAATCCTGGGCCATTCCCGGCCAGGACGTGGTTGACCGTTGAGAACACGAGGAACTTGGAATACCTATTTACAAGGCGTAACCTAAATTTTTTTTCACGTATCTTTCAAAACCAACATGCGTTCACACGAAACGCGATATCGTGTTGAAAATTTTGGTGAAATAAAAATGAAGTACTAAGAAACGCGGATCTGGTCCTGATATTTACAATTTTGAAAAAACATTTTGTAAAAAATTTTTTTGTTGCTTTTTTCATAATTATAAAAATTGAGAATTTCAAAATGTCCGATTGAAATTATACAATTCCCATTGCTGACATTTTCTGCCCGGGGAAGAAAAGCTGACAAGTCTTCATAAGTTGAGGTTATGTTTAGATTTTCTCACAGAATTTCATTGTTTTAAAGAAAAATCATGACGATTTAAGGGAATTTGTACTTTGCTTTCAATTTTATATGCATAGATGACGATTGTTTTCAATTTTTAGTCAATCGTAGCTTAGAAGCTGTTTATAAACTACGTTATCAATTTGAAGGGAAGGGCGTTGAGCCAAAATAATGGTTCGTAAGAGGTGTGGGGGTGGGGTCAGCAGAAGTAACTTAACAAACTTAGATAACGTCTATTACGCTTCCTGGTGATAAGAAAAATTTCCTGCATCAGCACAGTTCAATAATAAGTTTTTGATTTTGAAAATTCATTTTATATTTTAGAGTACACACTATTTCCCCAATTCCCACTTTTTAAAGAATTTTTTTTTCCCTGTCTTCAAGAAGCTACCACCTTTTCCCGTTTTCTCTTTTCTGCTTAAATAGGAATTGAATCAATAGTATTGCGATAAGAAAATCAAAATATTTTTGTTTGAAACTTCAATCATTTTAATTAAAAAGTCTACTATCGTATTATATTATTATATTATAATATAATTTTGGTAGGAGTTGGTATTAGTTTTGCTGCATAATATGTATCGGATGGGCTTATGCTTTATAATACCATAAGAGACATTGGAAAATAATATTCCATAAAGTATGATTGTAATAAATCTATCAAAATCTTCCAGATATCGATCAAAGATCAGAATTTGAATAATCATAGTATTTCCTTTATTACTTCAGACGAATTTTGTAATTGTTCAAGAACAGTTTCGCAATTTTTAATCTAAATATCAAGCTGTAGATTAATATTACGGAATATGCATTCAGCAACTTCACAAACCCCCCGTATCGAATTTGTACGCAAATCCTATATATTTTCTATTTGTAAAACTGTCCGACATTTTGGATCTTTATTTGAGAGCCTGCATTTCTTTGACAATCATTTGTGTTGAAATTTATGTTTCGAATATAATTTTTAATTTGATAAATAATTTTTTTTTGTTCAGCACTTATGAAACTTATTAAAATGAAAAGCGTATATGTTTCAAAATTGTTTAAATAAATTATTTTGGTTAAAATCTGACGTTCTACTGAAAAAACCTACAAAATCGTAGTTTTGTACTAGTCTTTTTTTTATGACTTTTCAAAAGTATAGTCTGAATCTTCCTTTTTTAAAGTAACTTCTTGTTGACTTATCAAATTTTATTTGCCTTAAAATGTATTATCCCATAATATTGAAAATAAAAAGGATTTTTTTAAAACTTCGCTCCAATTTATGAACTTGAACTCATCATGTTCCCTACTTGTGTCCCTCAATATTGAATTTTTCATCATTAGTTGGATTTTTCTCGGGAAGGAAATGTGCTACGTTAATTTCTTTGTCACATTACATTCAGGTGATAAAAAATCCATGAAATATGGTGTCTTGCACTGAAAGAAACTTTTTTTTCTAGTTCCAGGTTAATTTTGTTAATTGCGTCGAAGAATGACTGTACTCTTCCGTATTTTCCAAGGCGAAAAATACAGAAATTTTTTTTTCAAATAATTTTTCGTTCATAAGTGCTTAATGAGTTGGCACCTTATTTGAGGAAGGTACGTTTTGGTCAAATCGTTCGAGAAATATTACGTACCGAAAGTAAATTTTGAAAAATAGCCCACTGCTGTGTTGGTCGTATTATTATTTAAAACAAACAACAAAATAACGCCTTGAAGATGGAAATTTTATTTGAAGCATCAATTGTTTACCAACCAACTGAAAATTTAATGAAATACAGAAAAATTTTGAAGCTATGTCAAAATGATTTTATTTATTTTTAAATTGTTTATATTTATTCAGCAAGGACTACGACGAAATATGAGTGATGGCTGAATGAGCTTCATTGTGCACGCACGCATTTGCCCATCACTTTATCGCGGAATTTGCTTGCCATTTGCGTGCGATATGGGTCGCATCGTGTGACTCGCACGCGTGCTTGAAGCGTGCGCCGCACGATTGTTATCTGGGTATGATTCTGTTCTCAAAATTACTTTATATACATATAAAATAATTAATTAAAATAATTGTCATCCTTGGGTCACTCCGTGTCCTCAAGACACACAAGGGTTTCACCGGCCTGTCATTGTAATTTTGACATGTATAGTGACCGTGTCACTACACTGCGTTCGTCTTTTAACGCTGTTATGCTTACACAGCGGCCGCGAGTATTGGAGGTGACAGCAGTCGTCTCTGGATGCTTTCTTAGAGCTACCGTGCATCACTCTATAGGTTTTTGGTCGCTTGCTTCCTGAAGGTCCAGGACGTTTCTTATAAAGCGAGAGGTGTTTAATAAAGCCGCCTTCTGAGCTGCTACAGTACCCTACTGACTCCTAAGCGTTCAAGATGTTCAGTGCATATTGCGTGGACATTGCCTGTAGCCGAAATCACAATAGGATGAATAGATGCATCCCAGATAACAATATGCGCGCACGGTGCCACGCACGGTGCAGGCTCGAGTGCGAATAAATCATCACGCGTGTCACGCAGGTCACCAAACAGATGTGTCCACATATGCGTGGCACGTCGTGCGAGTCGTACGCGTGTCGATGAAGAACATCCCCTCTACGACTAGCGTAAAATATTGATAATCATAATGAATTTTACAATAAGAAATTTTCAAAATAAATAAGAACATCAATTTTATTAGAATGCAAATACAATATTTTTTTAACTCAAAAATAAAGAAAACAACGTGTACAAATTTTGAGAAAAAGTCAAGAAGGAAAATACTACTGTAACAATTGTTAGGTTTTCGGATTTTATTACACTCACTGTAATTCTTTTATTACTGCTTTGGAGACTGCAATATGCGAAGAATAATATCGCAATGATCATGTTTGTTGAAATTTTATAACAACTGGAAAAGCACTAGCGTACACCACAACATGACGCTCACATAACCTCACCGACGGTCACGTCGGCAGCGATGTTCGATGAACCGTGAAGTTTGACAACTCTGCGCATGTACAATACAAGTACAAATATCATTTGGAATAAGATAAATACATCAATCATTTGAAATAAGATATTAATCTGAATTCAACTGAATCGAATTTGCTCAATAAAAAATATTATTGGCAATATTGTTTATATTTATTCAGCAAGGACTACGACGGAATATGAGTGATGGCTGAATGAGCCTCATTGTGCACGCACGCATTTACCCATCACTTTATCTCGAAATGTGCTTGCCATTTGCTTTGAATTTGAAATTGTTTATTGAACATCAGTTATTTGGGCTTTTGCATTAGAAATACAGTTCCATTAATAAAATGGTATTTTCTATTCAATTTTATTCATCAATGGCTTGTTTTGTTTCTTAAATTCTTTTATGCAATTGTAAAGAATTAGTTGAAATTTTATTTTAAGCATAGTTAATCGTGTTTCAATCAAAACTATTCCAATAAAATTGTACACAATATTTCAAAAAACAAAATAAGCTGTACGTGATGCAAATTGAATAAAAAGAATTTTTTTCTAACACGACAAAAAAACACAAAACCCCGGCCTTGTATCGATGCGCCTCCTGCAAGAAACTTTTTCAACTGTGCATGTGCCGAAAAGCGCGGTTTGATTTGAAATGAATGAATACAAGCAATAATAATAATACAGATAAATACATCCTACATTCCTAGAGCTGCTGGCCCACGCAGTTTCCCAGTTCAAGGGGTGAGAAACGGTTGCGATACTCGCCTGGAAAGGTCGCAGTGCGTGGTACTCACTCGAGTTCATTGCGCAATATTGTGCATTCCAATTGAAAAAGGTTCAGACGACCCCGATATGCGCAGTTGAAAAAAGTAGCAGTCCGTTAGCATGTCAGTGTTTTTCAAGAGTTTTTCTTGACGTACGACAATTTTACAACTAAAACTCAATATAATAGAATAAAAAAACAGCTCAAATATTACGCGGAATAGTGTGTTTTGTAGCATGACGTCGCGGCCATGCTAGCATAGGTGGAAATATCTGGAAGCTTAGCATACAGCTCTGCAACTGCATACTACTTTTTGGAGAAAATCTTTTAAACGTAAAGGTAATTTATAAAGGTCTGAATAGTAATATTTCTCAAGTATAGAATGTATTTTCTGAGTCATGTTCCATTCTTTTGTCAATTCACGACCTTTCAGTGAGTGTCAAAGAAAACAAAAAAATCCAAAATTTTAGGTCAGTGTATCAGTTCGGGTAACCTAACCTCAAATATCGGCTAATCGGTCGTATTTCGTTGCACTCAAAGGTCATCAATCGACAAAAGAACGCAGGACTTGAAATAGGGGGTCTTCGCTGTATCTATGTATAAAAATGTGGCTATTTTGCTCGATTTCAATAAACTTTTATAATAACTCATCTATTTTGAGGCAAGATAACTGTAATACATCCTTCAAACAAATGGATCTTACTGTAGCCTGATGAGGATTTAGTCCCAGTGATAAATTAATATTAAAAACCAGCGCCCTTATGTTGGATACTAACATCATGAAATAAAAATCTGAAAATTTGTCACAAAATATTTTATTTTTGACGAAAATGTTTTAATGTATAGTTATTAAAAATGTAACAAATGCTGCAGTGATTTAACGCTATAATTGCTACACACAGTTCAATACTCATATCTTCATCAGGGATCCGAACGAAATTAAGGGGGCATTTTCTGATAGTTGCCAATTTTTACTGTATATTTAATATAACTAACCAAGAAGCTATGCTAAGTATGGAAAATCACTGACAAATTATGTGTTTCGTCAAAGTTTTAGGCCGAAAGAAATGAAAAGGAACGTAAGAAATGTTTCGTTACGTTGTTCTCTATATAAAACATAATTGCCACTTCATATTGATATAATGTCTCCGTAGCCTCATTATCGTTCGACAATTTTTCATACTGAGCCAAATTATTTTTAATTTGTACAAATAATGAACAAATATCCATAAATTCCCTTTATTTTCGTTCCGATCCCTACAAAGCTAAGCCTTTCTACAAGGTACTTTTGAGGCCATTTCATACTTACCCTATTCCTATCTTGCCAGGAATCGGGTAAGTATATGGCATGGACTTAAACGGAACATAATGTCTTTTCAAATACAACGCTTAGTAAATACCTTACAAAAAACATTCTTATAGTTGCAGTAGCCGCCTTAAGGACATGTGACACTTATCCGGTTCCTATACCTTTTATAAATTTTGTTGTTGTTGACCATACCAATTCTACACGAGATGAAATGAGGGGCTGATAGCAAAGCGGACTAAGAAAAGAGTCGGAGCAAAAGCGGGTTGATTATTTCTCAGCGCAAGAATGAATTAGCCCGCGCGCTACGGGCAAAAACGAGTTGAAGATTTAACTCGTTTTTGCCCGTGGCGCGTGGACTAACCCAGTCTCTGGTGTGTTGTGGTGGATCCATGTTTCGTCCACGGTTAGGAAACGACACAAAAACTCGTTCGGATTGCGGCTGAACATCGCCCAACACTCCTTTGAAGTGGGCACACGGTTGCGCTTATGGTCGAATGTGAGCAATCGCGGCACCCAACTCGCGGATAGCTTGTTCATGTCCAAATATTCATGTAAAATGTGATATACCCGCTCAGTTGAGATTCCTATAGCCTCAGCCAACTCACGATTTCTGGCGTGATGACCTATTTTGGGCGACCTGAAAGTTCGGCGTCACTTGTGCAGGTACGACCACAAGGGAACTCAGTAAACCACTTCTTAACCATTCAAATTGATGGTGCAGAGTTCCCTCGTATTTGTCAAGCCTTTCGTTGGTTTCAATGATGGGTTTCCACGCAAAAGATAATGCTTAATCAGCACACGAAATTCACTTTTTTCCATTTTCGTTATCATTCACGAGGTTCTCTGCTTTCAATGGCTAAACACAAAATAAATGACCTGATTTGCTCAAAATTGAACAGTAGTCTATTCGTAGATAGCGCTGACGGGATCAGTGGTGTATTTGGAGTTACTGCGCAAAAAAATTCAAAAGTCACTGACTTATCAAACAGCCCTCGTATAATGTAAAATATTGTAATGAATGATATTTTGTTTAGGCCAATATCTTAACAATGCTCTATGCATGGAAATAATTTAATTGAAGTTCATTAAAACAGTTAATTGATTCGTTTTCCAAAAAGTGCATCTGCGCCAAGTTGTCCTACCTTGTTAGTTAATGTACCGCGTTTCGATTTCAATTCATAATTATTGAACAAAAAACAAATTATGAAGAGAAATTAGTAAAATTCAATAAAAATAAGATAAATATATTTACGTTCAATATTATTAACACATTTGAGGGATTATGTCTGCCGAAATTTCAAGAAAAAATATGTTTTTAACTGTGCAGAACGTCTCACAATAATTTGAGGGTTATGTCTGCTGAAACGACAAGAAAAAGTTTTTTTGTTTACAGTGCAGAATGACTCACCAATATGAAAAATAACATTATGAAGGATATATTTTATAATTATCAGTGGGAAAACTTTTTAAACAATTTTTTATATTAAACTATGTAATATTAAGACCACACGTGTCCCGAATGCGCCATATTAGTCGCATGTGAATAGTATTCAATACAGATTTTTTACATAAAAGTTTATTGATTTTACCCAATTGTTTAATAATGTAAGTTGAAAACATATATACATATAATGAAACGACCTCCACAAGCAGAAAATGCGTTAATATTCGAAAACTCGAACGCGCCACATTAGCCGCCGCTCCCCTAATCCACTTAATTCACATCTAGCAAAAAGGAATGACTCTCCAAATTTTGATTCTCTAACTTTGACCAGCCATTTTTCTCCGTGTATATGTCGTAGCCACTTACAAGGAGAGGTCGCGAGATGCTTGTCACTGATTTGACTCGGGCTTTACAGGATGGAAGTAGGTCAGAATCCATTAGTTGCAAATTTTTTCTTCCGATCCAATGAGCCTTAGCCAAATGTGAAATTATTTTGCTCAATATAATTTTGAAAATCTGCTCGCTGAGCTGGCATATTCTCATCGCGCGCTATGTGCGCGGCTCCCAAGCGTGAGCGCGCCTAGAGAGCGCATCTGTCGCATCTCGCGCTCGGATATTTATTCTTTGCACTTGGAATGCTTGAATGAAAATTTATCAAAAACATCTCATTTAGATCCCAGTACTTGTATGTATCTTCATAATCTTAATTCTCTACGTAATTAACTGTGTATAGTTAAAGATTAAATTGCTCATATCTCTGTAAGCTTTAAGGTACAGATTCTCATCGTGACAGTCTTGTTACGTGCTCGATTTCTAATACTTTCTCAATCATAAATGATGCGAATGTGATAAATTATAATAAATTTTCATCTCTTTCTTGGGTGTCAATTTTTTTTCGTACCTTTTGTCGTTTTTCCACAAATTTTTAATGTTTAATTTTATTTTTTACGAATAAAACCAAAACTACGCATCCTATCAAAAAGTGATTTGTAACAAATTTGTATCTCTTTTTTGTGTTAACAACTTTTCTCTATTTCTATTTTTCGTAGCTTGTGTTGTTTATCCATAAATGTTATTTTTTATTTCTAATATTTTTTTGCACGATTAAAATAAAAACTACGCGTCCTATCAAAAAGTAATTGATGAAAAATTTGTAGATCTTTTCCAGGAGGTCAATTTTTATCTATTCACCTTGTTTCGTATCTTGCACAGTTTCACCACAAAATGGAATTTTTGATATTTCATTATTTTTTGTACGATGAAAATTTGAATTTTCGATTTTTCAAGAAGATTCGAAAAGTTGTTATGGTAATCTTATAGGGCTTTCAAAAGACAACATTTTTCTTCTCTCAGCTTTTTTTCATATCCTGCGTTGTTTGGCTTAAAATTTTCATTTTCGCTTGATTTTTTAAATTTTGTAAATGCTATAGCTCTGATAATTTTTTTTATCGAAAAAAATCATTGGGATAATTTTTTGAGCTTTCTAGTTACTACGAATAGTCATACATAAAATGTTTAAATCTTTAAAAAACTGGTCTTAAAAATTTCTAAAATGCTCCAACTTTTTGCATTTCCATCGAAAATGGTTGGTTAACGAACTCGTTCTTTCTTTTGGGACATAAAAAAAGTGGGCTAAAGCTCGATTCGACCCGTTCATTTTTTCGAGAGTTATCGTGTTTACGGCCGGATGGCCAGACGGAGGACAGACAGACAGACGCCATCGCAAGTGGAGATCCGTTGAAAAACTGTGATGTCAAATTTCAGAAAATTCTAATACTTTCTCAATCATAAATTATGAGAATCTAAAAAATATACTTTCTTATTACAAAAAATCTGCCTGCTGCAAGTTTGAGCTCGCATGGGACGGGCGTCTGTTGGATGTCGTGCTTCGCTCTCGCTAAGTGCTCTGTTTTCGTGCTTCCCCCATATGTGTGCATAGAACTTTTTAAATTAAGGGTTAAACAATCGACAACTGTAATTGGAAAGCCGTAGAGTACTTGGAATGATTTTAACGAATTTTTTAATTATTGCAGTGGTTTGAGAGGGTTTCGAAAGAAATTGAAAGTGTTTAGACCCTTATTTGTTGTTGTATTTTTCCAACAGAAATACGTGTTGTATGACAGCGGTGTCAGTCTAACACAGCACGCCGTTGAAAGTGGACGCGTCTCTAAATGTCGAAAAATAAAATATTATTTTCCCACTGAACCGGTCTTTTCTGCGCGATTGACTTACAGTTGTTTTTCCGTGCACGCACTATTTAAGTTCTCTTTAAGAATACCACTCAAAAATTAAGAAGAATCTCTAAAGAATAAGGCAGAATCCAAGTGCAATAAAGAGATAAGTATTCAACCATTTTTGCTTCAAATAAACGAAAATAATTCAATTGATATATAATTCTAATAATTTTGAACTATTTTGGTGTACTCGGGGGAATTTTGAATTGATTTTAATAGTTTGAAAAGAATTTAGTCTGTCGCAGCTCATGCAATGATGATTCGGGTTATAATTCTCATGCCTGGCCTACATGGCAACATTTCAAAACGGCCTTTCTCATGATGTACGGAGACATCAACTATCAGTGGCGTCTTAAAGAACAAGTCGTCACTCGTTATCAGGGTCGGGGTGAACGGACCACTGATTTTCTAACATGTTTGCAAGGTTTGTTTCTAAAATTTCAACGGCCTGTTACCATGCAAGAACAGATGGACCGGGTCCATCGTAATCTCAGACCTGATCTTCAAAGGTCTATTCGCCGATTCGAGTTTTCCGTCTATAATCAATTAATGCTACTTGCGGTAGAAGTGAGAAGAACGGCGAAGTTAGATCAAGGAGAGCGGTCACCTTCTAGCCCGGAAGATTCATTCTTCCCTGGAGTGGCTTATGCCAAAGACACTAATTCTTCTTGCGGAGCTGGTAAGACTACTAGTGGCAACGCATCGAGCGGTGCCAATTTCTCTCTAGAATCTTTGATGAGTGCGTTGGTGAACCTGGTGGATAAGCTGGGCACCAAGACATGCTCACATGATAAGCCTAATTTTGGAAATGGTAACCCAGCCAGATTCAATAATAATAAATACAGTGCCAACACAAATAAGGCCGAAACTCATAGTGAGGGGGGCTTGTCGCAGACCTCAGCTAAGTCAGACTTCACAAGACGGAGCCCATCTCTGAGAAAGAGGGTCCAATCAAAAGCCGAACCACCTTGTTTCAATTGTGTTGGAGCTGATCTTGGTTGGAGAACCTGTGAAACTCGAAGAGCCAAATTTTGCACATGATTGTGGCAAACACGGCCACGTTAGGCAGAATTGCAATTCTGCCCATTGTCAGGGAAACCATTAAAGGAGGGGCATCTCAGGGTCGACGCCACTCCTTTTATTCCATTGCAGACCCTAATTTCTGCTATTAGTAATATACCTGACGCAACCCCTTCAAATTCGACTATTAAACTTGAATCTACTCAGAACTCATCTCATGAAACTAAACCTAAGTTGACTCAGAACTCATCTTCTGAAACTAAATCTAGATTTACTCAGAACTCACCTTCTGAAACTGAACCTAAATTGACTCAGGAATTGTCTTCTGAAACTCAGCCTGATTTGACGTTCAATCACTTGGCTTCAAATCATGAAGCGGGAAGGGAGACCTCCCCACCCTCAATCGCTCAATTTAATTCGGTAACTCATGTTCCTACTCGTCTTTCAACATCGCTCTTTTGTTCTAAATCATATCCATCTTTGAGTGATGGAGTTACCAAACTCTCAGATGCTCAGGGGACGAAGGGACATATCAATAACAACGCATCTGAAACTACATCTGATCGTCTATCAGGGATGGGTACCAACTGGAGACCCTACGTCAGTATAGCGATAGGGGGTACTGAAATCCATTCATTGGTAGACACGGGTTCATCTAGAACTCATTTAGGGTCAGTGGGTTTGCAGATACTCGGTTCCGGCGGTTATAAGATTGATTACTCGAAGGCAGGTGCTGTCATAATGGCTAACGGTACCATTGAAGCTGTCATTGGCGAGGCGTGTCTGCCGGCCACCTTTTCAGGAACCAACCTTGCAATTAACTTTAAGATCATACCTGGGCTAACTGATAGTTGTGTACTAGGCATGGACTTTGCGGAAAATTTCGGTTTCATTCTGGATTTGCGTGACAAGCAGTTGTGGCTGGCTGACGAGCCAATCATAAAATTTGCGTTTAGTCCCGCGGGCGAGAATGATATCAACACTTGTAAAGGCATTACATTGCTGGATGAAGCGGAGAATGTGAGCTTAGAACAGTTTTTGAAGGGTATAATAACACTGAAACCCGATAAGTTACCCGCCGCGAAATTTGTCGAGCACGTTATCGGCACGTACGGGAATCTTCCTATTCGCTAGAAGAATCATCGCATGTCGCCTAAAGTGTGCGACGCGTTAATCGCAGAAGCGAATATATTAATTGAGCAGGATCTGATTGAGCCTTCAAGTAGTGAATGGTGCAGAGCGGTGGTAATGACTTTCGACGGGTGAACGAGGTGTTGAAGAAAGATGCGTATCCGATTCCGTTTATGGCGGAAATCTTGGACCGCTTAAATTCTGCTCGTTACACGTCAACCTTAGATCTGAACAAGGCTTGAAATCAGCGATTTCTGGAGAGGAGCGTCGTGAGGATGGAGAGGAGGCCTGAGAGGACTCGGAAATACATTTTGACTCTGGACGGGAAAATATTGATCATCACTCGGACTAAGATTCAGGCATGGGCAATCGCGTTAGGCTGGATACTCGCTCCTATTCTAAATAGCGGCTCGGCTGTGAAAACCGGTAGAAGTGGCGTTGTAAGACCGGTGGCGGGGGCAAAGCCCCACAAATAAATACTCAATAATTATTCATCCTCCGAATAATTTATTTGCATTATTAAGAATTAAGCTAGCTGTCAGTTATTATCCTCAGGTAACTTGAATCAGTAAAATCATAAAAGAAGTAGAATAAGCAATTTCGAGGTTCATCGGAAGAACCTCGGTATATTATAGTGTCATCCCTAGTATGATTAATTAAGTTAAATAATTATTCAAAGGATCTCTCAAAACAATCTTTTTGTTTATCATTTACTGTCAAAACCTTACTTTGTTTTTCCGTATCGTTTTCCTACTTGGATACACCTGTCATGATGGTGTATAAAATTCAGCTTCAAGCTCATTTTACTGGGGATATGAGTTTGGAATCACGGATCAAATCCACGGGCTGTCTGCGAATAGTTCACTATCTACATTATTATATCTAAAAACCTTTTGAATATATATGTGACGATAGTTAAAACTCATAAATTCATAGCAAATCAATTATTAATTAAGTATAAAAAATTGGATGTCAACTTTACTAGCCGAGAATATAAGAGTTCTACGGCTAGTATTTAAAAGAATTCTAGTATTTGTAATTTCGTTTATTATATTTAATTTTAAAGATTGCTAACGTCAATAGCAACTTAAACTCTAGATGAAATATTAGCCTCGAATATGAGAATTCGCCGGCTAATATCACATTACAACGTCATGAGTAATTTTCTATTATTATTATTAACTTTAAAAATTTACCCGGACTTTTACCTCGAATTAAACCAGTTTAAAAATAGGAATAATTCATCACCTGTCAAAAGCTAGGGAGGTTAAGTCATCCGATCGGAACCACAAATTGTCAGACCACGCGGTTCCAAGTATATGATTCTCCGTATTTACTCTAATTTTTTTTGTATTTCTTTTGTAATTTCATATTCAACTCGGGTGGAAGGGTGGATCACCCCCCCCCCCCTCACACACAACAATAACAACAACTGTCAGATTCGACGAGGTTTGCTGCATTGGATGCCTGCTGTCACCAGGGACTACGAAGAGGACATTTTCCTGGCGCATGCGTAGTGGGTGGGATTCCCGCACGTTTAAGAGCGCTCGGAAAAACAGAAGCAAGCGGCCATGGTTAATCTGCGTGATGGCCCAAGTAAGCCCCACCCCTAGACCATCGACTAGCGGCAGGCGACGAAGGCTTGCGTGGCAGATAGCGCATGCTGACTGTGCGCCACCACGCTGCGGGAAACCGGTCGCGTTAAAATCGTGGTTGTGTTGCCCTACTACATCAAACGCAACAGCTGTCCTAAATTTCTTTCCGTGTAGGCGATACGTATTATTCCGATTTCCAAAACTACGCCTATCATAGCACATGATAATGATTACAACAAACTCATTCCCAAGACTCTAACCAATATTCTTTTTGCCACAGTAATATTCAGAACCCTCAAAAACTACCCCTACCACATTTAACGAACCCCGTCTCGACTGCATTCATATAAAATCGCCAAGAACTTTTTAACAAATAATAATCACAAGAAACGCATTTCCAAGACTGTAGTTAATACCCTTATATCCACAGCAATGTTCAACAACCCTCAAGAACTACCCCTACTACATGTAACGAACCCCGTCTCGACTACCTTCATCTAAAATCGCCAAACAAATTTCGAATTCATTATAATCACAAGAAACGCATTTCCAAGACTAGTAAATATCCTTTTATCCACAGGAATACTTAACAACCCTCAAGAACTACCCCTACCACATTTGAAGAAACCAGTCTCTGCAGCCTTCATATAAAATCGTCAAACAAATTTCAAATTCGTAATAATCACCAGAAACGCATTTCCAAGACTTCAGTTAATATTCTTTTTGCCAAAGTTGTTTAATGTGCGAGAGTTTGTTCTTGGGAATTGCTGAGCATTACTTCAGCAAAAGTAATATTAACGAGAATCTTGAGAATACGTTTTTTGTGATTATTATAAGTTACAAATTTTTTTTTGGCGGTTTAGGTTAAAGGCAGTCGAGACCGGGTTCGTTAAATGTGGTAGGGTAGTTGTTGGGGTTGTTGGATATTTCTGTGAATATGATGATATTTACTACTATATTGGAAATACGCTTGTCGTCATTATTATTCATTTCAAAATTTTTTGTTGGCCTTGAAGGCAGTTGAGACGGGGTTCGTTCAATGTGGTAGGTGTAGTTCTTAGGGGTTATTGAATATTCCTGTGGATAAAAGGATATTTACAAGAGTCTTGTAAATGCATTTCTTGTGATTCTTATTTATTTAAAATTTTCTTAGCATTTTAGATGAAGGCAGTCGATACAAGGTTCTTTAAATATGGTAGGGGTAGTTCTTGAGGATTATTGGATATTTCTGTGGTTATATGGACATTCACTATAGTCTTGAAAATGCGTTCCTTGTGATTCTTATTTATTTCAATTTTTTGCGATTTTAGTGGAAGGCAATCGATACGGGGTTCGTTACATGTGGTGGGGTAGTTCTTGAGGGGTGTTAAATATTCCTGTGGATATAAGGATTTTTACTACAGTCTTGGAAATGTGTTTCTTGTAATTATTATTTATTCAACAATTTTTGGCGATTTTAGATGATGGCAGTCGAGACCGGGTTCGGTCAGTGTGGTAGGGGTAGTTCTTGAGGGTTGTCGGATATTCCTGTGGATATAAGGATATTCACTACATACTTGGAAATGCGTTTATCTTATGATTTTTATTTATTTACAATTTTTTGCCGATTTTAGAGGAAGGCAATCGAGACGGTGTTCGTTAAATGTGGTTGGGGTAGTTCTTGAGGGTTTTTGAATATTCTGGTGGATATAAGAATTTTTACTACAATCTTGAAAATGCGTTTCTTGTGATTCTTATTTGTTTAACATTTTTTTGGCGATTTTAGAGGAAGGCAATCGAGACGGGGTTCGTTAAAAATGGTAGTTGGTAGTTCTTGAGGGTAATTGGATATTCCTGTGGATATAGGGATTTTTACTACTGTCTTGGAAATGCGTTTCTTATAATTATTATTTATTAAAATTTTTTTGGCGAATTTAAGTAAAGGCATTCGAGACGGGGTTTGGTCAGTATGGTAGGGATCGTTCTTGAGGGTTGTTGGATATTGCTGTGGATATAAGGGTATTAACTACAGTCTTGGAAATGCGTTTCTTGTGATTCTTATTTGTTT
This sequence comes from Andricus grossulariae, assembly GCA_011634705.1. Lineage (NCBI taxonomy): Eukaryota > Metazoa > Arthropoda > Insecta > Hymenoptera > Cynipidae > Andricus > Andricus grossulariae. Next base: position 10,819,514 of record JAABKJ010075445.1, on the reverse strand, counting down.
AAAATTTTTTGGCGATTTTAAATGAAGGCAGTAATTATTATCATTTTTTTATTTTTTTGAGGTTTTAGTTGAAGGCACCGGAGACGATGTTCTTTAAATGTGCTATGATAGGCGTAGTTTTGGAAATCGGAATAATACGTATCCCCTAGTTTCCTCTAAAAATCAGCATATTTCGTCTCATTGAGATTCTGCGACTTCACGTGTACAATCTGCTTGATTTAAAATGGATTTCATAACAACTATTTTATCAACAATTTTGTTCGAAATTCCTCTTTTTTCGTTGAATTCAAATAGTTTGTTGAAACTCCAACTATTTTCTTAAATCCATCTTAGCTGTTCGAAAATTCAACTGCTTTGTAGAAAATTCGTTCTTTTGCATTGAAAGTTCACCTTTTATTGCAGAAAAGTCATATTTCTTAGTTTAAAACTCATCTTTCTTGGCTGAAGATGAACTTTTTTGTCGAAAATAAAACTTTTCGGGTTGAAAATTTACCTATCTAAAAAAATCATCTTTTTATACGTGAAAATTAAAGTATTTGATTAACAATGCAAATTCTACACTTTTTTAGTCCATTCCCATATAATTCTTCAGGGCTAAATATGAAACTCGCATTCGGGAGAGTCATAATTTAACATCATTCATTAAAAGTGGTGTCAAGCATAGAAGCTGATGAAATATACTGTTTCAATTCTAATTCATAATAACGGTATAATAAGTATCCAGATCGTACAGTGCATTGGCAGAGTATAGGAAAAAAAGAATGTTGTGAAAATGCTTATAGGTTAGGTTCTTGTGTGGTATTTGAAAGACTTGAAATATTCATATATTGTCCACAATTATTAACATTACTGTTGTTATTTGTTTGTTTTGAGTCAAGTCATTCATTTTTAGGAGTTTCAGTGTTATAATATAAAAATATTGGGAACTAATTTTAAAAGAAAGTCAATGCACATTACGATTTCAATACTTACATAATTCAACATTGAAACAATATATTTTCCTCAACTTTTATGCTGGACACAACTTCTTAAAAATATTATTGTAAGAACACTGCATCATCAGTCTGACAGCGTGCACGGAGAAAAATGGCTAGTCAGCCTGAACATCTAGAGTGTCAGACTGATTATATTTCAGTTTTAACTATGGGATGGCCCCCTAGATGGTCTAACGTAACATCCATGGAGTGTAAAAATTTTACGGTTAGCTTCACTATCGCAGAGTGTAAAGTTGACTATCCTGGAGTTTAAACCTGATTATCTCAGGAATTTTAGTCTGATTATTCTGGAGTGTTAACCTAATCATATCAGAGGGTCAACTTTATTATCTTTTGTCCTTCTTTTACCCACATATATATTCCTTAGTGTAAGAGAGACGAGAGACGGAAATTAAATGAAAAAATGAAACCTGAAAACATGCAAATTTATATAAAATTCATCAATTCTGAAAGCATCATTATTACTTTTGAAGAGTAGGATGACTGATACATGATTGTATATGTGTAAAAACTTTGACACCATATTACTTTGAGCACGAGAGGCTAGGGAAATGGCGTCACTGCACTGAATTAAAACATTAATACTCGAAAATTCAGAAAACAATATAAATGCGTATTACTAATCTCGCAAGTCTTGTTTGAAAATTCATATTTTCGGTTGGAAATTCATTTTTTAGTTGAAGATTCAACTATTCGTTGAAAATTCATGTATTTTTTAAAAAATTCGTATTTTTTCGAATAATCTTAATTTTTTTGGTTGAAAATCTATCTTCTTGGTTGAAAATTTATCTTGTTTTAAAATTCAACTGTTTCATATAAAGATTCATCATATTATTGGAAAATTCATTTTTTAATGGAAAATTCAACTATTCGTTGAAAATTCATGTATCTTGTTAAAAATTCGTCTTTTTTTGGAAGAATATTAATTTTCTTAATTGAAAATTCATGCTTTTTATGAAAATTTAACTATTCGTCTTTTTGGGAAGAAAATTAATTTACTTGGTTGAAAATTTATCTTGTTGTTTCAAAATTGAACTATTCCAGTTAAAAATTCACCATTTTAGTTGAAAATTCATCTTTTTGGTTGAAAATTCATTTTTTAGTTTATAATTCAGCTATTCGTTAAAAATGTAAATATTTTGTTAAAAACTCGTCTTTTTGGGAAGAATATTAATTTTCTTTGTTGAAAATTCATATTTTCTGTTGGAAATTCAACTATTCCAGTTAAAGATTCATCGCTTCAATTGAAAATTCATTTTTAGTTTATAATTCAACTATTCTTTGAAAATTTAAATATTTCATTAAAAACTCGTCTTTTTTGGAAGAATATTAATTTTCTTCGTTGAAAATTTATTTTGTTGGTTGAAAATTTATCTTGTTGTTTCAAAATTCAACTATTTCAGTTAAAGATTTACTATTTTAGTTGAAAATTCATATTTTCGGTTGGAAATTCAACTATTCCAGTTTGAGATTCATAGTTTAGTTGAAAATTTATCTTTTTGGTTGAAAATTCATTTTTTAGTTGAAAATTCAACTATTCTTTGAAAATTCATGTATTTTGCTATTAACTATTTCAGTTAAAGATTCACTATTTTAGTTGAAAATTCATGTATCTTGTTAGAAATTTGTCTTTTTTGGAAGAATAATAATTGTTTTTGTTAAAAATTTATCTGGGTTCTAAATTTAACTATTCCTGTTGAAGATTAATCGTTTTAGTTTAAAATGCATCTTTTTGGTTGAAAATTCATTGTTTAGTTGAAAACTCATGTATTTTGTTGAAAATTCGTCTTTTTTTGAAGAATATTAATTTTCTTCGTTAAAAATTCATATTTTCGGTTGGAAATTCAACTATTCCAGATAAAGATTCATCGGTTCTGTTGAAAATTCATCTTTCTGGTCTAAAATTCATCTTTTGTTTGAAAATTCAACTATTTGTTGAAAATTCATGTATTTTGTTAAAAATTCGTCTTTTTTGGAAGAATATTAATTTTCTTGGATGATAATTTGCATTTTCGATTGGAAATTCAACTATTCCTGTTAAATATTAATCGTTTTAGTTTAAAATTCATCTTTTTGGTTGAAAATTCATGTATTTTGTTGAAAAGTCGTCTTTTTTTGAAGAATGTTAATGTTCTTCGTTATTAATTTTCTAAGATTCATCGGTTCTGTTGAAAATTCATCTTGCTGGCTGTAAATTCGTCTGTAGTTCGTCTTTTTGGAAGAATATTAATTTTCTTCGTTGATAATTTATATTTTCGGTTGGAAATTCAACTATTCCAGTTAAAGATTCAACATTTTAGTTTCAAGTTTACCTTTTTAGATGCAAATTCAACTATTTGAGTATAAGATTCATAATTTTAGTTGAAAATTAATCTTTTCGGTTTAAAATTCAACTATTCCAGTTAAAGATTCATCATTTTAATTGAAAATTCATCACTTTGGTTGACAATTTAACTATTTTGTTTAAAATTAATTTCTTTTAACTTAAAATTTAACAATTCCATTTTTGGTTGAAAATTGATCACCAAACAGATGAATTTTCAGCCAAAAAGGTTAAATATCTATCAACAAAAAAAGTGTAGACGAAAAATGGAATAGTTGAATTTTTAGTTAAAACATTTATTTTCAATTTTAAAAAACTAATTTTCTACCAAAAAAGACAAATTTTTAACAAAAAAGATGAATTTTCAACTAAAAGATATTAATTTTCAACAACAAATAGAATAGTTTAATTCTAATGTAAAGAAATAAGTTTGTAACTAAATAAACTAAATTGTCAACTAAATAGTTAAATTTTCAACCAAAGAGATTGAATTTATGTAACAAAAAATTTCGACGAAAAATTGAATGGTTAAATTTGTAATTAAAAAAAAATTAATTTTCAATAAAAAAATTATTTTCAGCCAAAGAAATGAAATTTCAACCAAAAAGATTAATTTTCAACCAAAAAAGAATAATTTGTAACAAAATACATGAACTTTAAACCAAATATTTTAATTTTTAATGAAATTGTCAGCCTAATAGTTGAATTTTCAACCAAAAAGGTTATATTGCTAACAAATAAAGACAAAATGTTAACGAAATAGACGAATTTTCATGTAAAAGAGATTAATTTTCAACAAAAAATAGATTAGTTTATTAATAAGTTAGAGAAGTAAGTTGTTACAAAAAAATGTAGTTAAATTTTCAACCAAAAACGATTAAATGTCTATAAAAAAAAATGTAGACAAAAATTGGAATATTTAAATTTTTAGTTAAAAAAATTAATTTTCAATTTAAAAAAACTAAATTTCTACCAAAAAATAATAATTTTTAACTAAATGCATGAATTTTCAACAAAATATTTTAATTTGCAATGGAATTTTCAACTAAAAAGGTTAATTTTCTAAAAAAAAAAAAAAATATTCAACGAAATATATGAATTTTCAACTAAAAGAGATTAATTTTCAACAAAAAATAGAATAGTTGAATTTTAAGTTGATGAAATAAGTTTTTAACCAAATAAAATACATTTTCAGCAAAATAGTTAAATTTATAACCAAACACATTAAATGTCTGTCAAAAAAAATGTTGACGAAAAATTGAATAGTTAAGTTTTTAGTTAAAAAATTAATTTTCAATGAAAAAAAAAAATTTCAATCAATGAAATGAAATCTCAACCAGAAAGATTAATTTTCTACCAAAAAATAATAATTTTTAACAAAATACATGAATTTGAAACCAAATATTTTAATTTTTAATGGAATTTTCAACCTAATAGTTGAATTTTCAACCAAAAAGGTTTATATTGCTATAAAAAAAGACAAATTTTCAAGTAAAAAACATAGATTTTTTAACAAAAAATAGAATAGTTTATTACTAAGTTAGAGAAATAAGTTTGTAAACAAATTAAATAAATGTTCAACAAAATAGTTAAATTTTCTACAAAAAAAAAATTAATTTTCTACCAAAAAGATTGAATTTCTATAAAAAAATTCGATTATTTTTCAATAAAAAAACTAATTTTCTACCAAAAAAGAATCATTTTTAACAAAATACATGAATTTTCAACCAGATATTTTAATTTTTAATAGAATTTTTAACCTAATAGTTGAATATTCGACCCAAAAAGATGAATTGGTCACTAAGAAGATTAATATTCTACCATAAAAGACAAGCTTTCAAAAAATACGGAAGTATTCAAATAAATTTTGAATTTTCAACTGTAGAAGATTAATGTATATAGAATTTCTCGCTTTGGATGAGAACAAGATTGAAATTATTTGTAATACATATTGCCATGAATTTTCCCTTTCTCTAAATAGTGCTACAAATGTGAAATATCTATCGTTATCTGGAAATTTTGTGATTGATGTAGAACCAGATTCTTTTGATGAACCATTAAATTTGACTAATTTAGACCTTTCTAATAATAAAATTGCCACTATTAGAAAAGGAACTTTCAATTCAATAACAAACCTTCAAAATCTTTCACTCAGGTACAATATTTTAAAGACTATGCCAGATTTATCATTATTAACAAATTTTCAAAGATTGAACCTCAGTGACAATGAATTGGAAATTGTTGTAACTGGAGAATTTGGCAAACTTTTTATGTTAAAAATATTGTCATTGAGTATTTTTAAAAATCTTGCGAAATATGTGAATACAGGGTCGTTTTTCAATCTTCCGAAGAACGTGTCTATATATTTGGATAATGAATATAGTGTGCAATGTTCCAAAATTGAGGAATCGAAGGGCTTTGATAATGGAAGTGCTGTTTCGGTAACTAAGAGATTATCAACTAATCGGATATTTTACAAATCGAATAATTTCAAGTTTTAGAAATTTAAAAATTTAAAATGGTAATAGCTGCAATTGTCCACTTATCTAATTGATGTCGAAGCATTTCAAGTTTTCCTTTTGAAAATAATCTTTTAGTTTACTTATTTTCTGTTCCGTATGTGAGTACCTTTAACTTTTAAGTAATTTCATATTAAAATAACTCTATGCATTATTTAGGCAGAATGAAATAAATTATTGAACGATTATTCGTTCCGCGAAGAGCATTGGTAACATTCAATATATTTATTTGAAGAACATAAGTATAAAATACATTGCATCATTTGTTTTTGCAAAGTTTTCAAATTTTACTTGATTTTTTTGAGAATGGAAAATAAATATATTGCTAAAATGTCTGGTCTTGAGAAGTAACTGAAATTCTATCTACTAAAAGTGAATAACAAGTAATTTTATCCATATTTTCCGAAAACTAAGCTTTTCCCATTTAAAACCCCATGTTATTGAGGCATTTGATAAAAATAATGCAACTTCTTTTTTCAGGAACCTCGCAAAATAGGGGGTAGCCATGACCTCTAGCTAAAAAAAAAGATTTTTTGGACCACCCTGGTACCAAGCAGTGGGATGAAACGTGTTCATTTCATTCAAAGCTATCCGCAATAGATGAACTGTACTTGGACAAATACTAGTCATGGACTGCAATTTTTTTTTCTATTGTACCATTAAACCATTTCCCTTTCGGGGCAAGCGTGACTCACTCGGTGAGGAAGGGAGTAATATTAGGAGGGGGGTATAGATTTTTAGATTGATCTAGAACTCCCGTGTTATTTATTCAAATAACACGTTTGTTCCGCAAGACTGCTCTGAACCAGGTTGATGATCAATCTCTCTAGCCATAATTCTAAGTGAAGAGCCTAACAGATTCATCATGTGAAGCTCCACAATCGGGCCCATTAGTATACAAGGACTTTTGTTTCATGCATCATTCACTGCACTGACACTCTTTTTATAAACTATTTGTCGCCACACTTTTCCGTCCCTAGCTTCCTTCACGTCCATGAACTTTTTCATTCAAGCTCTCCTGTTTTTACGGCTTTTTATGTCTCTTCGAATTAGATTCTCATTTACACATTCTAACCATTCTTTCCGCGATCAGCATTTGGGCAAACTGACCTTTACTTGACCTTGATACACTTGTTTCGTTAGTGGGTCATCTTTTATTCTCTCAACATGCCCAAACCATCTCAAAAAATGTCTTTCACATATGTCAACTAGTGTTTCCTCTACGCCACATTCTTGCCGCATATCATGCGCAGAAATTTCATGTTGATAGCCTTAATCTTGATTTTATTCTTTTCTTGACAGGTCCACGTCTCGCTACCGTAGATCATAGTTGGTATAAATATAGAGTTATGTAATGCCCTTTCAGCTTTAATTGATATACTTCTAATTCTGATAATGGGCCCTGCTCTACCGATACCATTCTTACCCTCGTTTATACGCCTATCTAACTCTCCATATATCTTTCCGTCACCAGTGAATAGACTACCAAGATATACATACTCATCATCTTGTTATATTCTCTCATTATTTAGGACAATGTTGCACATTGTTTTCTCACCTTTTTCTTCAAACACCACCATTTTTGTTTCATTTACTTTATTTTTTAAGCCCATGTTGTTAATGGGTGTATTTAGATTGTTCAAAATTCTTTGCAAGTCGTCGATTGACTCTGCCATAACAAGCTCATCATCAGCGAAAGCTAACCCACGTACCCTCACAGTATCGAGATCCATATCTTCTTCGTCGAAGAAGGCCATTCCTACACACTTGTCCATGCATATAATAAATAGCAATGGTGACATAATACATCCTTGTCTAACACCTAGCGTAATATCGAACCAGGCACTCAATCACTGATTTCTAAGTTATCTCCCTTATTTTTCAAATTTGCGGTCTGACAGCTATATAAAAATCAGATCTGCAATATTCAAGTATCGATTTTTTAATATAAAGCATATTGCAATAACGATATGTAAGATGATTTCAGCGATTTTAATTATTTCATTGACTACCATGAAATTTCATGAAATCGGTCAGATGACAAGAGTCGGTCGGCGTATCCCCATATTCCTAAATCTGTGTCAAGGAACGTTCCCGGAACGTGTAAAATGGCCGCCGCTTGGGAACGTTCCAGGAGCGTTCAAAACAAAAATTGCCGTTATTGTTATTATTATCAATAACTATTGCGTAAACCGTAAGAGATAGATCAAAATCGATGACGGTTTACAATACGGATATCATATCATAGTGCAGTATATGCAGCACTCAAAACTAAAAAATGACGTCGATTTTTACCTATCTCTTACATTTTACAACATAATTGTTGTTCAAAATAACAATAACGGAAGGTTCCCCTCAGGTTCCAGTGGAACGTTATTGGAACGTTCGCAAGCGGCGGAAATTTTACACGTTCCGTGAACGTTTTCCCGGAACGTTCCAGGAAAGTTCCGGGCTATTAGGGAAGCGAGCTGTAACCACCTCCTCGAACTCTTGCAGCATCTATTGAACCGGGACGACTTCTTTCTGGAGTTACGATTATCATCGAAAGGATAGTTTTTTAAACCACTTGTCTAGTTGCGTCTTCCAGGCGCCAAGCCTAATTATGTTCAGAAATATTCAAAATCATATTTTTTGCATAAGACCAATTTTATCATCAATTTAATTATTGAACTGCACTCGCATCACCTGCTTTTGGAACATTTGAAAGACGGGGCTTGAAAAAGGTGTCCGTATAACCTTGTTTTTTTTTGGGATGTTTGCCTGCTAACTGTTGACAAAAATTGCTTAGGGTGATCATATCATTGAATTCGGAAAGACTTAAGGCATTTAGATGCTCTTTATTGAAAGTTCTGGGTTTATTCTGGAGCGAGTTGCAATCAAGAAAAGTGAGGGTCCCCGACATTTGGCCCCGACATTAGTTTATACTTTTCGGCAGCAAACATTCGCATTTCGCTCACATTTAAGTTAGAGAAATAAGTTTTTAATCAAATAAAATAAATTTTTAACGAAATAGTTAAATTTTCAACCAAACAGATGAATTTTCACTCAAAAAGATTGAATATCTATCAAAAAAAAATTTGACGAAAAATTAAATCGTGAAATTTATAATTAAAAAAAAAAACTAATTTTCCATTTAAAAAAAAAACTAATTTTCAACCACAGAAATGAAATTTGTACCAAAAAGATTAAGTGTTCGAGAAGAAATTTAGTTAAATTTTTAGTTCAAAAATTTAGTTTGCAATAAAAACTCTAATTTTTAATCAATGAAAAATTAATTTTCAATAAAAAACTAATTTTTTACCGAAAAAAAAATAATCTTTAAGAAAATACTTGAGTTTTCAACCAAATATTGTAATTTTTATTGGAATACTTTAATTTTCAGTTAGAGAAGTAAGTTTTTAAGCAACGAAATATTGAAATTTTCAACCAAACAAATGAATTTTGTACCACAGAGATTAAATGTTCGACAAAAAATTTTGTTAAAAAACTAATTTCCAATCAAAAACTAATTTTTTACAACAACAACAAAATAATTCTTAACAAAATACATCAATTTTCCACCAAATGTTTCAATTTTTAATGGAATTTTCAAGCAAAATTTTTTTTGGTTTTTTTGGATCAAGAAGATTAAATGTCTACCAAACAAAAAATCAACAAAAATTTTAGGTACATTTTTAGTTGAAAAAATTAACTTTCAATAAAAATACTAATTTTCAAACAAAGAAATATTAATTTTCAATAAAAACTAATTTTTTACCAAAAGAGAATAATTTTTAACCAAATACATGAATATTTAACTGAATAGTTTAATTTTTAATGGAATTATCAACCAAAAAGGTTAATTTTTTACCAAAAAGACCAATTTTCAGAAAATAGGTGAATTTTCAACTAAAAAAGATCAATTTTTAACGAAAAATAGAATAATTTAAATTTCAGTCAGAGAAATGAGTTCTTAAGCAAAAAAATATTTAAATTTTCAACCAAACAAATGAATTTTGTATAAAAAAGATTAAATGTTCGACAAAAATTGTTGTTGAAAATATTAGTTTTCAATAAAAACTCTAATTTTTAATCAATGAAAAATTAATTTGCAATAAAAAAACTAATTTTCTACCAAAAAAGAATAATGATTAACAAAATACAGAAATTTTCAACCAAATATTCTAATTTTTAATGGAATTTTGATACAAAACGGTTAATTTTCTACCAAAAAACAGACCATTTTTCAAGAAAATAGATGAATTTTCAAATAAATAGGATCAATTTTTCATCAAAAACATTAAATGTCTGTGAAAAAAAAATTTCGACAAAAAATTTAGTTATATTTTTAGTCAAAAAAATTAATTTTCAATAAAAACTAATATTCGACCCAAGCAAAATATATCTTCAATAAAAAAAACTCATTTTCTACCAAAAAAGAATAATTTTTAACAAAAGAAAAGAGGAATTTTCAACTAGATATTTTCATTTTGAATAAAATTTCCGACCAAAAAGGTTAATTTTCTACTAAAAATAAACAATTTTTCAACAAAACAGATGAATTTTTGAATAAAAAAGATCAATTTTTTATAAGAAAGATAGAATGTCTATCAAAAAAAAATTTCGACGAAAAATTTAGTTAAATTTTCAGTGAAAAATATTAATTTTTAATAGCAACACCAATTTTCTACCAAAAAAGAATATTTTTTGACAAAATACATGAATTTTCAACCAAACATTTTAATTTTCAATGGAATTTTTAACCAAAAAGGTTAATTTTCTTCCACAAAAGACAATTTTGCAAGAAAATAGATAAATTTTCAAATAGAAAAGATCAATTTTTTATCAAAAAGATTAAATGTCTATAAAAAAAAATGTCGACAAAAAATGTAGTTAAATTTTTAGATGAAAAAAATAATTTTCAATAATAAGACTAATTTTCGACCAAAGCAAAATTTATTTTCATTTAAAAATTTAATTTTTTACCAAAAAATAATAATAATTAACAAAATACATGAATCTTCAACCAAATATTTTAATTTTTAATGGAATTTTTAACCGAAAAGTTTAATTTTCTACTAAAAAAGACAATGTTTCAACAAAATAGATGAATTTTCAAATAGAAAAGATGAATTTTTCATCAAAATGATTACATGTCTATCAAACAGAATTTTCGACAAAAAATTTATTTAAATTTTCAGTTAAAAAATTATTGTTCAATAAAAACACTAATTGTCAACCAAAAAACAAAAAAATTTCAATAACAAACTAATTTTCTACCAAAAAAGAATAATTTTTAACAAAAAAAAAGGAATTTTCAACTAGATATTTTCATTTTAAATCAAATTTTCGACCAAACAGATTAATTTTCTACTAAAAATAAACAATTTTCCAACAAAATAGATGATATTTCAAATAAAAAAGATCAATTTTGTATAAGAAAGATTAAATGTCTATCAAAAAAAAATTTCGACAAAAATTTAGTTAAATTTTCAGTTCAAAAAAATAAATTTTCAATAGGAACACAAATTTTCAACAACAAAAAAAAATCATTTTCAACAACAAACTAATTTTTTGGCAAAAAGGCATAATTTTTATCAAAATACATGAATTTTCACCCAAATATTTTAACTTTTAATAGAATTTTCAACCAAAAAGGATAATTTTCTACTAAAAAAGACAATTCTGAAGAAAAAAAAGTTCAAATGGGTGGAAAATTCAATCAGTTTTTCTCATTTCTCTTGAGACTTAATTCATAGATATTAGAAATTGGATTGAATCTCGATGGCCACCGCGCAATTATCTAGAATCTCATCGGAATTCGATTTTAATGATTCGTGTTAAATTCATTGATGGCCCCAAGCGAGAGTATACTTAGACAGAGAGAGAGAGAGAAAGAGGGTTTCCGAGGTGATTTCGTTAGATCTGGTTTCCTTGAGGAGGAAGAGTTTCCCGTCGTCATCCCAAGCCCTATTACATTTATCTTTCCTCTTCCTGCTGGGGACTCTTGTCGGAAATCAAAAAGGATCTCTCTCTCTCTCTCTCTCTTTAAATCCCAAGGGCGTGAAAACATATTACACTCTAGATGCGAGAACAATTTTTTTTTCACTGCTAAATCAGAATCCCTCTTTTTTCATTTGCTTATTTTTGTCTCTAATGAGCCGAAAAGTGAGATAGTTTGGAATTCTCTTTTTTTAATTGTGAATTTTTTTCATGCTCATTTTGCATAGAAATTATTCATGATCAAATAGATTTCTGTTCGATCTTAATTTTAAAACTTTTAAACAGAGACACTAAACTTATGATTCGTTCCGATCTGCAGGGTTTGCTTATGAATATTTTCAGAATTCTTTCAACTGAGTCTTAATAATTTTACCTCAATTTCTTGAAAGAAATCTATTTTTTATTTAAAATTTCGGAAAGAAAAATGCATTGAATATTAGCAATGATATAAGTACATTAAATTTTCGATTGTTCCTTTTCCTAATTGGAAAATGTAATAATCTAAATAGATTGGTTCATAATCAACCATAAACATTAGATCTGGGCACTATGATCTATTGAAATTTTTGGGTAATGTTTGAACACTTTGTGAAATCTTTTGAAATCTTTTAGAAATCTTGCTGAATTTAAAAAATAAAATTTTTCATTATTTGAAATCTTTGAATAATCTTTTTGAAATTACTGAAATATTTGTAAAATCTTTGAAATCGTTTGAAACCATTGAAATCTTTGAAATATTTGTGAAATCTTTGAAATAATTGGAACTTTCGGAAATCATTTGAAAAATTTTAAATGGTTTAAATCTTTTAGAAATCCCTTGAAATCTTTCTGAAATCTTCGAATTCATTTGAACCTTCGAAATCTTTAAAAATCTTTTGGAATCTTCATAAAATTTTTGAAATTTTTGGGTAATGTTTGAACACTTTGTGAAATCTTTTGAAATCTTTTAGAAATCTTGCTGAATTTAAAAAAGAAAATTTTTAATTATTTGAAATCTTTGAATAATCTTTTTGAAATTACTGAAATCTTTGTAAAATATTTTGAAATGTTTCAAAATCTTATTATTAAAACTTGAAATGATTTAAAATCTTTGAGATCTTTATCAAATCTTTCTGAAATCTTTTGGATTTTTTGTAATCTTTGCAATCTTTGTAAAACCTTTGTGAAGTCATTGATATCTTTAAAATCGTCTGAAACGTTTGTGAAATCTTTTAAATCTTTCTGAGAGCTTTTACATTTTTGAAACCTTTGCAATATTTGTGAAATCTATGAACTCTTTCTGAAATCTTGTGATTTTTTTTAAATCTTTGTGAAATCATTTATATCTTTGAAATCTTTCTGAAATCTTTTAAAATCATTTAAATCTTTGTAAAATCTTTGAAATCATTTCAAACAATTGAAATCTTTGAAATATTTGTGAAATCTTTGAAATAATTGGAACTTTCGGAAATCATTTGAACAATTTAAAATCGTTTAAATCGTTCAGAAGTCCCTTGAAATCTTTCTGACATCTTCGAATTCATTTGAACCTTTGAAATCTTTAAAAATCTTGTAGAATCTTCATTATATCTTTGAAATCTTTGGGTAATATTTGAACACTTTGTGAAATCTTTTGAAATCTTTTAGAAATCTTGCTGAATTTAAAAAAGAAAAATTATAATTGTTTGAAATCTTTGAGTAATCTTTTTGAAATTATTGAAATCTTTGTAAAATATTTTGGAATGTTTTAAAATCTTGTTGTGAAATCATTGAAATCATTTAAAATCTTTGAAATCTTTGCAATACAATACTTTTAATCTTTGTAATAATTCAAATGTTTCAGAAATCCCTTGAAATGTTTGTAAAATCTTTTAAAATACTTGAGAAATCTTTGTGAAATTATTGAAATTTTTCTGAAATCATTGAAATTATTTGAAATCTTTTAAATCTTTGCAATATTTGTGAAATCTTTGAAATAATTAAAATCTTTTAGAAATCCCTTGAAATATTCGTAAAATCTTTTGAAATATTTTGAAATCATTGTTCAATCTTTTTGAGATCATTTGAAAACATTAAAATCCTTGAAATATTTTTAAAATACCTTGAAATCTTTGCAATCGTTATGAAATCTTTGAATTCATTTGAATTTTTGAAATATTTGTAAAAACTTTGAACTCTTTAGGAAATATGTATTTTGAAATTTTTGAATTCGTTACTCAATCTTTTTGAAATCATTCGAAACCTTTGAAATCTTTGAAATATTTTGAAAATCACTTAAAATCTTTGTGAAATCTTTATAAATTCTTTAAAATGATTTCAAGCCATTAAAATCTTGATGAAATCTTTGAAATATTTGTGAAACGTTTGAACCTTTGTCAAATCTTGGAAATAGTTGGAACTTTTGGAAATCATTTAAAACCATTAAAATCTTTTAAATATTTTATAAATCCCTTGAAATCTTTGTTAAATCTTTCTGAAATTTTCAAATTCATTTAATCCTTTGAAATCTTTAGAATCTTTTGAAATCTTCATAAAGTCTTTGGGTAGATAATATTTGAACTCCGTGTGAAATCTTTAAAACCTTTCAAAATCTTTTCGAAATCTTTAAAAATTTTTAAAATTGTTTGAAATTTTTGAGTAATCTTTTTGAAATTATTGAAATCTTTGTCAAATATTTGAAATCATTAGAAATCTTTTAAGTATTTCTAAAAACTTTGAAAAAATTGGAAATTGTTTGATTAATTTGAGACCATTGACATATTTGCGAAATCTTTTCAAATATTTGGAAATCTTTGTGAAATTATTGAAATCATTGAAACCTTTTATAAATGCCTTGAAATCTTTGTAAAATCTTTTGAAATACTTGTGAAATCTTTGTGAAATTTGTGAAATCATTGAAATGATTTGAAATCTTTGATATCTTTGCAATATAATATGTGAAATCTTTGAAATAATTGAAATCTTTTAGTAATCCCTTGCAATCTTTATAAAATATTTTGAAATTTTTCAAATCGTTGTTCAATCTTTTTGAAATCATTTGAAACCATTGAAATCTTTGAAACATTTTTAAAGTCCTTTAAAATCTTTGCAATCTTTGTGAAATTAATTAAACCTTTAATAAATCTTTGAAATCTTTGCAATCTTTGTAAAATATTTGAAATGTTTATGAAATCTTTGAAATCATTTAAAATTTTTGAAATCGTCGTTCAACCTTTTTGAAATCATTTGAAACAATTGAAATTTTTGAAATGATTGAAATCTTTGAAATATTTGTGAAATCTTTAAAGTCTTTGTGAAATCATTGAAATAAGTGGAACTTTCGGAAATCATTTAAAAACATTAAAATCTTTTTAATCTTTTAGAAATCCCTTGAAATCTTTGTTAAATATTTCTGAAATCTTCGAATTCATTTGAACCTTTGGAATCTTTAAAATCTTCTGGAATCTTCATGAAATCTTTGAAATCGCTAGGTAATATTTGAACTCCTTGTGAAATCTTTTGAAATATTTTTGAAATCTTGCTGCAATTTTTAAAAAAATTTTTAATTGTATGAAATATTTTAATAATCTTATTGAAATTATTGAAATATTTGTACAATATTTTGAAATGTTTCGAAATCTTTGTGAAATGATTTAAATCTTTGTGAAATCATTGAAATGATTTGAAATCTTTGAAATAATTGAAATGTTTTAGAAACCCTTTGAAATCGTTGTAAAATCTTTTAAAATATTTGGGAAATATTTTGAAATTTTTAAAATCACTGTTCAATCTTTTTGAAATTATTTGAAACCTTTGAAATAATTTGAAACCATTGAAATCTTTGAAATATTTTTAAAATCCCTTGAAATCTTTGCAATCGTTGTGAAATCATTTGAAATCTTTGAATTCATTTGAACATTTGAAATCTTTGTGAAATCATTGAAATGATTTGAAATCTTTGAAATAATTGAAATGTTTTAGAAACCCTTTGAAATAGTTGTAAAATCTTTTGAAATATTTGGGAAATATTTTGAAATTTTTAAAATCATTGTTCAATCTTTTTGAAATCATTTGAAACCATTGACATCCTTTAAATATTTTTTAAATCCCTTGAAATCTTTGCAATCGTTGTGAAATCATTTGAAATCTTTGAATTCATTTGAACATTTGAAATCTTTGTAGACGAGTTTTTTTTAGAAAATATTTGAATTATCAGCCTGCAAATTTCAATTACATTTATTTGCAACAAAATAGTTGAAGTTTCGAGTCAAAAAGAATTTTTTCAAAGACAGTTGAATTACAATCCTGAAAAGATGAATTTTGAACAAAACGATAATTATTAACGAAAAAATATGAATTTTTAACCAAATAGTTTAATTTTTAAATAATGATGAGAATGTAATAATAATTTTCAACCAAATAGTTCAGTTTTCAAGTTAAAAAATCGAATAATTTATAAAACAGTTTACTTTTAAACCCAAAGGACTAATTTCCAATCAAATAGTTGAATACTTTCAATCAAAAGAGACGATTTTACAAGCAAAAAGTTAAGTTTGAACCAAGAAAAATGAATTTTCAACCGAAAAAGTTGACTTTGCCACCATAGAAGATAAATTTTCAATCCAGAAGGACGAATTTTCGTTCCAAAAATACAAATATTCAACGGAACAGTTAATTTTTTTTACCAAAAGATGACTTTTGATCGAAATAATTTAATTTTCAACCAAATAGTTTAATTTCCAAACCAAAAAGACGAGTTTTTTTTAGAAAATATTTGAATTATCAGCCTGCAAATTTCAATTACATTTATTTGCAACAAAATAGTTGGACTTTCAATAAAAACAGACGAATTTTCAACAAAATAGGTGAATTGCTAATCAAATAATTGAATTTTTATGCCAAAAAGACGAATTTGTTAGAAGAGTTAAATTCTCAACCAAGAAATATTAATTTTCAACTGAAAAATATACTTTTCCACCATAAAAGAGTAATTTTCAATCCAAAACAATGTTTTCATCCAAAAAGGCGAGTGCTCAACAACGCGGTTAAATTTTCGGTCAAAAAGAAATGAGTTCTTAAAAAATAGTTGAAGTTTCAACAAAATAATTAAATTTTCAACCAGATAGTCGAATTTTTAACCAAAAGGAATCAACTTTCAACCAAAAATAGCTGGATTTTTTTATTGGGTTCTATTAATTAATTTCGAATTTAATAAAAAAAAAACGAGAAAACAGGGAAAAGGGGAAGTTTCTTAAAAACAGGGGGAAAAAGAGGAATTCTTTAAAAAAGGAAAATATGGGAAAGAATGTAAAGACTGTAATTAAATTTAAAATTAATGAATTTTAAACATTTTTGTCTTAAAAATATCGAACTGTTAAGGCTGGATATTAGATAAAAATGCAAACTTTGAATACGGATTCACGAAATTAGTTTTGAATTACAATTTTAAAAGTTTCATTGTGATTAAAATAGAAACTCAATATAACGAACTTCAGAGAAAAACGAAAAACAGTCAATTAGTCGCATTTAAAAAAAAAAAAGTTGAGAAAGTCGCACGAACCGAGCCCTGCACTCCTCATTCTATTCTCCAATTATAAAAACACTAAATCTTTACGAATTTCAGGGTCGAGAATCATCCCTACTATCCCTTCAGGAGCGAAATATAACACAACTAACAAAAAGAATGACTACGGACGTGTAATTAAAAGCATTCCTTACCGTTTAGTAGAGCCTGAACAACATTTTTCGTTGCATTCGATGCTGAAGTTCACCACGGCGAATCATCGTATGTATCACCTTGTAAATAGCACGTTCCGGGAACTTCTGCTTGAGAAAGTCGTTGACAATATTTTGTTCCGAGATGGTGGTACCGATCGCGAAACGCTTTTTCAGCTGCTTTTCAATATGAACCAACATCTCGCAATCTTCTTCCGAAGTAAAGCCTTCAGCACCTGTGAGAAAGGAAACAATTGTTACATTTTCAAATATAAATCGCTCAATAATAAAGAGTTATATTGTTAAAACAAAAATGTGGAAAATTTAGATTGCCGCAATTTAGTCACCTGCTAGGGATCCACTCATGGCAGCATCCAAGGTAGAAACTTGGAAAAGCCGAAGAGCCTCGTTCACATGAATCTCGGTGGCGAAAGGCTCTAGTCTCATTTTCGCCAAAGATTCGGAAATTCTTATCACCGCTTCCAGTTGACGAACCGTGATTGGAATTGAAATTCTCTTTTCCGTGTCGCGTTCGTGTTCACGAGTTCCGGCTCTCATCATGACATATCTATTTTTTAACTTGTCGCCTGCATCTTTATCCAATCTTGGTCCGCATCGCCTAATGAGAATTCAGTTATTAACAAAGATTTTTTTAAGCAAGATCGAAATATATCAACTCTTCTCCATAATGTTCCGTTCAACACCTTGGAATTTACAGGACTCCTATAAAATCCCAATTTCGAAATTCCCTGACTTTCCCTGACTTTTTCAAAACAAATTTTTCATTTTCCCTGACCGCTATACATTTTTCTTTTTGGTATGAAAATAACCGTACACCTAGGAAATCAATAATGTTGATAAAAAAAAAGTTCACCAACAAATTACGTAAGACTAAAAAAACTTAATGGGTAAAAGCATTAGAGCGGCAATCTGATAAACTTAGGTTCTGATCCCCGCGAAGCTACAGTCATTTTTTCACAACTTAGAAATGAAATCAATAGTCAGAAAATATTGTTTTTATACCAATACACAATAAAGGATTAACATCAAATTATTTACATTTTATCCAGTCCAAAAGCATCAAATAAAAAAATATATATAAATATTAAGTTGAAAAATTAATATTAAACAAACAAAAAAACAGTTCAATTTTCACCAAAGAGATGAGCTTTCAACCAAGATTAATTTTCTACCAAAAAAGAATTTTCAAAAAAATACATGCATTTTTAACCAAATAGTTGAATTTTCAACTAAAGAAAATAAATTTTAAACCAAACATGAAATAGTTAAATTTTCAGTTAAAAAATTATTTTTCTACCAAAAAAATAAGTTTCAACCAAACAAATTTTAATTTTAAACCAAAGCGATGAATCTTTAATTTAAAACATGAATTCTCAACAAAAAGTGTAATGGTTCTTTCCACCAAAAAAATGTTTAATTTTTAATAAAAAACAATTGGATAAAACCAAAGAATACGAATTTTTAACAAACTAGTTGAATCATCAAACAAAACAAATCAATTTTAAAAGCAAAAAGAAGAATTTTCAACAAAAGAATTGAATCTTCAATCAAGAAATAATTCTCGTCAATAAAAAAAAAAAAAATAATCCAAAATGTTGAATTCTAAAGCCAAAAAAAAACGAATTTACTTCAAAAAAGCTGAACTTTCAACCCAAAAATATGAACTTTCTACAAAAAGAATTGAATTTTCAACCCAAAAAATACGTGTTTTCAACAAAATTAATGAATTTTAAAGTAAACAGATATTATTTTTCGAGCAAAAATGGAATAGTAACATTTTCAGTTTAAAAAAATTAATTTTCAAACAAAAAAGATTAATTTTCAATCAAACAGTTGTATTTTCAACCAAAAAACGTTAATTTTCTACGATAAAAGTTGAATTTTTAAACCGAACAGATTAATTTTAAAAAAAAAGAATCGAACTTTCAATCGAGAAAGATGAATTAGTTGCCAAAAAGATTTATTTATATTCTACCACAAAAGACGAATTTTCAACAACAAAAAAATGAATTTTTAATAAAAGACTTAATTTATCAACATTTGTTCAAATCTATTTAAATATTCTCTTAATATCAGCTTTTAAAAATAAAATATAATTTAAACTTTGCTCAGGATTCTAAAGAAAATTTGTTTATTATATTAAAACTTTTCAAAATCCTTAAAAGGTTACAAAATTGTATCTCAATATCTTCAAAAATCTATATCTTGTTTAAAATTTTTTGAAATCTTTTCAAATTTGTATTATTTTTGAAATTCTTACAAAACTTCTGAAAATCATAAAAAATTATTCGAGTTATTCTTAAAAATTTTTTAAATCCTACAAAAATAAAAAAAAAATGCCTTAAAATCTTGCAGATTCTTTTTTGAGAATTTTATAAATCTTCTGAAATATTTTTAAATATTCTCTTACAACTAATTTTTCAGAATAAAAAATCATTGTCAATTTTACTAGGAATTTTAATACAGTTTTTGTATTCTTTTGAAATCTTTCAGAAATATACATTTTTTAAATATTTTTTGAAATCTTTTCAAGTTGCAAATATTTCTTGAACTTACTCAAATTTCTCTACATTTGAAAAATTATTTTAATTCATCACAATTTTTTTTTAATCTTTTTAAATATTCTATTAAAATTATCTTTTAAAAATAAAGCATAATTTAAAATTTGTGGACGACTGAAAAATCCCGAAAAATAAAATACCCGAGATTTTTAAAATCCCGAATAATAAAATTTCCGAATTGGAAAATTCGTGAATTATAAAATTCCCGACAGAAAATTGCCGAATTATAAAATATCTGAACTATAAAATTCCCGAATTTAAACAATGAAATTTTTTTATGAATATTATTTATTTATTAAAAATACAATAATGAAATATTTTTATAAAAAATGTATTTTTTAATGTTTAAAGTTTCCAAAATTATTATTTGAATTTAAAATAACAATATTGCAAAAATGTTCATCCAGAAATATATTTTTTCAATTATTGTTATTTTAAGTTCAAACAATAATTTTAGAAACATTAAACATTAAACATATTTTTTTATATAGAAGTATTTGATTATTCTATTTTTAATAAATAATATTTACAAAGAAAACGTTTAATTATTTAAATCTGGGAATTTCATAATTTGGCCATTTTCTTCTCGGGTATTTTATTATCAAAATTTTTTTATCATCTTAAAACCTTTGAAAATCCTTAAAATTCTTCAAAAGTGTATTTCAAAATCTACAAAAATCTACATTTTGTTTGAAATTTTTTGAAATATTTTCAAGTTTTAAACTAATTTTTAATATTTTCAAAACTTCTAAATATCTATTTAACTTATAATTTATTTTCAAGTTATTTAGTTTTCAATACAGAGAGTTATTTATTGCTAAATATTTTTGAAAAATCATAAAATTTTTTTTTTATTTCTTGGGTTAAAAATGGAATATTATTAATATTATTGAATTTATATTTACAGTTGATCAACTTAAAACCGGTCTCGAACAAATTTTTGAAAAAAATTATACAAAAAATGACGCGCTTCAAATTAAAGAAACAATTTTTAGAATTTATTTCTTTATTTTCGTGAAAAAATACATGATTATTTTTTACACAATGCGATTTTCAAGTATAAGAACCTGTGAAAAATCATATTTAAATACTTCCGACTTTAATTTAAACAGTCTTTGGAGTGTTTTATTTATTTTTAAATTTTGGAGCAAAATACGACTTTGAGGTTAGTTTACTTGTTTTGAAACTATGCAATTTTTTCCGACGTTTTAGACTAAAATCCTAATGTGCGCATGTGTGCACTTCTAAAAATAGTGTTACACTCAAATTTCCACGTCAAAATAATTAAATTTCCACGTAAAATATTAATTTAGAAATGTTTGAACTTCTTTAAACTTTTAAAAACGTGATTATTGTTATGTTAATTGTTTATTGACTAAAAAATGTACTCACCCTTGTTAAGGAAACGTATTTTTATTTTCCTCTGAAATGCTATTCACAATAATATTATCGAAACAATATGGGAAACATAACACTGAATTATAGGTTATGTTTACAGTGTTTACAGTCCAATAAGAAAAGATTAGTTATTTAGTTCCCTTAAAAGTTTTAAAATACACGATTTCTTAATAATAGTACAAAACTATTTAACTATTTTTTAAAGAAACTTTTGTAGTTCCACATTAATAAAGTACTAAAAATATTTAACTTTTACGACGTATATGTTGAACACGTCGGCGGCTTTTTGATAATCAGCTGACTGATTCAGGATTTGGAAATTCTGTCTTACGTATCAATTAAAATATTTAATGAATTACATTACAACTAACGTCAATGAAGAAAAGTTCCGGTTTCCACTTTGAAAATTTAAAAAATATGTTATATTCAACCAAAATTTGGTAATAAACTTTTTCTCTCATTTATATATAATAAATAATACAAAATTATTTAGACGCAATATTTAAACACTTAACATTATTTGAAAATCTTAATAAAAATGTGTTCTTTATTTACAGCATAACAAACATCGGTTGCAGTTAATTTAATAATTTTAAAATATGAATAAAGAATAATTTTTTCATTTGATTAAAACAAAAATTTCATTAAAAATCATGGAAAGATATAATTAAAGGATAAAACGTATATTTTCAGCTCTGAGTAAAAAATTGGCTGCGTTTTCTCGACATTTTTTAACATTATTATCCCAAATTCTGAAATTTTTTAATTTGTGACATTTTAATATTAATAAATTAAAAAACCAAAATTCTAATCATTATTGTCACATGTTTAATATAGTGACTTTTATCAATGGAAATTAATAATTAAAAATGTTTAATTAATACATTTTAAATTTATTATTCTTATTTTCAACCAAAAAATTACTTTTTTACAAAATTCTTGAATTTTCAATAAAATAAATGAACATTTGACCAAATAGTTGATTTTTTAACAAAGAAAATTAATTTTTTATCGGAAAAGACGAATTTTCAACTAAATACATGATTTTTCAACGAAGTAGTTGAATTTTCAACTAAAAAAGATTAATTTTTCACGAAAAATGGAATTATTCAATTTTCAGATAAAAAAATCAAATTTTAACCGTATTTAAAAAAAAATAGTTAAATTTTCAACCGAAGAGATGAATTCTCAAGTAAAATTATGAATCTTCAACCCAGAAAAGGAATTTTTAAAAAATTGTTCAATTTTAAACAAATTAAATAAACATTTGACCAAATAGTTGAATTTTCAACCAAGAAAATTAATTTTTTATCGGAAAAGACGAATTTTCAACTAAATACATGATTTTTCAACGAAGTAGTTGAATCTTCAACTAAAAAGGAATAATTTTTCACGAAAAATGGAATTGTTCAATTTTCAGATAAAAAAATCAATTTTTAACCGTATTTTAAAAAAATAGTTAAATTTTCAACCGAAGAGATGAATTCTTAACTAAAATTGTGAATCTTCTACCCAGAAAAGGAATTTTTAACCAAATTGTTAAATTTTAAACAAATTAAATGAACGTTTTACCAAATAGTTGAATTTTCAACCAAGAAAATTAATTTTTTATCGGAAAAGACGAATTTTCAACTAAATACATGATTTTTCTGAAGCCAAAAAACAGGATTTCGTGAATGTGTCTGTCTGCCTGTGTGTAAGAATGCATGTGTGTATGTATGCCTGTACGTATGTAGATTTTTACTCTGCAAGCACGATAAATTTTGAAAGAATTGACGGATTGGATTGGGCTTTGGTATAATTTGAAAGTGTCCTTGAATGAAGGTCAAGTCCAAAAAGTCAAGTCAAAAAATTCTATGAACGGATATTAACAGTACTCAGAAAGGCAAACAATGTATTCTAATGTATTTTTCTGTAAAATGAAAATTACTGGAGTTATAGCATTCACAAAATTCCAAAAAACAATGGAAAATGAACCTCTTAAGCCAAAAAACACACGATATGAAAAAAATTCGAGAGGAGGAAAAAGTCGTCGGACAAAAAAATAATGAAAAATCAAACATTCCTTTTTCCGGCCAAACTGTGCAAGATATGAAAAAAATAAAAAATTGTGCAGATAAAAAAGATCTACGAATTTGTTTGCAATCACTTTTTGATAGGATACGTGTTTTTTTTCTTATAAAATAAAATTAAAAGTAAAAGAATGATTTTTTTTGACAAATGACACGAGCTATGAAAAAAGTTAATAGACAAAAGTTGTTCACAAAAAAAGAGCTATAAAAATTTGCCACAAATAATTTTTTTTAAGAAGCGTAGTTTTTGTTTTAGTCGTAAAAAATAGCAATCAAATAAAAAAATTAAATTTTTGGAAAAATCACACAAGAGGCGAAAAAAATATTAGACAAAAGTTGTGAAACCAAAAATGGTCTACAAATTTGTTATAAACTTATCTTATACACATTTTCTTGGAACCACATTAGGTTAAGATGCGTATTTTTTGTTCAAATCGTAAAAAATAACATTGGAAATAAACAAATTAAATATCTGGAAAAACGATAAGAGTTGCAATAAAATGTTTAATAACAATATTGTTTTTTTTTAATAGGATACATTTTAGTAATATACATTTGATATAAAAGTGTTGAACATAATGTAGAAACGATCGCATTCTGGACAAAATCGAGTGCAAAGCACGAGACACGTGATAAGAATGTGTTCGTTAAAGCCGAAGGAGCCTTAACAAAAGAGAATTCACAATAACCAAAATACATTTGTCGATGCTTTTACCTTTGACTTTAAAAGGTCAGTGCACAAATGTGGGGGAAGTACAGAGACCGAGCGCGCAGTGCGAGGTTGATACATTATCGAGCGCGAATTTAAATGGATTCTATCTAATTGAAATAGTATTCATAATACTTTTCTTTCATTGGAAATTAATTAGGTTGAAAATTTAATTATTTGTGTGAAAAATTGTCTTTTTTGGTAGAAAATTAATCTTTTTGATTGAGAATTCCTTTATTTGGGATTAATTTGCATATTGCTGATGTTCAGCCAAAAAATCTTGTTTCTACCCTCAGAGATGAAGTTACAACCAAGAACCATTTTTTAGTCAAGAAAGAAAAAGATTCTACAAAATTGTTTCATATGTAAAAAAAAAAATAATTTTGTTGTTCTTTTTTTGTTCAATATTTAAGCATTTGGTTGAAAATTCATCTTTTTGGTAGAGCATCATTCTTATTGGTTAAAAAATAATCTTTTAAACATAGATGTCAAATTTCAAATAATTTTTATTTTCATAACGGAAAAATTCTTCTCGCCTTATTTACTCCAAAAATAACATAGTTCCGCTTTTAAGAGATTCTGCGACTTGGCTACCAGAACCCGTCTGATTTCAAATTAATTCGATCTTCTTCGAAATATTTTTCATAACGCTGTCGTTTGGTTGAAAATTAATGTTTTTGACAAAAAATTTACCTATGCCATTTTTGGTTAAAAATTTATGTTTTACTCTAAGAATTCAACTATTTTGTTGCCAATTTCCTTTTTTTTCTGTTCAAAATTGATTTTCTAAAGAGTAAATTCTATTAAACCATTTTTGCTAGAAAATTGATATTTTAAATTGAAAGTCTATCTTTTTTATTTAAAAATTCAACAATTTATTTTAAAATGCAGGTATCTGGTTAAAAATTCGTCTTTTTGGTTGAAAATTGAGCGCCGGATCAAGAAAGGCTGCACACATTTTTTCGGCTTGAGCGGGATGAGTTTTTGTAGTTTTTTAAATTTGTTTAGAAAATTAATTTTTGGAAATTCAAATAATGTAAGAAATTTGCTTGAATTCAGTAAAAAAATGCATGCGCCCTTATTCGATCCAGCAGCTTAATTCATATTGTTGATTGAGAATTAAACTATTTGCTTGTAAATTCGTTCTTTTTTTTGTTGAAAATTAAATTCTTCGGACGAAAATTCTCTATCCCATTTTTTGTTGAAAACTGGCATCTGTAATTCAAAACAGACCTTTTTTGGTTAAAAAATTAATTATTTGTATGAAACATCGTCTTTTTCTTAGAAAATTAATCTTCTTGATTAAAAACTCATCTTTCTGGTTGAAATTTAGCTAAAATATAGTAGCCTAAACTTAAAGGAGTCGACCTCATTAAAAAAGAGGAAAACGATTTCAGTATGAGGTTGCTTGAAATGTATATTGCAGTACATTAAAAATTCGAAGCCGTTCGAGAAAAATGTATTTTAAAACAACCTTATATCAAGAAAAAAATGTTAAATCCTTCAATATTATTATAAAATTCGTCGTCAGGAATGTTCTTGATAACAAAAATCCATACAACAAATCTGAAATATTTTAACAAAGAATAGATTATTAGAATTTCCTAATGTAAAGAAATATTTTCAAGTTAAAAAGACCAATGTTTAATGAAAAAGTCAAATTTTTGAAAAATAATAAAATTTTCAACCATATATTATAATATGATACCAAAATAGAAGATTTCTCCATTTTTGTTCAGAAGTTGTTTAAAATTGATCTCTTTTAATTTACAATTCGTTCTTTTTCCAACATAAACAAACATATTGTAGAATTTGATACCAAAATAAAGAATAAAAGAATTTGATGAAACAATATAAAAATTCTCAACGAAAAAGTATAAAATCATACTTTTTCAATGAAAAAGAATGAAAGTTTGATCAATACATATTGTTATGGAACTTACGGATCGATTTCAACAATATTTCTACCAGAAAAAAGGCAAATTCTCCGAAACACAGAAAAGTGAGTTGAGCGAAAACAAAAATATATTTCGTAGGCCAACACACACTTTTTCGGCAGTATTTCTTCTTCACTCTCCTCAAACCTGCATTACGTTTCGAGGTGCTGGAAAAGAAGCGCCGACTCGTATCATCGACTTCCATCATTGATTCGATTAATATTCCAGAGCGCCAATGGTGGAGATTGTTCGAACTTGATTGGACAATCAAGTCTTTTTTTAAAAAACCTGGTAGGACGGGAAGCCAAATCGGATTGGTATTATAGCCATTGTCCCTATTGATGTTATTAGAGTGTTTTAAGATTTCGATTGCTTCTCTATGTTTTCTTGGAAAAATATTTTATGTTTTTGCGACTGCAGTTGTTTTGACAAATGAAACGCTATGTCCTGTTTCGATATGATGCTCAGTTAGTGCTGATTGCGTTAAATGTTTTAGCCTGACTTTACTCTCACTTTTAAGGTTATGTCCGAAAAATCGCAATCGCAAATTTTACGAATTTAAACAGCATAAAATAGCCTTTTTATTTATGTTTAGGAGAAAAAGTTTAAAATTCATTACACAATTTGAATGTTTGGTCTACGCTCGCACCGAATTTCAGTGAACCTAGCTGTTCTTCCTAGTTTTTTATAGCTTTTGTCCCTTTGTAAAGTTTCCCTGCGCCTCGTCTGATTATCGCTGAATTTCTATATAAGAGCTGGAAGATATGGAAAAGTAAAGAAATTTTGAAAAAGTTATCGAAAACCTGGAACAGTCATGGAGCTTTGAAAAAAGGATTGGAATTTTTTTAATTTGTCATACATTTAAGTAATTTAATTTTAATACTTTACGGCAAGTTTTGAACAGATTTTTTTCAATAATGTTGGAAAATGTTGGAAAATGTTGGAAAAAATATGAAAATAGGAAAAGGTTGGAAAAAGTATTCTCGATCATGTGTTGTTTTGCACTCAAGTTTTTTCACGATTACTGAAATTTTTTAATTAAAAAGCTTTGAGATTTGAAATTTTGTTCATACAAAACATTCAGAAATGAAACCTCGATTCAATCTTCAGGTATCCAAAATTTAAAAAAGTAGACTTTTAATTGTAGAACTAGACAACCAACAAAATCCGAATTTTCGAGGAGAGCGAAAAAACATTCTGTAAAATCGAAGTCATCGTTAAAAAATAAAACAACTATTCAATATCGAGCTGAAGTGTTACTGAATTGGGGCCAACATTTATTGATCAGAAAAAATTATCCTGTTTCGCTGAAGTACATTCGGAATTGAATAATCTCAAAGTGACACGAACCTAAATTTGGAGCAGGCTCGGCTGTAGATTTCGATAAAAATGCAATTTTCAGTTTGAATAAACAATAAAAACTTATCGGCGACATATTGATATTTGACCCAAAACAATTGATTCTTTTCCGAGAAAATTAAGATTGATTTTCTCGATAATGCAGTATAACAGACGCCTTTTGCTGAAAGGCTGATGCAATAATAAAATTATATATTTTTTACAGTAGATGATAATAAGCTCAATAAATATCGATGCCTGAAGGAAGAAAAATATTGTTACTACGTTAAGACTTGTAGTAAAATTGACATAAAATTTTTTTGATCAATATATTAGAGAATAAAATGTCGATAAAATCCAGCATGACATGTATTTGATTTTAAAATAATCTATTATGTGATAAATCCATTTGTGGAAAAATCTTGATTATCTAGTTCTATACTACTTACTGTTCTATATTGTTTTTTATACGAAATTGTAAAATTTGGAAGTCCATGTGGAATATTCTATACAAGTATTCAATTGTGCATCGTTCATTCTTAACCATAATATCAGAATCTCAGCTTATGGATTTCATACAATCTAATTTTTCGAGTGCTATATATTTTGAGAACTTTGAATACAACATATAGTAATATGTGATTTTAAAACTTGAACGTATTATCCTTCATTAAAGATGTTATTTGCTCGAGAATGATTGAATTTCTGAAATGCACTATATTTGAAAAATAAAAATGGTGTTATATCTCGAAGACTCCAAATATTCAAGTATTAATTTTAATTGCGGGATTATTTTTAATTCAAGCACTGGCCTGAAACCTTCATCCTTTAGTTTCACACATGAAATTATAATTGGACTTTAATTAAAATTAGACTAATTACCCTATATTTCGGGCTTTTTTTTCAATTCAACTTGTCACCCCTACAAATTGTTCCTTTTTCTGAGAAAATGATCTCTGATTTATTTCTGAATTAAAAAAAAAAATTTAGATGTTGCTCAAGTCCATTTTAGGACAAAAATGCTAATTATTAATTAAATTGACGCTATTTATTGATTACTCATTACTAACGTGTACGAATTGTGTTCTTCAAAATTTAATATTGCACTTGGATTTGTTTCAGATTTTCACAGTAATATTCAAAGGTCGCGGAAGGCCATGGTAGGGTAAAAATGGCCATTCTTAATTAAATTAATGAAATATTTATCCAACTTGATGTTTTCTAGTTTTTAAAGGAGAAAAAGTGTCAATTTATTCATTTTGAAAACAACAAAAATTTTTCAAGTTGTTTGATAAATGTTTGTTATATTATTTGAAGGACATTCAAGGTCATTTCCCAAGAAATGACCTTTTTATTAATTATGATAATAAAAAACAGTGCTAACACTTGCATATTAGATGATAGCTTATGGCCAAATGAGTTTTTCTTTTTTCTTTTCTAAAAGGTAAATCATTGCCCCTTCTTCTGCACTTATGATAATTAATTTTTCGTAATTGCAATTTGACAACTAAACTTGATCTTATATTAATAAAGCTGCGATATCCTACTGTTTCAAATGTTTTCTATTTCTAATTTAGAGCAAGATTAAAAAAAAATAACTACCATGAAGAAGAAATTTTTGAATGACCATTTTTCGCAAAATGTCCTTGAATGACCTTGAAGTAAAACGACACACAGTTATTAAAACTTTTGAATAGTTTTTTGCGGCAATGACTAAATTGACACTGTTTGTAAAAAAAGAACTAGTGAAATTTTAATTGAATCAACATTTTATTAAGAAAAAGACCTTGAGCCACCTTTGAATGACATTGTAAAAATCTGTAAAAATCTGAGTGCAATATTTAAGTGTAAAGAACACAATTCATACGCGGAAAAAATAAATAATCAATAAATAGCCTCAATTTAATTAATAATGGCCATTTTCACTCTAAAATGGCCTTAAGCGACCTTTGAATGTTATTGTAAGAATCTGAAAAAATCTGAGTGCAATATTGAATTGTAAAGAACGCAGTTCATATACGCCAGAAATGAATAATCAATAAATAGGGTCAATTTAATTGAGATTTGCCATTTTTCCTCTAAAATGGCCTTGAATGACCTTTGAAAGTTATTGTAACAATCTGAAAAAAACTGAGTGCAATATTGAATTGTAAAAGACAAAATTCATACGCGCCATAAATAAATAATTAATAAATAGCGTCAATTTAACTATGAATGGCCATTTTTACCCTATAATGGCCTTCAGGGAACTCTAAATATATATTTTTTTATTCTGAAACAAATCAGAGGTCATTTTCTCGGCAAAAGGAATAATTTGTAGGGTTTGTATTATAGTTTCCTGAACATTTGAACCTATCGCTATAATATAACGAATAAACATCTAAATCTAATATTTCCTGAGTAAAACGGAAAAATTAATTTTTCAGGTTAGAGCCTGAATCGAATACATATAAAGTTCAATATTGAATAACTTCCAAGGTTTTCAATTTAATTTATTTTATGGATCTAAAATTTTGACTTTGAAAACATTAGCAAAATATTTTAAAACTTTCTATTTAATTGTCAGACAGATTTTAATAACCACGAAAAACGTTTAA
The DNA here is from genome assembly GCA_011634705.1 of Andricus grossulariae. Taxonomy (NCBI): domain Eukaryota; kingdom Metazoa; phylum Arthropoda; class Insecta; order Hymenoptera; family Cynipidae; genus Andricus; species Andricus grossulariae. Next base: position 10,789,389 of record JAABKJ010075445.1, on the reverse strand, counting down.
AAAGTGGTAAATCAGCGATGATTTCTATTCTATTTTATAGTTAAATAATGATAAATAATCTTGCATAATTAAGATGCAATGTCAGAGTTACTGAATGGTGTAGGTGTGAAATCTCACGACATTTTGAACCTTGCTCAGAGAATCCAAGCTGGAAGTTCGATAGTGAATTTTCTGAGGAAAAATTTTCAGGAGGAAAATTTTTTTCCGAAAAATGTCAAAAGTGCTATAGGACACAATAACAACAATAACATTACAATTGTCGATACTGAATTTTCTGAGGAAACATTTTCTGTAGAAAAAATTTTTTCCGAAAAATGTAAAAGCGCTATAGGCCTCAATGACAACAATAACATTGAAGATTTCGATAGTAAATTTTCTGAGGAAAAATTTTCTGAAAATTAAAGTTTTTCCCAAAAATGTCAAAAGCACAATAGGCCACAATAACAACAAAAACATTAAAAACTTCGATAGTAAGTTTTCTCAGGAAAAATTTTCAGGAGGAACAATTTTTTCCGAAAAATGTCAAATGCGCTATAGGCCACAATAACAACAATAACATTCAAAATTTCGATGGTAAATTTTCTGAGGAAAAATTTTCAAGAGAAAAAATTTTTTCCGAAAAATGTCAAAAGCGCTATAGGCCTCAATAACAACAATAACATAAAAAATTTCAATAGCAAATTTTCTGGGGAAAAATTTTCTGGAGCAAAACATTTTTCCGAAAAATGTCAAAAGTGCTATAGGACACAATATCAACAATAACATTACAAATTTCTATATGGAATTTTCTGAGGAAACGTTTTCAAGAGAAAAAATTTTTTCCGAAAAATGTCAAAAGCGATATAGGCCTCCGTAACAAAAATAACATTACAAATTTCGATAGTGAATTTTTTCAGAAAAAATTTTCTGCAGAAAAAATTTTTTCCGCAAAATGTCAAAAGCGCTATAGGCCTCAATGACAACAATAACATTAAAGATTTCGATTGTAAATTTTCCGAGGAAAAATTTTCTGAAAATAAAAGTTTTTCCCAAAAATGTCAAATGCGCTATATGCCACAATAACAACAATAACATTACAAATTTCGATAGTGAATTTTCTGAGAAAAAATTTTCTGGAGAAAAAATTTGTTCCGCTTAATGTCAAAAGCGATATAGGCCTCCGTGACAACAATAACATTACAATTGTCGATAGTGAATTTCCTGAGGAAAAATTTTCAATGGACAAAATTTTTTCCGAAAAATGGCAAAAGCGCTATAGGCCTCAATGACAACAATAACATTAAAGATTTCGATTGTAAATTTTTCGAGGAAAAATTTTCTGAAAATAAAAGTTTTTCCCAAAAATGTCAAAGGCGCTATAGGCCACAATAACAACAATAACTTTAAAAATTTCGATTGTGAATTTCAGGAGGAAAAATTTTCAGGAGGAAAATTCTTTTCCGAAAAACTTCAAAAGCGCTATAGGCATCAATAACAACAATATCATTAATAATTTCGATAGTAAATTTTCTGAGGAAAAATTTGCAGGAGAAAACATTTTTTCCGAAAAATGTCAAAAGCGCTATAGGCATCAATTACAACGATAGCATTACAAATTTCGATAGTGAATTTTCTGAGGAAAAATTTTCAGGAGGAAAATTTTATTTCGAAAAATGTCAAAAGCGCTATAGGCATCAATAACAACAATATCATTAAAAATTTCGATAGTAAATTTTCTGAGGAAAAATTTTCAGGAGGAAAATTTTTTTCCGAAAAATGTCAAAAGCACCATAGGCATCAATAACAACAATAACATTACAATTGTCGATAGTGAATTTTCTGAGGAAAAATTTTCTATGGAAAAAATTTTTTCCGAAAAATGTCAAAAGCGCTATAGGCATCAATGACAACAACAACATTAAAGATATCGATTGTAAATTTTCTGAGGAAAAATTTTCTGAATATAAAAGTTTTTCCCAAACATGTCAAAGGCGCTATAGGCCACAATAACAACAATAACATTAAAAATTGCGATGGTAAATTTTCTAAGGAAATGTTTTCAGGAGAAAACATTTTTTCCGAAAAATGTCAAAAGCTTTGTAGGCCTCAATAACAATACTAACATGAAAAATTACGATAGTAAATTTTCTGAGGAAAAATTTTCTGGAGAAAATTTTTTTTCCGAAAAATGCCAAAAGCGCTATAGGCCTCAATAACAATAATAACATTAAAAATTTCGATAGTCAATTTTCTGGGGAAAATTTTTCTGGAGCAAAACATTTTTCCGAAAAATGTCAAAAGCGCTATAGGCCTCCATAACAAAAATAACATTAAAAATTTCGATCGTAAATTTTCTGACGGAAAATTTTCACGATAAAAAATTTTTTCAGAAAAATGTCAAAAGCGCTATAGGCCTCCATAACAACAATAACATTACAAATTTCGATAGTGAATTTTCTGAGAAAAAAGTTTCTGGCGAAATTTTTTTTCCCCAAAAATGTCAAAAGCGCTATAGGCCACAATAACAACAATAACATTAAAAATTTCGATAGTAAATTTTGAGAGGAAAAATTTTCTGGAGAAAAAATTTTTTCCGAAAAATGTCAAAAGCACTGTAGGCCTCAATGACAACAATAACATTAAAGATTTCGATCGTAAATTTTCTGAGGAAAAATTTTCAGGAAACGAACATTTTTTCCGAAAAATGTCAAAAGCGCCATAGGCATCAATAACATTAATAAAATTAAAAATTTTGACAGTAACTTTTCTGAGGAAATATTTTCAGAAGAAAAAATTTTTTCCGAAAAATGTCAAAAACGCTATAGGCCTCAATTAAAGATTTCGGTAATAAATTTTTTAAGGAAAAATTTTCTGAGGATAAATTTTCTGAAAATAAAATTTTTCCCAAAAAATGACAAAAGCGCTATAGGCCTCAATAACAACAATAACATTAAAAATTTCGATAGTAAAGTTTCTAAGCAAAATTTTTTCCGAAAAATGTCAAAAGCACTACAGGCTTCAAAAACAACAATATCATTAAAAATTTCGATACTAAATTTTCTGAGGAAATTTTTCTGAAAAGAAAATTCTGTCCCAAAAAAGTCAAAAGCGCTATAGGCCTCAATGACAAAAATAACATTAAAAATTTCGATAGTAAATTTTCTGAGGAAAAATTTTCTGGAGAAAAAATTTTTTCCGAAAATTGTCAAAAGCGCTATAGGTCTCAATAACAACAGTAACATTAAAAATTTCGATTGAAAATTTTCTGAGGAAAAATTTTCTGCAGAAAAAATTTTTTCCCAAAAATGTCAAAAGCGCTATCGGCTTCAATAACAACAATAACAGTAAAAATTTCGATAGTAAATTTTCTGAGGTAAAATTTTCTAGAGAACAAATTTTTTCCGAAAAATGTCAAAAGCACTACCGGCTTCAATAATAACAATAACATTCAAAATTTCGTTGTTAAATTTTCTGAGGAGAAATTTTCTGAAGAAAAAATTTTTTCCGAAAAATGTCAAAAGCGCTATAGGCCTCAATAACAACAATAAAATTAAAAATTTCGATAGTAAATTTTCCGAGGAAAAATTTTCTGAAGAAAAAATTTTTTCCCAAAAATGTCAAAAGCGTTATCGGCTTCAGTAATAACGATAACATTACAAATTTCGATAGTAAATTTTCTAGGGAAAAAGTTTCTGGAGAAAAAATTTTTTCCGAAAAATGTCAAAAGCACTACCGGCTTCAATAATAACAATAACATTGTGTTGTACGGGCGGGGCTTTCCTGCGTAACGGCGACGCTCTCTTTGGTGCGGTTTGCAAGCCACGTGTCTAACTCGCTTATACCCCGCGGAACGTTACGCTGACTAGCGGGCGGGGGAAGCGCGACGCGCTTTATGTCCCCTTTCAGTAGCCTTTGCCACGTCGTCAGTCCGTCCATGTGGCGGGACAGAGAGAGGAAAAGTGGGCGGTGAGTGCACCGAGTTTGTTTTTTTTGGAGTGGGGGAAAGAAAGGTATGCGGGAAAGGTTGTTGGAAAGAAAGGTGGTCCGGAAACCTAGACAAGGAAAGCCCAGAGCGGACGATCGAGGGCGGAAGGAGCGAAGGGGAGAACGTTTCCGGAGTACGGTCGGCCGACAAGAAGAGTACAACGGCGTCCGGAGTCTCTTCCTCTCTCTCCTCCGTCGGAGGGACCGGCGTTTCGCGTCCTTGTGGTGTATGTGGCGAAAACGTACGCTCTGGTCGAGCCGGCGAGTTTAAGGGTTCGTCTGCTGCAGAGGGAGACCCTGGGGCGACTGGGACACGGAAGCAGATAAAGCTCCTCGACGATGGGAGCCCGACGGCTGGTGGGACGAGCAAGGCCAGCGGACGTGGTGGTGAATCGTTGGAGTCCACGACCACTTGCGTATTCCGGCAGACAATCTCGAGGGGCGAAAATGTATATCGGGGTTCATCCCGAAAGCTTGGTATCCGGAAAGACAAGGGTTCCGTCCTACTTACGCGTGGACAACGCGGTCTCGGGTCTCGGGTACCAGGGCGGCCCCGGCGTATGGCCCTCAACTGCCACTCCCCCTCCCGGAAAAGCCCCGGATCGGCGCCGCTTCTTCCTGAGCGGCGCGCTGTACAGTGGCGGCCCTCTCGGCCTGCTCCCATTCCACGCGTCGTAGGTCGTTGATCTACTGGATCAGCGCCGCTTCCCCTTGGGCGACGCGTTGGATGACGACGGCTCTCCTGGCCGACTCGTCGTTGTCTCGTTGCTGCTGCGCCGCTTCCTCCTGGGCGGCGCATCTGGCGGCGGCCCTCCCGGCCGACTCGTCAGAGAGGTGTTTCCGTCGCGCCGCGGCCTCCTAGGCGGCGTATCTGGCGGCGGCCCTTCTGACCGACACGTCAGTGGTGGTTGGTGGTGCCGCTTACCCGTGGGCGGCGCGTCTGGCGACGGCCCTCCTGCCCGACACGTCAGTGGTGGTTGCAGGCGCCGCTTCTCTATGGGCGGCGCGTCTGGCGGCGACCCTCCTGGCCGACTCGCGCACCTCGTGTCGAGAGGCGACGACTCTCCGCTCGTATTCTATACGAGCATGTCGCCGACGCTCCTTACTGCTGCTGCTGCTACGTTGTAGGACTTCCGCGGGTAGGTAAGGCTCGCGTCCGAGCCGACGCTGTCCTCCCGACAGGCGGCTGTCCCGGGCGGCACGCTGTAACCGTCGCCGGAGGGTGCGGGAGTTAGGAAGTGAGCAGAAACTCCCTTTCATTAAGGGTGTTATTGTTCAGCGCACGTATCCCGACACCGTAGCAGAAAAATCAACAGCTAGAGCCCGCGGCTCTTGGATGGTGTGTGACTTGAAAAGAAGCACCAACCGAATTACTGGCGGATGGTACTTCTTAATTCATCTTAACGAATAAAGCCCCACGAGGACCAACTGTCAAATTTGCACTTCACTGCACTTGCGCATCCAGGTGGGACGAGCAGCACGAAACCGAACTAAAAACTGGGATTGACTATCTTCTCGAGAAGCGAGAAGGCAACAAAACTGGATGTCACGATGCGAGGAATGAAACTCGGAAAAGTGTTGATGATTGCTTTATTTTTGGCTAGCGGAGGACAGAGCCTGTACGTCTGACCTCCGGAAAATTCAATACTGAACTAACTAACGAGAGTCACTCTCGTCTCTCGCTTGCCTCCGTACGGAGCTGCCTGTGGTAGAGGGGACGGCGTCGAGCCCGCCGATTGGCTACGAGACTGACAACGGAGTCGCAACCGAGCGGCGGGGACTGTCAGCCAAGGCCCCGCTACCTCAACCTTCGCGCGGCGATGCTATACTAGCTTAAAAATTAAGTATTTTGCTGAACGTCTTAATTAAAAATTAAAAAGATAAATTATTAATTAAATATTATGAAAACCTAATATAAAGCTAATTATTATGCTAATTTCATTTTTCCAAAGGAACGATGAAGCTAGGGCGAGCAGAACAGCTGTTCGGATTTTTATTATTGGTAATTAACTATTTATGAATTGTTCATGACCATTTCTTTAATTTATAGTGAAGCCGAACAGCCGTCATACTTCGTCCTAAATTTAAATTTCCCTGGAGTTACATTTTAACTATAAAAGTGATTTAAAATAGAAAACCCTTGAATTTAATTAATCTAATTACTTTTAATTCACGTACGTGTAGACATGGGTACATGTGTACACGTACAAATAATCGATCGTTACCAATTTGGAGGACCTCATAAAGTTTAACACGTATTTCCCATAAAAAAAAGGTTTTGTAAATTGTTGATGGAATTGTCAATATTAGATGTATTAAGTTGTTTCTTAACTATTCTCTTTAAAAATAGCCATAGAGTACCAATAATTAATCATATTTTGTCAAATTTTGTCTTCATAAGCTCGTCTTATAAGGTCCCAAAAAAACTCCATGAGAGAAAAGTCGGATTTTGCGAGTTTTTGGTACTGATTCTCATTTATAGCTGTTGCAGAACAAATTATTGTCGATGAATAAAATATAATTATCTACTAATAGTGATATATTTAAAATATTTAATTAACTGTTCATTATCGTTTGTAGCAATTTTATCTCAAAATAAATTAGGTAATAATGTTATAATTAATCAAAGTTGAAAAAACATTATTGTTCAAACAATTGATTATTATTTATAACAATCTCCTGATATTTACGATTATCTCCAAAATGGAAAAAAATGTATTTTTTTCTTATGTGAAATACCTCTCGAACTCTTTAAGACATTTTTGGATGACCCTAGTCTTCCAATAAATAGGTGAAAATAAAAAAAATCAACACAATTCGTTGAAAAACTTTTTTTTGGAAAATGTATTTTTTACTCGAGTAGAAAATTCTTTTTTTGGCAATCCCAACCCTAATTATAATAAAAAAGTGTCAACATTTTTAATTTATAGAATTGAAAGTCTTTTTGATGATGGGACTAACAAGAAAGCTCCTCTCAACATATTCGTATTGATTAATTTTTTAAAACTATGTGCCATTTGAGTAAAAGAACAGCTCTTCTAAAAACAGAATATAAATGAACAAGTAGTAACGGTATTTCTAGTCAGCCATCATGTCTGACCGGGGAATTCCCAGTCTCTTGATCCTGCGGCCCTTCTTCAGCGTCCGCGCTCTGAATTCCTTAGGCAGTTTCAATCAAATTTTCATTTTAGATTGAGTAAAGAGTCTTTTTGTTTTCTTTATTGCCTATGTGCTTAAAATAAACATATTTTTGAAACTCTGTATCAAATTTCTGCTCAAAATAGATTTTTTTACTATTTAAAGCAATATTTAGGTAACGAAAATATGTCTTTAAAATCATTTAATTGCAAAGTTTAAAAATTAGAATTTTTCATTGAAATAACAATTATCACATTTTTTGCTGAAAATTCAGCTTTTTTGGTTGAAAATTCATTTTTTTTTGGTTGAAAATTCAACTGTTTGGTTAAAACTTTTTTTGTTGTTGAAATTTTGATTGACATACGGAAATATTAAAAAATGTTTGAAAATTTTCTTAAGAATCTTACGAAAATAATACTTATATAAACTTAAAAATAAGTAAACGTAAAAATAAATAGTTATTCGAAATTTGTATTTTGTATACAAAAATATTTTTTGCCTTAAATTATAATTTTGTTGAAATTTTCCTTTTTTCTTCACTGAAAAATGTCTTCGATTTGAAAATTTATTATTTTGGTTGAATATTCATTCTTTTAAAGTTGGGTTTAACTGTATTTAATTAAAAATTAGATTTTTTCAAAGAAATAGCGATTATTACATTTTTCGTTAAAAATTCAGCTTTTTTGATCGAAAATTCATCGTTTTTCGGTTCAAAATTCAACTATTTGATTAAAACTTTTTGTTGTTGTTGAAATTTTGATTGACATACAGAAATATTGAAAAATATTTGAAAATTTTCTTAAGAATATTACGAAAATTATATTTATATAAACTTAAAAATAAATAAACTTAAAAAATTAATAGTTATTCGAAATTTTTATCTTGTATACAAAAATATTTTTTGCCTCAAATTATAATTTGGTTGAAATTTTCCTTTTTTCTTCACTAAAATTTTTTTTTAATTGAAATTTATTTATTTTGTTGAAAATTCATTCTTTTAAAGTTGATTTTAACTGTTTTTAATTGAAAATTAGAATCTTTTCATTGAAATAGCAATTATTACATTTTTCGTTGAAAATTCAGCTTTTTTTTTGAAAATTCATCTTTTTTTGGTTGAAAATTTCGTCTGTTTGGTTAAAACTTTTTTTGCTGTTGAAATTTTGATTGACATACAGAAATATTTAAAAATCTTTGAAATTTTCTCAAGTATTTTAGGAAAATTTCATTTACATAAACTTAAAAATAAATAAACTTAAAAAATAAATAGTTATTCGAAATTTTCTTTTTGTATACAAAAATATTTTTTGCCTTAAATTATAATTTGATTGAAATTTTCCTTTCTTCTTCACTAAACATTTTTTTTTAATTGAAATTTATTTATTTTGTTGAAAATATGTTCTTTTAAAGTTGATTTTAACTATTTTTAATTAAAAAGAATAATTTTTTATATAAATATATTTTCATAGGATTCTTGAAAAAATTTCACAAAATTTTTCAATATTTGAGATATGTCAAATAAAAATTTCAATAAAATATATAATTTTCAACCAAAAACTAACTAATGGAGATATTTCTATAATTTAATTCTTCAAATCTATTCGCTAATGCCAAACACGGAACAATAATGTCGTAAAATTGATAAAATGACCAACTATTTACAAGAATTTTCTAAGTAAATATCAATGTGTATCATATTCAAATAGCATTTATAGATATTTATGAAAAGTATTAATATTTTCCATTTTTAAAATTAATGTATGCAGAGTACAGTTTTTATTTGAAATTTCACAACAGTTTTTTGTATCATGTTTCACCCTAGGGCAGAATCAAGGAAAAATATTCTAAAAATTTGTTCATTGGTTATTAAAATACTACAAAGAATTACCTTAAAAAATTGCTTTGTCCTTTTGAAATTATGCGATATTTCTTTATAAAATAAATGTTGTTGAATTTATTTTACAATTATTTACAATTAATTTCCAATTAAAACTATTTAACAATTAAAATAAAATTGTAAAAACTAAATTTTGTAATGTTGAGATAAGTATTTTCAGACATTAAAGGTTCTGTAAAATTTTATATATTAAGAAAGCATATGCGGTCAAGTAACAGAGCCAGCTCACCGACACGCTACGTTTGCATGGATTGCTCCCAGATGGGAACTTGGTGGGGGCATAAACGATCCGTTGTAAATAAATATCAACGAGCCCCGTCGCTCAGTGGTCGCTCTCTGGACTTATACACTTGGGGTCGCTGGTTCGAGACTCGAGGCATACAATTTTTATCAATTTTTTTCGAAATTACCTTGACCGCGAATTAAAACGAATTGAAACGCATTCAATTCGCGCTGGCTCAATTCGTTTAAACGAATCAGAAAGCGGAATTCGGTCAAATTCAAAAATGTCTATTCGCCGAAATTCGCCCCAATTAGTTTCTTTTTACTGGATAGCCCACTGTCCTGGTCCGGCGCCACAGTGGGTCAAAGTGAAAAAGTCCGTGATAGAATGGTAGAACTTTTGATACGAATTACCTAAAAGGATGAATGTTTTTGGGATTTTTAGATGAATAACTATAGAACAGAGGAAAAGTATGGAGAAGCTTTAAAAAATCGTTTTGACCTTGAAAATCTGGTTAAATTTGATTATTTTTGACTAAAAATTTGTATTCTTGCATACCATGGGCACTCAAATATTATATTTAATATGCTACACAAATTTGTAATAGATTTTTTCATGCCGAATCCAAGTCTGGGCTTTAAATTAGCCGAGGACTTCCTGCCTCCGAGAAAAATGTCATTGCATTTTCTATTTTGAACCTTCATGAGATGAATGATTTCTACCAAAGTAAATTGGACTATTATTTGTATTTAAAAGTTTTTGTGGTCGCTCCAATGTCAAAATTCAAAATGGCGGACCAAAATTGTAAAACCGAACCGATATGACTGAAAATTACTATACGGGGGTTTTTCTGGTCTCTGATTTCGAACCCAAAGTAAAAATATCAAAATTAAAAATGGCGGATTTCATGCTACTCGGGGGGTTTTCAGGTCGCTGATTTCAAATATATAGTCTAAATAAAAAAACTTTTAATGCCGGATCCAAGGCGGACCAGGATGATCGGTTTTATGTAAAAATGTACGTTATAAAGAAAACCTACACTGAAATTGACATTTATGACAGTAAAGAACAAATGTTAAAATTGGTTGTGGGTGATTATTTCTTTTTTTTTATCAGAAACACATATATTAAAAGACCTACAGTTTTCTGAATACTTTTTGTTCTTGGTATCTTTACAATAAATGTTGAGTAAATCTTCGTAGCATTTTTTTGATACCGTAGCTTTAAATTCGGAAGTGTACCATTTGCGTCATTCAGAACTGATGACGGCATTGGTTTTCGATAGCTCAAGCCACAAAAATGCACATCAAAAGCATGAAAATTCAGAAATCGTGATGACACTTTGGGAAATTTCGAGTCGAGCGCCATTACCACAACCATATTAAGGGTTAACTTAACCTAGAAATACACAGAAATCACTACTGCTCATGCCAGAAATATCAGCGTTCGTACATCATTTACTGTGGTCAGTACTTTGGTAATCTGAAGAGGGGTCCCTGGGAGAATTTGCGTGCTGTAGGATGAGGAATAAATTTTATAAGAAGTGAGACTGAGATAATAAATAGAACGCCTTATGTCCAATCTAAATTTTCAGATGTAAGAAATTTTATTATAAAAATTAAATTATTTCTAAAAATCGCAATTGAAAATTATTTTATACCAGTAATGTATTAAAATAAATGGTTCTCAAGAATTTTGAAAGATTTCAAAATATATGTATTTTTTTAAAGATTTCTGGGAAGATTTAAAATGATTTTTCATTTCGAAAAAGTACATAACTTTAAGAGAATGTTTAAAAGTATTTTCAAACATTTCAAAAGATATACGAAATTGGAAAAAAATTGGAATCTTTAAGAGGATTCTTTTTAAGGATTTTACAAAAATGATAAGAAAAATGGGAATCATTCTAAAAGATATTTAAGTGTTCAAACTTTTTTTTTCCAATTTGAAAAGATTTAAAATAATTTAAAAGAAATTTGATACTTTTGATGATTTCGAAATTGAATTTTGACTTTTTATTTTGAAAAATTACATAATTTTAAGAGATGCACGTCGTGCCTGAACGGGAGTTGAATAAAATTTTCATGAACGCTTCAGAACTTTGCAGGATCTTTGAGTAGAACATAAATGGGGATGTTTTGGACAAAAATGGAAATATTTTGTCGAACTCTGTCAAAATAAAACTGGCTTAAAGGTTTTTTATACCTTTTTTTCACTAATTTCATAGCTAAAGCGGCTTTCAAATACTTTTATCAAAGTTACGTATCAGCGAATCTCTACATTAATTTTGTAGGTCAAAGCACTTTACTTAAATAATATTTTCCCGCTTATTCGTTGTCGCTATTTTATTTTTAAACAGCCACATAATTTTTTTAAGGTCGAAAAATGGTCTGGTTTTACGCAATTTTCGAAAAATTCTTACCATTTTTTAAAACGAGCTCACGAAACCAGATAAGCGGGAAAATTTTGTTTGAATCAAGTAATTTTAGCGAAAAAAACACGTCCATTAACTGCACATTTATTTTTAATTTATATTTAATTGATACAGTAGCTATACGAAAATGTCGTTTTTATCTGCTTTCTTTTCGGACTCTTTTAGAATGACTGCGTCTTAATTTTCGTATACTTTTGGTTTGTTTGTACTGTTTCTCATAAGAATTTTTCGATTTGAAAACACTGAAAATTCTCGCATTTAGTTATAATGGAAATCATCTCTCCTGATCAAAAAAAAGTAATAAAAGAAAGGATAAACACAAATTATCAAAACCCAATGATGTGCTTATCTATTTACGTTCGTAAATTATTTTTATAGACAATTTGTCTGAAGATAATATTTATTTGGGATTCTATCATGAACAAGCAATGGAATCCGTCTATCATGACTTTAAAATGACGTGGGAGAAGTATGAAGTTGGAAGAGCGAATTCTAATTATGATGAACAATTATTGCGAGTTGTTTGTGAATACAACTCTTCTTATATCTAAGCTTTTTTCTCTTTTGAAATATACAAATACATTTTTAAAAAACTTCAATTAAGTTTCAGTGCTGAAGAATTCATTTATCAAATTATTGTACAAAATGTTATGATGATATGAAGCTTATTTAAAAAAATCCATAAGTTCACAGATTTATTCGAGTTATTCTTATTTTTTACTGCAATGTAAAGGCTAATTTATAATGATCAAATAAAATTCAATGACATTAAAATTTAAGAAAAGTGGTGACGGAGAAACTTTCAATTTATAAAAATTAACCGAAAAAAATACGAAAATTAGGCTGCAGTCGTTCAAACAGAGTCCGAAAAGAAGGCAGGTAAAAACGACATTCTCGTATGGCGACTGTATCAATTAAATTTGAATTAGAAATAAATGTGCAGTCAATATACGTGTTTTTTCGCTGCAAGTACTTCATTCAAACAAAATTTTCCCGTTTATTTGGTTTCATTAGCTCGTTTTAAAAATTTATAATTTTTTTGTTGAACATTGCGCAAAACCAGACCATTTTTTGACCTTAAAAAATTATGTAGCTGTCTAAAAATAAAATAGCGACACCGGATAAGCGGGAAATTTTTGTTTAAATAAAGTCCTTTGACCCATAAAATTAATGTAGAGACTCGCTGATACGTAACTTTTAAAAAAGAATTTGAATGTTGCTTCAGTTACGAAATTAGTGAAAAAAGGTATAAAAAACTTTTAAACCAGTTTTATTTTGACAGAGCCCGACGAAATATTTCCATTTTTGTCCAAAAATGAAATCTCTGACGCTATTAAATTGTCGAATTAGAAAATTTCCGAATAAAATTCCCGAAATTATAAAATTGTCGATGTATAAAAATCCCGAATTTGAAAATCCCCGAATTATGGAATTCACGAATTCAAACATGATAAAAATCGTTTTGCAATGAATATTATTCATTTATGAAAAATACAATAATCAAATACGTTTACCAAATAAACTTTTTTAACGTGCAAAGTTTAAAAAAATTATTTTTCGAATTTAAAAGAACAATAATTGTATACAAATTGTATTAAAAAATAAATTAAAATCATGTGAGCTCCGAAAGAAACAGAAAATTTCTCCCTAAATTTTCTTCAAACCTCATAACATTTTTCAGACAAACTTTGCAGGACTTAATTCAGCACCGATTCATATCGGTATTTATTTATTTATTTTTTTAATTAAAAATTCGATTTTTAAGAATGGTTTTTGTATTTTTTTAAATACTATGCAAATTTTCAAAGAAAATTCTTCATCCCGAAATATATATATTTTTAAATTATTGTTATTTTAAATTGAAACAATAATTTTTAAAAACTTTGAACATAAAAAAATGCATTTGATAAAAGTATTTGATTATTGTATGTTTAATTAATAAACAATGTTTTGTGAACAACAATGTTTTAATTGTTTCAATTCATGAATTTTTTAGTCAGGATATTTTATAATTCGGCAATTTTCCGTCGAGAATTTTCAAAATTGGTAATATTACATACTGTCGACATATTTATTGTTCGTGAATTTTTCAATTCGGGAGTTTTATATTTCTGCACTTCAATAATTTCGGGAATTTTGCAAATTCTCGACAATTTATAATATTACAAAATTTGAAAATTCCCGACAGAAAATTTTCGATTTATAAAATAACCGAACTAGAAAATTCCCGAATTTAAACAATCAAAAGAATGGTTTGTTAACAAATATTTTTAAAAATAAAATAAATATCTATATAAAAGAAAAAATTTGTTGAATTAAAAAAAAAATAAATAAAAAGGAACTTCAAAATAAATCAGTGCTGAGTTGAATCCTGGAAAGTTTGTTTTGTTTGAAGCACATGTGTTTTTAAATTTACTTTTGTATACAATTTTTATACAGTTATTGTTATTTCAAATTCTAACAATAATTAAAAAAAATTAAACATTAAAAAAATTGTCTATGATAGAAATATATGATTATTATATTTTTAATAAATAAATAATATTCATTGAAAAACCATTTTCCTAATTGCTTAAATTCGGGAATTTTATGGTTTGTATGTTTTATCATTCGACAATATTCTGTCTGGAATTTTATTATTCGGGATTTTCAGATTTCGGCAATTTTACAATTTCGGGAAGTCTACAGAATCGGGAATTTTATCATTCGGGATTTTTCAGTCGTTCCAGTAAGCTGTATCAGTTATAATATTTCAGAGTTTATTTTAAAATAGATTTCATGGAACAAGATATTTTTTATGAATGCGCTAGTGAAATTCTATTCGACTATTTAAAATGGATAAAGAAACATGTATTACATTTTCATTTTCTTACAGCAATTTTTTATTAAATAATTTGAAACAAATTAATCAATATTCATCATAGGTTAGAAGTAAACTGCACCATTCTCAAAATCACCCTTTAATAATTTTGCACTCCCAGTGCAAAAGTAAGAATAGTTTTATTCCTAGCTCAATTTGGAAACTCAATAACAAACATCATACATATTTTTATTGCTCAACTAATTTTTTTATGAAAGTTAATTGAAAATACTATTTTAACACATAAAATCAGAATATAAAGGATTTTCATGGAGTCACACTCAAAATTTTCGTTTTTCAAATCTAACTTTAGAAATTTTGAACAGGAACCAAAACGGAAAATTGCATTTGCTCAAGTGTCGACAAAAATTTAGAAACTGAATTCGGTAAATTTTGAAAATAATTATTCTTCCTTTCAAAAATAATATGTTTTATATTACGTCTCCAGAAATTCTACTACTGGTATTTCTGTTTTCTTTTTGTTAACTTAAGCCTCACCCAAAAAAGACCAATTTTGAAACAAAAAAAAAAGGAATTTAAAAAAAAAAAAGAGTTTAATTTTTAACCAAGAAAGATTTTTCAGTCAATGAGGAAAAACAATCTCAGCCAAAATGTCAAATTTTCAATACAAAAAACGAATTTCCTGTAAAACATTTTTGTTTTCAACCCAAAGATATGAATTTGGAACAAAAAACTTTAATTTTTAACACAAAAATATGAATTTTCTACCAAAATAATTGAATATCCAGCTAAAAAATATAAATTATCAAGCAAAATTGAATAGTGGAATTGGCGCTCCAAAAATGTATTTTTAACTGAATAAAAACGAATTTTCAACAGAATGGTAACATTTTCAACAGAAAAAATTAATTTTTTACTAAAATGATGAGTCTTCAACCACAAAAATGTATTTTTAAGAAACAAACCAAAAATTTTAACCAAACAGTTGCCTTTTCAACAGAAAAGATTAATTTTCTATGCAGAAAGATTATTTTTAATAAAATACATGAATTTTCACAACAATATTAAAAATTAAAGAATTTTCAACGTAATAGTTAAATTTTCAACCAAACATGGAATAGCTCAATTTTCGGTAAAAAAAAAGTTAATTTTCAACAAAAGAAACGTAATTTTCATTTAAAAATGAAAAAATGTTTAGTCAATTATTAATTTCGAACAAATTTGAGTAAGTTTAAAATATATTTAGAAGTTTTGAAAAGATTCCAAAATAATTTAAAACATGAAAAGGTTTCAAAACGTTTAAAACAAAAAGTATACACAAAATGTAGAAGCTTTCTAAGCATTTTGCAAGGTTTCAAACAAATACAAAAATTCTATGAAAATTCATGTTCCTAGATAATAAAAAAATTTGCATTAGGTTCCGGGAAAATTTTTAATGGACTTTTTTAAACAAATTTTTAGGAGAATATTAAAAAAATCTCAGAACAAATTTTGATGTATAAATTAATGTTTCTAGCTTAAAATGGCTTAAAATTATATAATTTTGACAATTTATGAATTTTTACATTGACTCTTCTATTCAAAATTTTGGATGAGATTTTTTTCTTTATTGACTGAAAAATCTTTCTTGGTTAAAAATTCAACTCTTTTTTTTTGAAAATTCCATTTTTTACATTTTCATTTAGAGAAGGTATTAGATTTGTGTAAAATCTGCCCCCCCCCCTCCGGTTTTTGTCAAATATTCACGTTTTGAGACCCCCTGAACAAAAAAAAACGGTTTTTATGAATGTGTCTGTATGTATGTATGTATGTATGTGGGTATGTATGGATGGATGTATGTATGTATGTATGTATGTATGTATGTATGTATGTATGTATGTATGTATGTATGTATGTATGTATGTATGTCTGTGAGCACGATAACTTTCGCAAGAATTGACAACTTTTTGATAAAATGAAAATTTTCAGACTTACAGCATTTTCAAAATCCAAAAGAGGAAACGAAAATTATCATTTTCAGCCAAAGAACGCACGACACGGAAAAAAGTCAGAGCGAAAAAAGTGTTTCTTTTTGCACACCCTACAGGATTATCATAAAGACTTTTTGAGTTTTCTTGAAAAATCGAAAATTCTCATTTTTATTGAACAAAAAATAATCAAAAATTTAATTCCACGGTAAAACTATGCAAGATACAACAAATGATGATTCAACAAAAACTGTGCACTCCAAAAAGATCTACAAATTTGTCATTGGTCGCTTTTTGATAGGATGTTTAGTTTCTGTTTTATTCGTAAAAAATAACATAATTAGTGAAAAAATCAGCCCGAGTAGTGAGCACATTCTCATAAAAACTTTGATTATTACATTTTTTTTCATCTAGTGTGTGGGTTTTCAAAATATTTAATTTTTTCATGTCCTCAATACTATTTGTCACGATTAAAACAATAAAATAAACATCATTAATGCCCATGGTACTCGAAAATTCGTATTTTGACATTCTCATTCAGAGAAGGTATTAGATTTGTGTAAAATTTGACCTTCCCCCCCTTTTTTGTCAAATATCTACGTTTTGAGACCCCCTGAACCCAAAAAACAGGTTTTTACGAATGTGTCTGTCTGTGAACACGAAAACTTTCGAAAAAATTGACCTATTGGATTGGCCTTTGGTATACTCTTCTAGTCTCGTAAACGAAAGGTCAAGTTCGTTAGCCAGCCATTTTGGATGAAAATTCAAAAAGTGAGCGCATTTTGAGAATTTTTGAGGCCACGTTTTTTCAAAATTTTAAAATTATATGCGCGGCTTACAGCATTTTCAAAATCCAAAAGAGGAAACGAAAATAACCATTTTCAGCCAAACAACGCACAATACGAAAAAAAGTCAAGGCCAAAAAAGTGTTTCTTTTTGTACGCCCTACAGGATTATCATAACGACTTTTTGAATTTTTTTGAAAAATCGAAAATTCTCATTTTCATTGCACAAAAAATAATGAAAAATCACAAATTTAATTTCACGGTCAAACTATGCAAGATACGACAAATGATGATTAAAAATGATGATTAAAAATAATAAGTAAATGAAAAAAAAAAAGCTTTCTTGGTTCCATGCCTAGAGGTAGGCCGGGAATTGGCAGATTGGAACATATGAACTCCTATCTAATATAACGCTGCTAAAGGCTGGTGACCTTCTCAGCATAAATCATCAACCAATTGCGACTCTATGGGTTTCCTCCCCCCCCCCCCAACAGAACAGAAGTGTTAGTGGGACTGACGTTACACATAGGCTCTCCACCATATGACGAATCACTACTTAACTTGGACATGATTTCGACTCGCAACACAAATTTCGCGCATAAACGTGGTAGTTGGGTGTAAAATCTAAATAATGAAAAATACAAATAATAAAATAGCCTCGAAATGGACTGAAACTTTGATTGATGAAATGCATACACACGGTAAACGTAAAGGTCGAGTTTGAGGCGACAAATGGAGACTGGGTGTTTGGAATGCTGAAGGAGTGAATGATCTTAAGATAAGAGAACTACGAGAAACTATGCACGTAAGGAAACTAGATATTCTATGTGTACCTGTCACGGAATTCACAGTATTCACAGAATTAAAAGAATTCACAGGATTCACGGAATTCATGGAACTCACGAAACTCCCGAGATTCACGGAATTTATGGAATCCACAGAATTCACGGAATTCACAGAATTCACGGAATTTATGGAATTCACGGAACTCATGGAATTCATGGCATTCACTGTATTCATGGTATTCATGAAATTCATGGAAGTCATGGAATTCACGGTATTCATGGAATTCACACTATTCGTGGAATTTATGGAATTCACATAATTCATGGACTTTATGGAACTCACAGACTTCACGGAACTTATGGGATTCACGAAATTCAGGAATTCCGTGAATCCTGTGAAATCCCTGAATTTGGTCAATTCCTTGATTTCGGCGAATTCCACGAATTTTTTCAATTCCGTGATTCCCATGAATTCCTTGAATTTTACGAAATCTGTGTATCACACGAGTTCCGTGAATTCTGTAAATACCGTGAATTATGTGACTTACGTGAATTATGTGACTTACGTGAATTGTGTGAATTTCATGAATTTGTGAATCCCATGAATTGCGTGTATTTCATGAATCCGGTGAGTTCCACGAATTCCGTGAATTCTTTGAATTCCTTGAATTCCATAATTTCCATGAATTTCCTGAACTCCATCAATTCCGTGAATTTCACGAATTCCGAGAAATCAACGACTTCCGTGAGTGACATGTATTCCGTCAGTTTCACCACTTAATCTGTGAATTCTATGAATTCGGTGAATTTCATAAAGTCAATGAATTCTGTGAATACCATGAGTTCCATGAATAGCGTGAATTCCATGAATTTCATGAATTTTGTCAATTCCATGAATCCTGTGAATTCCGTGAATTCCATGAAGTCCATGAATTCCATGAATTCCGTGAATTACATGAATTCTGTGAATTCCATAAATTCTGTGAATCCCATGAATTCTGTGAATCCCATGAATTCCGTGAACTCCATCAATTCCGTGAATTCCGTGAATTACATGAATTTCGTGAATTCGGCGAATTCCGTGGATTCTGTGAATTCCGTTAGTTCTGTGGGATCACTGAATTCGGTGAATTCCTGGTTTGGGTGAATTCCATGAATCCTGTCAATTCCGCGATTTCATGAATTCCGTGAATTCCATGATTTCCGTGAATTAAATGAATTCTGTGAATTCCTTGAATTCTGTGAAATCCTTGAAATCTGTGAATTCCATAAATTCTGCGAATTCCGCGAATTCTGTGAATTACGTGAATGGTGTGAATTTAGTGAAGTTGTGAATTACATTAATTCCGTGAATCCCGTCAATTCCGTGAATTTCATGAATTCTGTGAAATCCACGACTTTCTTGAGTAACATGTGGTCCGTCAGTTCCATAAATTCCGTGAATTCTGTGAATTCCGTGAATTGTGTGACTTCGGCGATTTCTTTGGATTCCGTGCATTTTGTAAATCCCATGAATTCCGTAAATTCCACCAATTCCACGCATTCCCTGAATTCCATGAATTCTATGAATACCCTGAATTTCCTGAAATTCATGAATTTCGTGAATTCCATGAATTCCAAAAATAGCGTGATTTCAGGAATTATGTGAATCCCGCGACTTCTGTGAATTTTGTGAATTCTGTTAATTCCGTGAATTCTGTCAATTCCGTGAATTCCGTGAATTCTGTAAATTCCGTGAATTCCGTGAATTCTGTGAATTCCGTGAATTCCATGAATACTGTGAATTACATGAATTCCATGAATTCCGCGAATTACATGAATCCTGTGAATTCCATGAATTTTTTTAATCCTATCATTTCCTGAATTCGGTAAATTTCTTGCTTTCAGAGAATTCTATGAATTCTTTCAATTCCGCGATTCCCATCAAATCCTTGAATTACATGAAATCTTTGAATTCCATGAATTCTGTGAATTGCATATAGTCCATGAATTCTGTAAATTCCATGAAGTCCTTAAATTCCATAAATTCTATCAATTTCGTAAATTTCATCAATTCCGTGAATTTCACGAATTCCGCGAAATCCACGACTTCAGTGAGTTACATGTATCCCGCCAGTTCCAGAAATTCCGTGAATTCTGTAAATTCTGTCAATTCTGTGAATTCGGCGAATTCTGTCAATTCGTAAATTCTGTGAATTCCGTGGATTCTGTGAATTCCACATAGTCCATTAATTCTGCGAATTCCATGAATTCCTTGAATTCCATATTTTCCATGAATTCCGAGAATTTTATGGATTCCGTGAATAACATGAATTCTGTGAATTCCTTGAATTCCGTGAATTCCTTGAATTCTGTGAATTCCTTGAATTCTGTGAATTCCATGAATTCTGTGAATCCCACGAATTCCGTGAATTCCATCAAATCCGTGA
Organism: Andricus grossulariae; assembly: GCA_011634705.1. Taxonomy (NCBI): domain Eukaryota; kingdom Metazoa; phylum Arthropoda; class Insecta; order Hymenoptera; family Cynipidae; genus Andricus; species Andricus grossulariae. The sequence continues at coordinate 10,768,950 of JAABKJ010075445.1, read as the reverse complement.
ATTACATGAATTTCATTAATACTGTAAGTTCCATGAATTCCGTGAATAGCGTGAATTCCAGGAATTTCATGAATTGCGTCAATTCCATGAATATTGCAAATTCCGTGAATTTCATGAATTCCGTGAACTACTTAAAATCCGTCAATTCCACGAATTCTATGAATTCCGTGAATTCCACGAATTCTGTGACATCCGTGAATTCTGTGAATTCCGTGAATTGTGTGACGTCGGCGAATTCTTTGCATTCCATGAATTCCATGAATTGCGTGAATTCCATGAATACTGTGAATTCCATGATTTCCATGAATTACATTCATTTTGTGAATTCCATGAATTTTGTGAATTCCATGAATTCTGTGAATCCCAGGAATTACTTGAATTCCATGAATTCCCTTAATTCCGGGAATTCGGTCAATTCTGTTAATTCTGTTAATTTCCTAAATTCGGTGAATTCCTTAATTTCAGTGAATTCTATGAATTCTGTCAATTCCGTGATTCCCATGAATTCCTTGAATTTCTCGAAAGCTTTGAATTCCATGAATTCTGTGAATTCCACATAGTCCATTAATTCGGCGAATTCTTTGAATTCCATATTTTCCATGAATTCCGTGAATTTTATGAATTCCGTGAATTACATGAATTCTGTGAATTCCTTGAATTCTGTTAATTCGATGAATTCTGTGAATCCCACGAATTCCGTAAATTCCATCAATTCCATGAATTCCATGAATAGTGTGAATTCCATGTATTTCATAAATTCCGTCTGTCAATTCCGTGAATTCCATGAATTACTTGAATTCCGCGAATTCCATGAATTCTGTCAATTCCGTGAATTGTGTGACTTCCGCGAATTCTTCAAATTCCGTGAATTCCATGAAGTCCAGGATTTCTGTGTATTCCATGAATTTCATGAATTCCGTTAATTCGATGAATACTTTGATTTCTATGAATTCCATGAATTCTGTGGATTACATGAATTCTGTAAATTCCATGAATTCTGTGGATTCCATGAATTCAGTGAATTCCAGGAATTCACTAAATTCCAGGAATTCTGTGAATCCTATGAATTCTGTGAATCCCATGAATTCCGTGAATTCCAATGATTCCATGAATTCCGTGAATTCTGTGAATTCCGTGAATTCCATGATTTCCGTGAATTCTGTGAATTCCATTAATAACGTGAAATTCGCGCAATCCGTGAATAAGTATTTATAAAAGTAATTATAAATCTTATAATTATAAATTTTATAACAATTTTATAGAAGTATTTATAAAAGTATCTACAAAAAAATTGAGGTTAGGTTTTCTGGATGCAATATCGCCCATATTACATATATGTTACGAGTCACCTAAAGCAATTATCATTCCAAATTAATAAATAAAAATAAATGTTTTAAAGGGTTAATGTCATTCATCCCATTTACTTATTATTTCGCGTTTACTCCTCGAGTCTCAGCAACGTTGAAATTGGAACACTTCGAAAAAAATCACTCATCATAAGGTAAACACTTTTAGAAAATTATCCCAACTGGCTTTAATGTATCCAGCAGGCATACTGATCCTCCATGAAAATGAACCCTTTCAGATAAAAAAACGTTGATGATTAATTATATCGATTGTTTTTATTAAACTGGCTATGTATTTTATTCAGTTTTGACGGCACGTGACGTCACACCATGTGTTTCATGCCATGAGGGCGGTTTTAATTTCACATTTAAATTCTTTGGGAGTCAAAGTTTATATAAAGCTTAACTGTAAAGCAAACCAAATTTTTGTGGATGATCCTATTGGTCTTCCCATGAGGCTTAATAGGATTAATTTTTTTTTAACTTCATAAGTTATTTATAAATTTTCGAAGTATGAAAATTTTTCATTACTAATACCATTCACTGAGAAAAAGGTTTGTTTGATTTAAACAAATTTTATTTAAATCAAATTTTTTCTTTGATATAAGGTAAAATAATTAATGTTTCTTTGATTCAATGAAATTCTTTATTTTACCTCATTTATTTGGTTTGAATAAATTTGTACTCAGATCAAATAAATTCCTTGTTTAAATTAAATATAGGTGCGATACCGTCACATTAAATCTTTATTTTTCCGGTATAGATTTTTTTTTGTGATAACTATTTTATTCCTATTATCTTGGGAGCGAGTTTTGATTATTTTTTTAAACTGAAAAATAGATTTTTAGTCGCTATCCAAAAACAATTGTCAAACCCTATGAAATTGGAACCTCCAAATTCTTGAATGATTTACTCGGAATTGTTTAAATTTTTCTAATGAAACTCATTTTCTTCCAATTAAGCAGCTCGATATCTCGGGAGTAAGTTTTTATTTTATGCTTAAAATAACAATTTCATTTTTTATTGTGGTCTGCAACCGAGACTGTTGCAATTTTAGGTTCCTGTCAGTTTGACATTGTAAACTTCCCCATTATATTTCTCTAAACTGGATAATTTTTGTTAATTATACTTTTTTTTGGCCTCAATTCAGAATCACTTCAGCTCGGAAGTGAACTTTTGTTTTATCTTGAAGTGGTGATTTACATTTTTTTTAAATGTAAGATATCATTTTTTCAAAAATATTTCACTGCAATATCTTACCTATCTATTGCCATTTCCCTAAGTTTCAAGAAAATCGCACATATCGATAAAGACTGATATTCCTGGCCGGGAACCTCCCATATGAAATATTGAATTGTTAATCCTTTTGCTCACATGAAATTTAAGGGATCGTTTAACGCGTTTCTCTTTTGTTTAAGTGAATACGAGAATGAAATTGCCACGAATTTAAAAAGGACACAACGAAAAAAATAAAGGAAAATCGTGTTACGTAATATTTGAGTGGTTCCGAACCGGTATTTTTGATTTTGAGTCGTTTGGATTGTAAAAGAGATTTTGAGCGATTGACCGTTGATTCGAAACGATGTGAAGTTATGAAGGTAACGGGAAGAAGAAAGATAAGCGGCCAACGCGAGATGTAATCTGATTCATGCGTCGCGTTCGTTGGTCGCTGTTTGCTTCGCATGGCTGAGCTCGAACCTGGCTGGTGCAACTTGGATTATGTTTCACGTCTCTGTGGTTTTCGTCTCGCCGCTCAAAGCACCTCCATGCGTTTTCTTATTCTTCGCGACTCTAAAATCTTCTCTTCTAATCATTATAATTAAAAATTACTTCTGGGCTTAAATTAAGAAATATGTGGCTCGGCTTCGACTCGAAGATGGCGCCTCTATCGCCTACTCACTTCTGTGGTTCCAAAGACTTTTTAAGGTTCATGAATGAAAAACTTTCTATTTTTATAAAGTGAGAATGGAAACCTATTTAAAAATCATAATCCGATTAAAGGATTGAGATTAAGAGTTTCAAAAGATAAGATATATGCCATTAAAAAAAATGTGTGGAACGAAATTCTCGCAGTCATTTTTTTTAATACATGATTGGTTGCATACTGCGTGAATATGACTTGAAGTGGCTGTTTTTAGTTTGTTTTTTTGACTTTCGTTGAATTTTGTGAATCTAAATTTTCAAATCAGGAATTTTAATTCTCAACATTTATTTCTATAACAGAAAATTTTAATTGTAAATGATTCTTTAATAATAAAGGCAACAATTCTATTCATAACTTTTTGACTTTTTGAAAAATGAAATTATGGACAAAGCTTAGAATATTTTAATTTGTTTAATGATTTCGATTTTATTTTATAAGAAAAATTTAAGCTTTGAAGATTTCAAAATATGTCGAAAAAGAATCTTGAAGGATTGAAGACAATTTTTTTAAATTTTTGCAGGATTAAAAAATTGTTTGGGAATTATTTCAAAAGATATTTTAAAGTTTTGAAAAGATTAAAAAATAATTTAAATTTTGAAAAAATTTCAGAAACAATATTAAACAAAATGTAGACTTATCAAGATTTTGAAATACATTTTTTTCTTAAGATTCCAGAGGAAATTTAAATTAATTTAAAAAAATTAATTTTAATAAAATATTCAAAAAGATTTAAAAACATTTCAAATGATTTTATAAAATCTCGGAAAGAATATAGAAGATTTTAAAGAAAATTTTTGCAATTTTGTAAGATTACAAATTTTCAGAAAAAATTCGATTAAGAGACATTGAGAAGCTTTGAACAGATACAAAAATATTTTTAAACTTAAAAAAATTTCAACAAATTTAAAACAAGATGTAGCTTTTTGGAGATTTTGAATAAAAGTTCGAAGGTTTTCAAAAATTCTAAAAGGTTAAGAAAATAAGCAGGTTTTCTATAAATTGCTGGAAAAATGTAAAAAGATTTAAAAAAATTTAATTGTAATTTTGAAATATTTTTCACAATTAGAGGAATAATTCGAGACAGTTTAAAAGGTGGTTGAAAATTCATCGCTTTTGGTAGAAATTTAAACTTTTTTGGTTAAAAATGTAACTGTTTGGTTGAAAATTAGGGAAGAGTGGATCTAAGCCGACAGTGGGGCTAAGCCGACCCTTGCATTTTTAAAGAAAAATATAAGCCGTGCGAACTTGGTTTTTTAAATAAAAGTTACATCGTATTAGGTATTGCTTGATCGAGAATGCAGTTGGCTACAATAATCCAAATTTTAAAAATGTGTCCTTTTCTTTCTTCAAACATTATAGTCAAATGTCGACTTAGTCCCAGGAGGGTGTCGTCTTAGCCCCACGATTTTTCGCTCGACAGATTTTCCATCGTTTCACTTTTTTACATTCTCATTCATGAGAGTGTAATGTAATCGTCCAAATTTTCGATCTCTGGTTTTTAACGGATCTTTACGTGAAGATTCACCATTTTAGTTTAAAATTCATCACTTTGGTTGAAAATTTAACTGCTTTGATGAAAATTCGTTTTTTTTTTTGTTGTAAAATTAATTTTTTTAACTGGAGATATAACTATTCCATTTTTGGTTAAATTTTTTTTTTATTCAACAGTTTACCTATTTGGTTAAAAATGTATCTTTTTTATTTAAAAATTCGAATATTTGGATGAAAGTTCGTCTTTTTTGGTAGAAAATTAATTATTTTTGTTGAAAATTAATTTCTCACGTTGAAAATTTAATTATATCATGGAAAACTAAACGTAAATTCGCTTGAAATTCGATAACTCAGTCAATTGCAATCAATTCTAATAAAAAAGTTCATTACACGCGGAATTGAATTCACTTTAATTATATCAGAAAAAAAATTATTGGATTGGAATTTTGGGGTATTTCAATTTTTTACCATAAAATCAGAGTTTACGGTCGTAAAAGAAATTTCGCGTGATACTTTTTCTTGGTTCTACTAGACCTACAAATTCTACTATGTTTCGTGAAAAGTATTTTTTTATTGTAAAAAAAAGGTACCTGTAAAAATTAACTCTTTTGTCCTGGAAAGTTCATTCCCTTGTACCTTAAATTGAAAGTATCGACATAAACGCGAATTCATTAATGTATCTTTTTATTTTGGACGCCAATGTTTAGCCAATTTTTCTAGCAGAGAAATGTAATTCTACCCTTATAATGATTGCTTTTATTAGTAAAATAAAATAATGAATAATTATATAAAAATTTGTTTCAGATATGCCTCTGAACCTGTCGAAGCATGCGGGTTGAATCTCAGGAACCCAAAAGTCGGTGCCTTATCATTGGACAAAAACTCTACTCGATCACTGCCCGTGCAACGACAATGCGATATATTAGTATTTTTTTATCCATAAACAATAGGAATGTAGTAGCTAGGGATTCACTGAAGTCCGGCTGGCTGGTAAATTTGTAAATACGAATTCATAAGATGTCGCCGTCAGTATATAGAACTCATTATTATTAATAATTAATTCACGAAGTAGTATTACACATTGGGGAACGATGGAGGTGAAATGCAATATGGCGTACGTTGTGCAAAACGAACGTTTTTATCCTACTGTTACATAAATATATATCTGGAGTGAACCACTCCAAGGAGATTTCTCAGATAATAGGCGAAAGAGAAGTGTATTTAACAAAAGTTTTAATTACGCAAAAGCGCACCTATTAATTCCGAGTTAAAGTCTTGGATCTTCCAATCGTACGCGGCGCTATTTTCAAATTCTTCAGACAAATCTCTAATCTGCGTACTTTTCCGCTCTTCCTTTTTTTACAGAGAAAGACGAGCCTGTTTTTCATATCCGTACATCTCATTTTACATGCATTATTTTGTTATTACTTCCTATTAACATTACTCTCATTATTATCATTATAAAATGATGAAGACTATCCACTTTTTTAGAGGAAATTATTAAGAAAGACATAGGATTATGTACAGAAAGGATATTACCTAGGACATTATTAATTATTATAAAATTGTAGTACGTCGTTTAATTTGTAAGATTCCTGGCGTCCGTGGCGGCGCTCTATACATTTATTTATACAATGATGAGGAGGAAGAGAAAATTTTAACTAAAAACAAGTGAGAGCGTAGAGCGTGCCTTAGTTTTAAAAGGAGCGACAAAAAAGAAACGATTCGTGAACCTAAATTGTATACAAGTTTATCAAAATGTTTATTATTTTATTATTTTATTATTTTATTGTCATGTACATATACTCAGACGTTAATCCGCATTATGTACTCGCGACAAGAAAATTCGCACCAACCTATATATTTGTCACATTATTTATTGTAAACGCGATATATTGTATTCTGTCACATTTATTTTCGAGAAAAAAAGGCAAGTTCACTCGAAATGCTCTATCGTTTAGACAAAGTCATGGACTGTATTTACACTAGCAACGTGCTTATGATTTCAAAAGGAGTTTAGAGTATGCGAATGCGCGCGAGCAATTGTATAGAAAGACTAATTTCGTAAATATAATTATTTCGTATACTATGTTCGCCTTCTGTGTTTCTTAATAGTTTTATATTTCGTTATTTTTTTTTAGTTTTGCTTTATATTGGTAGGAATAGAGATGTAAGACATACACATTATTTGAATTAGAAAAGATCTATCTTCTGGTTTTGAAATTCAAATTACGTTTCGAATACTAAATAATCAAATTAAATTATAAACTATGCATTACAAAATAATTTGGTTTTATTCATTTTTATTAACTATTAAATTTACAGTATGAGAAAATGGACTCTAGTAAATTTTATTTTTATTAATGTTTTTTGAAGGTTTCTTTGTAAGTCACCAAAGTTCTTTTAATAAAATCATTAATAATTTTAGACTTATATTTTACAAATACGAATAATCGTAATTTTCATTTATATTTCATAATTATTTATTCGTTCTGAAAAGGACTTTTTTTATTATTTAAGAATCTTATTTCTTTAATATTTATTTTTCATCGAACTATTTTCTAATCGCCAATCCTTTGGAAAAAATGCGTCTTATAATCGAAGAAGGTAAGTTCAATCATTTTAAATTCACAGCGCTGAAAAATGTTATTACTTTTTTTTTTTTTTGAATAAATCTTCACTAGGGTCGATAGGGGTATGACACGAAATTACATAGTTATACTTTGATTAGTGATATTTCAAATATTTGAAAAGGTTCATGTTTACAATTTTTCCATAATTATCTTTGGACTTTGTACATTTAAGAGTCCCCTTCCTTAAACAACAAAAACTGATTTAAAAATTATTTGTCTCTAAATCTATATGTTAAAATGTTATTTACAAATTATAATCTTTGTATTTACATTTTTATTCGTATAAGCTTTTCGTATAGATTTTCGTATTTCACAACGAAAAAGAACAAAAAATATATGTCACACCCCTTAGTCTGATTTATATTTACTCTATCATAATTTATCATTAAAAATTATACAAATGTAAAGATTTTGAGAAAAAATAACGTATGTTCAAAGAAAATATAATACCTTGCTTTATTCCTAAAAAAATATTTAAAAAAAAAACAGTTTACACAATTAGGTATTTCACATTGTGACGTCAGGTGAAAAGATGTCTGGACGACGAGGGCCAAGCAATAATACGAATTGCAATGGACAAAACTTTATTTTTTGAATAATTTGGAAAAAATGATTTTACACCATAAGTATATGTGGATATTATTTTTTATCTTTTGAAATCCATTCAAGTAAATAATAAAATTGTTACAAACAAAAAAAATGATTTTATTATTGAATTGAATAGGTTTTTAAAAATAATATCCAAATACATTTATAGTGAAAAATTATTTTTATCTCAGTATTAAAACAGTAAAGTTTTTTCCATGCAATTGGTATTATTGCTTGACCCTCGGCGTGCAGACATCTTGGATTTCCCTCATCCAACTGCAGGGTTTCACGGTAACGTGCAGCCCCATGCATCGCCCCCACTCTTTCTGTTCTCTTAGCATCCGGAGGGGTATCGTAGTTCAAGTAAATCCAACAGATAGCGCTGGTGTGTATCAAGGGCGTAAAGCTATTTTGCCTCGTGTGACTGCGGCCCTCGCTTCGCTCGGGCAGCAAATTCACATTCGTCAAAATAGCCTTCTTTACGCCCTTGATACACAATATACTATTATGCATCGAAATCGCTCGTTCAGAGCAACTAGGTGAAATGTGATCATGAAAATGTGGTATCCAATATCATTTGTTAACTTTATCAACAAATAATATAAACAAATGCATGATTTGAACAGTTTTAGGCAGAAGCAAACCGAATTTTCTTTCGATTGTCTTCGACTCTCATTGCCTGTGATGCACGTTGATGTATCTTTACCATCTGATATAATTTGGTAAATTTATCAACAATTATTATAAACAAATGCATTATTTGAACTGTTTTAGGTAGAAACGAACCGAATGTACCAAATGTATACTGTAATGTCCAGATCATGGATTTATTGATTCATATTTATATTATTCGTTGATAAAGTAAACTAATTATATCAGGTAACAAAAATAACTCAATGAGCATCGCAGGCAATGAGACTTGAAGAGAATCAGAAGAAAATTGGGTTCATTTCTGCCTTGAACTGTTAAAATCATGAATTTCCTTATAATAATTTTTGATAAATGTAACAAATTTTATCAGATAATAAAGATAAATCAACGTGCATCACAGGCAATGCGAGTCGAAGACAATCGGAAGAAAATTCGGTTTGCTTCTGCCTAAAACTGTTCAAATCATGCATTGGTTTATATTATTTGTTGATAAAGTTAACAAGTCATATTGGATACTATATTTTCATGATCACGTTTCACCTCGTTGCTCTGATCTAGCGACTTCGATGCATAAATATACTTCACAAAAACATAATCCATCGTACTGGCTATTTGTTGCAAATATTTGTTTATAGCAAATAACTTGAGATTTCAACAAATTTTTTTTCTTCCATCGACCGTTCTTCATCAAACCCGAGGCCTGATGCCACTGAGAAAAATGTTCAAATTTGGCTCAAGCCCAGCATAAGGGATCTGACATCGCCAATAGATTGGTCTCAAAATAAGATATCTTTTATTTCTCGCATCAACTTTGAATTATGTTAATGTAAAAAGTTTTGCTATAAAAAAATTGTTCAGAATACTATCAAGTGCTTTAAAAATGTAATGAATATTTTTAGAAACCTTTTTTTCAGTTTCGACATATTAGTACTGAAAACAAGCCTTCGAAATTTCATCCATTTTTCAGCAACTGCCTTCAAGTTATGGTGTTCACTAAAACTCTAAAAGTATTAGACACACACCACACAATACCCCCTGAAGTCGAAAACCAAGTATCAATAAAAAATGGAATATCCCAATTTTACGCCAAACGACAAAAGATACGTGAAAAATCTTTCTAAGAAGAATTTAAGTTTTTTTAAATATCTACCATTTTTCTTTTAAACATTTTTTGACAGGACTCGTCTTTTTTGTTTTATGCGTCGAAAATTAATAAGTCGAAGATTCTTATTTTAATCGAAACGACGACAAATATGTAAAAAAGTTTAAAAGAAGAATTGTAGCTTTTGAAAAGACCTATGAGTTTCCCTCAAACATTTCTTGATCAGACTTGATATTTTGGTTTTATTTATCGAAAAAACTATGAAACAATCCAAAATGCAAATTTTGAACCAACCCAGGCCGAAAATTCGGACTTATGCCAGATCTTACGAACGGCATTCCAATATTACGCCAAAACACGCGAGATACATAAAAAGTCTGAAAGAAGACTTGTAAGAGTTTTTGTTTTATCCATTAAAAATTCTATAAAAACTCCTGTTTTCAACATTACAACATGAGATAGAGAAGAAAGTCTGAAGAAAGAATTGTAGCTTTTTATTGTATGGTAGCTCAGAAAATAAATATACATTTGAAAATGTGTGTCGAAAATTGAGCGCGAAGCGTGAGTGTCACGTTGCGAATGTTTACCTTAATGCCCATAGAGCTTTGAGCCCATTTAATCTTTAACTACTATCGGCGAGAAAATTGTAGGCATCTGGCTTTGAAGCTTAAAAACTGAGCCAAAAAAATGCTAGCGTAATAAGTAAATAGTCATTTGAAAGCTCAAAGTGTTCTATGTGAATAAGATCAAAGACGTTGTTATAAAAAAAATTGTGTGCCTGACAGACTGAAAAATGTAAAAAAATACTAAGGAATTTCGGGCAAATTTGAGAAGATTCAAGTTTAGAGCATTTTTTTTATACAAGATGCAATGGGAAAAATTTGTAAAAATTCATGAATATTAAGAAAACATTTATGAACAAATTGCAGTTAAAAAAATTGAGAAATAATAAAAATTGATGCTTAAAATTACAAAAATGTACAACTGTACCATCTTTAGTTCTAATGAAAATATTAAAGCGATTCAAACTCCAAACTGTGCCTTTTTTTTTGCTGCGTGTCAGAAGAGGCGTCAGTGTCTGGACAAGAGTTCAGAAGCACACGAGTCAGAGAAAGGCATACATTTTTGTAATTTTAGGCAATAAATTTAATTATTTCACGAATTTGTTAACTGCAATTTGTTCACAAATGTTTTCTTCTCATTCATCAATTTTTTTCAATTTTTCCCATTGTCCCAATTTGTCCCACTCTCCTCAAATGTGCCCAAAATTTCTTACTTTCATTACATTTTTTAGTCTGCAAAGCACAAAAAAATGTCTACATTAACGTCTTTGAACCCATTCACGTGAAACTCTTTGAGCTTTCAAATGAATAATTGCTTATTACGCTAGCATTTTTTTGGCAGAGTTGTTAAGGTTCACAGCCAGATGCCTACAATTTTCTCGCCGATAGTAGACTTTATTACGTCGAAAATTCAGATTGTGGAGATGCATAAAAAACTGGGATCTAAAAAATATGTTCTTATCAAAGTTTGATTCAAGCATTCCGAGTGCAAAGAATAAACATCCGAGTGTGAAGCGCGAGGAAACATAGTATCAAGCGCGAAGCGCGAGATTCGACAGACGCGCGCAATGAGAATGTGCCCTCGCAGCAGGAAGTTTGTTCTAATTGAGGAAGATTAATTAAATTAATTCAAAATTATTTAAATTGTTACCATAACACGAAAAATGACAAAGTTTCATTTTAAACAAAACAAAAATGGTGAAAAACTTGCTGAAGCTAGCTGTAAAATCGATCTCGAGTGCTTCCACTTTGCTTGTATTTATAATTATATGGTACTCATTTCACGAGCACTTTGCTTTCTGTTAGCAAATGTATTTGCTTGCTTATAGTGGGAGCATTAGTGATTTTTTTGAATAATAGACAAACGAAAGTCTTCAATTTCATCAATTTAAAAATAGCAATGTACAAAAAATACAAAATAATACAAAAAATTTTTTAAATACAAAGAAAAATCAGACAAATAAAATTTTGTATTCGAAATGATAATTTTTCGAGCTGGAAAAGGGAAGGGAAAATTTCTGTCGCACCCAATCCCTTGCCCAGCTTTATGATTTCTTTACAAAAATTGTGAAAATTATTCTATTTGAAAATTTATGATCAAAAAGTCTTTTCTATTCATGCGTCAACTTTGAATTATGTCGATGAAAAAGAAGGAAACGCTTGCTTGTAGTCAATGTATGCCATGTGCAAGTTTCTTTGATGTTTACGAGCTTGTGTCATGGCAACTGCGTCCATGGTGACTAGATATTCACTGCCCCGCGCGTTTTTACAACATCCTTTTTGTTCCTCTGTTAGGATGTCATTATCGTCGCAGTGAGGATATACCTAATCTGCAATGATAGCTGTAAAGCATTTCTAAATTGTTGGAAGACTTGCATTAGATGTGGGTGTTCGATGATCTTCTGAAAACTCCTTGCCAACGCAGGATGCACACTAGTCAGGTACTTGTACCAGAAGTTGTGCACCATATTCGAACCTGGAGCTTTCCAGTAACTTGTCCTTTTAAAACCGCACTATTTTTCTTGTACCGATGCAGTCTAGCAGTAAGAACATCAAGTCTCTGCCGTTAAGAGGCTCATCCAATATTCATCCAATATCTCATACAATATTACTGCTGTCAATGTCTCGATGTACCGAGGGTGGATGATTTTATTAACATGGTGTATCAGCTTTCTGGGTCTATTTCCTTACTTATATCGAGCCAATCGACCCAATTTGCACCTTACTTAGCTGACATCCATATACAAGGTGATCTTCCATGATGAATCTCGATCCCTTCCCTGGGCAAAGACTGCCTTTTTAGGCCTGGTTCTGCAGCCCAACGTGCTAACGGTTGCTCTAGCTACACAATACACCAGAGTTTGCACCTCTAACGCAGTTAGTGCTGCGTTCAAAGTCGTAGGTAAAACCTTGCTGTTCAGGTATCCTAATAGTGCACACAGATCGTTTGTGATGTTCATCTGGGTCAGAGAATGTCTTTGTGTTGGTTTTGCATGTCTGAACTATAGTAAAGCAAGACCAAAATTCCGCCCAAGGTGCAGTAGTATCTCTGGGATTTCGCTGTTAACATCATGGTTATTAATGTCTGGATGTGGTTCAAGTGGATCCGGTACTTTATGTACATCCTTCCTAGCACCTATGCCTTCAGCTTCAATCAGTTCTTCGTTTTCCACATTTTTCAAGGGGAGTTCATCAATAGGAAGCTTCTATTCCACTTCTATTTTGATGGCAGCTATTTCAACAGCCGAAAGTAATCTGTTTACAGCTATTGAGCGTTTTTGGTCTGCTAGATTTTGATCATTTATTCTTGTGGCTAGCACTGGGTACTTAAGTAAGAAGAGTCGACGATGTTCTCTCCTCGCACTTTGCCCACCTTTCTCTGCCAAAAAATAAAGGCACATATTCTTTCTGTTCATATGGTATGTCCATTTAAACCGCCTTCTTGGTTGCTGAACTTCTGCTCCTGCCTCTGATTGTATTGGGCCATCTGCCTCTGGAGGATTTGGTGGTGCTGGATCTTCATCAGGTTGAGGAAGAACATCAATTGCCGCTCCTTCCTCTAACTAATGTTCATTGTCGTCGTTTTTCTACGCCAAATCAATCTGTTGTTTAACCTTCATTGCTCGGTCTTCTGAGATGTGTAGATTAGTCCTGATGTCCTTCACCTCAGCGATAAGATCTCTTAGTACGCCTTTTTTTATATGAGGATACTTTGCAGCAAACTTCGTCCTACAGTTGTATCATTTTTCGCTTTTGGTTTCAAACTTCGGACTTTCGTAGTAGAGGCGCACCAATTCCCCTTTCATTTTGGTATCCCACTTGATGCTCTCTCACGATATTTCTGTAGAAGTGGTTGGCTGAAAATAGCTAACGCTAGCCAAAGCGTCCTCAGCAGGCACAGTTGATGTTCCACTGCTTACCGTTTATCGCAGATTTTCTTCCTGGCCAGCTGTTTGATTAGTGACATCTGTCTGGCCATCTCGCAGCTCACCATCACAACCGTCCCACATGCTGTGTCCCCCCAGCGGTGGCTCCACGGGCACCCCGGCGATCCTCGGGAAGCGACAAGCGTTTCAAAACCTTTAATAGACTCTCCATGAAAATGTATGGGTTTTGGTGTTCCTCTTAGTCCCTTTCCTATTCATTATCTGCCTGTCTGGCATGGGAAACCCTGGTAGTAGCAGTGCTACCACCAAAATAGCCGTCAAAATCATGAGAGGAAAGCTCAAGCCCTGCCGCGACGCCAACGCGAGAACATCATTATTATTTTACCATTCAGCCCAGTCCTTTTCCGGGTAAACGGTAAACTCGTTCGATTCTAGCCTCGTTAGACTGGCGGTGATTAAGGAATTTATAATATGGTAAGAGGATGTGTATTTAAAATCAATATAGAAGTTGCGTGTTACTTATTGAAACCACATACTTCTCTTGCAACATCGTTCTGGTCTGGGTCCCTGATCAATCTGTCTAGCAATCACGCCAGGCGGAGAGCTTCACAAAACTATCGTACATCATGGTTTACACATAAGCACTCAAACCGACTAATAAATCCATATGAAGATCCATACGCTAAGCAAAACTCTCCACGAGGGCCCATGAGCAGCCAAAATCTTTCGTTTCTGGCGTCTAACACACCGCTGACACTCTTCGTCACATATTTCTTACACTGAGAAAAAAGATTACTTGAATCAATGAAATGTAGTACAGAATACAAGTATAATATAGGTATGTAATATAAGTTCAATCAAGTAGTTCAATGATCGAAGACAATTTTTTTTTTACAAATAATGTTTTACAAATGATCAAATCGTTCTTGTTATGAAAAAATATCTTTTGAACAAAAAAATATTTGATTAGGCGTATTCAGTACGAAATTTCTTTGATTCAAGTAATCTTTTTTCTCAGTGTATAAACCATTTTTCGCCACACATCCCTATCCTGGCATACATATTTTCACCCAGAAAAAGATTTAGTCAAATGAACAAAATTTTGGTTGAATCAACACTAGAATATGGTTATTATATGGACAAAAAAATATTTGGTTAACCCAAGAAAATTTTTTGCCTATTAAAATTTGGTTGACTATACCAAATCTTTTGTTTTTATACAAGAGAATATTTTGGTTGGTCTGAGTAAAACTTTTGGTTAATCCAAGAAAATGTTTTGCTCGATCCAAGAGAATATTTTAGTCAATTTCAATAAGTATTATTGCTGGTCTGAGGAAAGAGTTTGGTTGACATAACCAAAACTTGTAGTTCATCTAACCATAAGAGTTCCAACACAATATACATTGTAAATGGCTTATCAGGGAATTGTGTCATCATGTGTACATTATTTAGCAGTTTATTAAACTATTAAACATCCCAAGACTACAAAATTCCACGGCAAGCCATTTGCAATTTAAATTGTGCTAGATCCTTTGTTTATTTGATTCAGTAAATCGTTCTTTTTTTAAATCAAAAACCTAATCATGCAATCGTAGGCACACTCAAAGATTCAAGTAGTCCTGCGTATTTTTCACATAATCACTTAATATTACAAACATAACCCCGTGTCTTATAAGCTTATTGGATGCTTGCATGTTTGGGGATACTTGTGGATCGTTAAGATTTCTGATTGCTAGATTTTCAATTTCATTAATTAATTTCTACAGTAATTACTAGTGTTTAAAATAAATACCAGAATCTGGTTCCTTTATTCACCAGATTCTGTTTTTCGTCTGGTCTGATCTTACCAGAGGCATAGATCTTCAGTTCATCCATATAAAATACATGAGTGACCTTATGCTCGCGCTGGTTAGTGTCGCCGCAGAGGTATCCAGAAGAATTTCCTAGTGCGAGAAATAGAGATAGATATATATATTCTTCTAAACTCTTCCTTCGCTTTACTTCTAAATTCTCTTCAATTTTCTTCTTTTAATTTGTAAAATTCCGTCCATGATTGATTCTCTTCTTATCTTGTTCTTCTTCTCTTCTTTATCCTCTAGTCCTCTATTTATCTGTTAACATAAGAAATAAGCGTTATTTACATACGTATAAGTTGTTATATCTATCCTACTCCAAATTCATTAATTTATAAGTAAGGTATCTATGCTCATTTGCAGGAAGTGGCTCCGTCATGATATCCGCTAAATTTTCTTTTGATGATACCCATTTTACTTTAATTATATCTTTCTCTACACATGATTTCATATAATCGCCGTGAGTCTCAGCTATATGCACCTTTCTTCCCATTCGTTCTCTAATATCTAGATTTTCGTTTCTTTTCTCTAAACTTCCATCAATATTTTTAAGCATCTTACAACTATCTTTTTGTGTGCAGTTCCTGCACCTCATGGCGAGATATTCCGTCTGACATGTTGATAGGGTTACGTATGACTGTTTGTGACTTCTACATGTAAATAAATCTCCGAATAATCTAATTATATATCCTCCTGCAGAGGTCGAATCATCTAGCTCCCTAAAACTTCTTCTAAAGTTCCTCTGATATATCTAAATATTCTTTTTACACCTATCCAATCTTCTTCAGTTAGGTTGAATTGTTTGCTGGCAAAATAATATTCTGCATGAGCAATATCCGGTCTAGTTGCACATGACAAATACATTGAACTTCCTATCGCTTCTCTAAATAGTATATTAGTAATTTTTCGGTTATTCTCTATATTTCGAATTTCTTCCTTTCCTTTGATTATTCTTCACTTATCTAGTTATCATTGGTGTGATTTGTGCTTTGCTTTCATCCATCTTAACTTTCACTAAGATTTCTCAACAAATAATACCTTTGTTTTATTTTCATTACCTTGTTTTCCCCCTCTCTCTGAATATTCATTACTAACAATTCCTTGGTTCCCCTCTTAGGTCTTTCATCTTATAAACTTTCCCTGATTCTTCTTTTATTTCTTCTAATTTCCCAATATCATTGCTAGCTACTAACATGTCATCTACATATTATACTATAACTGCCATCTTATCTTGCTTCCTTCATGTGAATAAACACGATTCTAGCAAATCATTTTCTAATCCTAGTTCAGTCACTTCTTCCTAAAATCTTCTATTCTACTTTTTACTACTAAGTTTTATCCGTAGATTGCTTTCTCTAATTTCAATATTTTATTCTTTCTAACTTCATCACTACACTCTCAGCCTCCTGGCATCTCCATGTATATTTCATCCTCTGATTCACCATTCAAATAAGTTGTCTTGCCTCTGAATCCTACTTTTTTATTATTGCTAACACTGATCTCGATACTGGAGCATAAGTTTCCTTCAATTCATATTCTTTTCTGTCTTTAAAACATCTAATTACTAGTCTAGCTTTGAATTTTGTTTGTCCATTTTCTTCTATTTTCTTTTCGAATACCCATTTTGAGTCTATAATATTGACTCTACTTCCATCTTTCATTATTTTTGGTCTCTCTACTAAATTCCAAGCTTTGTTTTTCTCCATCGATCTAAATTCTTCTCTAATTGCTTCATTCCACTCTGATTTTTTTTACTCGTAATCGCCTCTTGATAAGTAACTGGGTAATTTTTTATTATTTCAATTAATTTGTGCTCAAATTCGTCTTTTTCTAACTTTTTATTACTATCTAATTTCCTATTTGTGAAATAATCAAAGTTTTTCTTGTTTCTGCCTGATCCATCTATATATTTTACTTTTTGAGCATAAATGCCTTTTCCCTTCCCGGCGTTTACTTTTCTTTCAGCAAACTTTCAGTTTCTCACATCTGTTTCTGTTTGTTCATCTAATTCTAATTTTTGCTTTCGTGGTCTTCCTCTTAATTTTATTTTCCTCTTTTTTCGACTCTCTGATTTTTCTTCACTTCTACACTCTTTGATCCACTTTTCTTCTTCTGATTTTCCTTTCTGATCTGATTTATAATTCTTAAAACTGTTTCTATAAATTGCTATTTCATTACATCTAACTTGTCTTGACTCCACAAAATTTCCCGTGGTTAGATGGCACAAAATGTATCCTGTTACAGTGTACCCTACTAAAATGGATTTTATATCTCTTTCTGCGAATTTTGGTTTCACTTTTGGAACTCTAATGAAAGCTACACAAACAAATCTTCTAATTTTTCTGAATGACAACTGATCCTTGGTGCAAACTTCTTAACTAGTATTTCGAAATTTATGGACTTGTGTGGTGTTCGATTGTAAATATGTATTGCTAATTTGCCTGCTTACAATGTTCTGTCGAATTTTTCTGCTATGTCATTCAATTCTGGTGTATACGGTGGTAAAAATTCAGCCTCTATACCTCCTTTTTCTATTATCTCTGATATTGTTTTTCCCATTACCACTTTTCCTTTATCTGACCTAATATAGCAAACCTTTTTATCTCTATCTAGCAAATTTCCATTAGTGCGCAAGAACCTTTCTGAATATATACTTGACTTGTCTTTGGATTTCATTAAATATGTTCTCGATAATCTCGTGTAATTATCTATAAAAACGATTATGAATCGTTTATGACCTGGGTGAGTTGTGGGCTTGATTGGCCCCATAATGTCAGTGTGTATCCTTTGAAGTGGTCCGCAGTTTCTTCTGTCGTTGCGCTTTATATTATTCGCTTATCTCATTAGCTTATTTTATTAGACGCTTCCAAAAACCATTAAAAGTTTTGATGTTGTCGTCTCTCAAGTTTTCATCAACACCACATGCGCTTATTCACGTGGAATTATGTTGGGAGGATTGGTGGGTTATGACTCTATATTTTGTTTTCAATAACGTATATATATTGTCCATCCTTTGTCGTCACAAATGGTACTTCTAGAATTTCTCAATTCTATATATTCGTAATTTCATTTGTTTGAGATTGTGGTCTATGCTTACACAAACTCAAGTTTCACCTTGTTCGCAACCATTAAGCCATACCTGCATGCCAAAAATATGCCAAGGCACTTGCGAGATGGATGCGGAAAGCTGTCATCCTTAGGTCGCTTCGTGTCCTCAACACACACGAGAGTTTCACCGGCCTGTCGTTGAGATTTCGTCGTGTCCTGTGACCACCCATCTACTGGATGCCGGTGTCATTTTTAGATGGCAGTTACTCCCAGTGAGACCCTGCGGTGGTTGTTTAACCTTATTATACATATATATAATTAAAAACTGGAGGTTAACAACCACCGCAGGGTCCCAGTGGGAGCAACTGTCATCTGAAAAATGACATCTGCTCCCAGAAGGACCGCGGTAAATCCCATTCATGGCCTCGAGTGTGACTCTATTGACACTATCTCCCTTGGAGCATTCGGCAGGGCAGGGTCGCGGCCAATACCGTAAGAGCGACAAAGATGGTTATAAAGCACTTCACAGGACCTGACCCTATTACCATCTAGATTTTTTAGAAGGGGGAACCGAACTTCCATATTTTTCCAAAGACAAGACATTTCAATTTGAAAAATCGTTTGTGCCTTAAAATCCCCTGTGTGTAAATGGAAGATTAACATATCTCAAATTCCTGACGTCCCAGTAAAAAGAAAGTATTGACACAAATTGAATTGAAAAGATTAAGACAGCCCCAAAGTCTCGCTTTGTGACAATGACGCATTGGACCAATGTGTCAATACGTGTAAATTCGAGAAGACTGTATTTCAATTTTGAATCTTTCTATACGTTCAAATACGGTGCAAAAGTTTGAAATCAGCGAATTCACTTCAATGCGTCAGCACGCAAACGCTTCAAATTGGTCAATGCGTCTGAATTCGTGAGTAAAATACACACTCGAATTCGCCCCAAGTCGTAACGGCGAATTTCAGCAAATGTCGATTTATACAATTTAATCTGTAACAGGAAAACCAACGTGCGGGGCATATAGCATTTATTGTAAATGTTTAGTAAATTGACCCATAGCTCAGTGGGAACTCTGTGGACTGATACACGCGGGATCACTGGTTCAGGTCTTGACGCATGCACTTTTTATTAATTTTTTTCGAATTGACCTTGACCACGCATTTATAAGAATTCACACGCATTCATTTCGCGCTGTCTCAATTCATATAAATTCGTCTCATTTCATTTAAACGAATCAGAAAACAGGATTCACGCGCATTTAAAAATTTTAATTCGCCCCAATCCGTAATAATTCTTTCTTTTTTGCTGGGGTGTCACAGCGTTTCCGAAACCGGATTCACCCGAAACACACAAACCTCCAACCAACAAACCCCGAGCCAATATATCCCAACATTTTCATGTCAAAAAAACGATGAACAGAATCTTAAGAAGTTTTTCGCATTCCAATTTTTCCAACTCTCTTATTCCCTATCGCCTTTATTCCCCCCTCGGCTGTAGACGGTTATTTCCATTTGCGCAATTCCGGCAACTCCCACCACGGTCCCGGTATATTATCCTCCGCACAGTGGCTGATCAATTAAAAAGAAGCCCGAAGAGCGGGAAGCCTTGCATTGAGTATTTTAGTATGACGTCATAGGAATACGTCACGCGACTTTTGCGAGAAAATATTATAAACGTAAAAGTCATAAATGTACAAATAGTAATATTTCTCAAGTGTAGAATCTATTTCCTCAGTCATGTTCCATTTTTTTTCTTGATTCACGACCTTTCAGTTTCACGAAATTAAATATCCTAAATGTCATGTGAGTGGTACTCTAATCTTAAATTTTAGACAGTTGCTTGTATTTCGTGAAACTGAAAGGTCTTCAACCGATATAAGGATGAAGAAACAGAATTGCGCAAATGCATTCTACACTTGGAAAGATTACTATGCAGACCTGTATAACTTACCGTCACGTTTCGGAGATTTTCTCCAAAAAGTCGTATGCAGTTGCAATACCATGTACTAACCTTTCTGACGGCTGGAATTTGCACCTATCGACGTCATGCCACAAAACTCACTATTCCGCGAAATATTTTCATCGTTTTTTGATTCTATAATATTGATTTTTAGTGGGTAAATTGTCGTAAGCCAACAAAAACACCTGAGAGACACTTGAAAGACACTCATGCATGCATGCAGACTAACGGACCGCGACTTTGTCAACTGCGCAATAAGCCGAGACCGGCTGAACCGTTTTCATTTGGAATGCATCATATTGCGTAATATACGCGACTGATTACTCGCGCACTCGGCCCTTTCGAGGCGAGAGTCGCAACCGTCTCTCGCCTTACGCGCTGAGAAACTGCGTGGGCCAGCAGTTCTATGAATTTGGAGTGTATTTATTTGTATTATCATTGATTTCAAATCTCCCGCGCTTTTTGGCTAAAAAAGTAGCGACAGGCGGCGCATCGATACAAGAACGGGACAGCCCATGAACGTCCTCCGTAAAAATAAACTGCCCACTCACGGTAAGGGTGGGCCCCCCTCCAGCTAGGGAATAAAAGATTCGTTTCTAATCGTTTCGTTTCAAGGTCAGGGGAATAGGCGATTTTTCACTGCATATACTTCTAAGTGGTAGTACCGAAAAAATCCGACAGAGAGCGCAGCTGCGGCCTCTACACAGTTTAACTATATCCCTTATGTGCTCCTATGGGATAGTAATATGTATTTATTATTAAAAATATTTTATATTGAAAATATTTAAGTAATTAATTGAAATCGAGGTAGATACTGATTTGAATATAAATAAGTTTGAAGTTGTGAATTTTAAATTGAATTTAAATTCATTTTCAACGTCTATACAATAAAATGGCTTTAAATTTCACGAAATTGTGTATTATAGTTTTAAAATTGGAAGCCTTTCAAATTTGAAAACGATCTAGTTTCAAAATTTTTTTACAATTTGAATACAGGTGAGTTCCAAATTTTTGCAAATAAAATTTTCAAACTATATTTATCAATTATTTCAATCTAGCTTAGATGAAAGGAGAAACAAGATTTACACAACTTCATTGAAATTCTGAAAAATTCAAACAATTAGCCGGTATATTCGTTTAATTATGAACTACAATTACAAATTTACAAACTGTTGTAGACTTTGCGCTTCCTCAGTCCTTTCTTATAATCTTCGAGCAATTGTTCTTTCGTCTTTTGTCCAGTTAAGTAATAGTTTTCTGGCGGCTTACCCTCTTCAAGCGTGACATAATAATGACAATAAATGTATCGAATTTCTCCAGGTCGTTGTTTTGCGTGTCTTCTCAAGCCTTTTATTACTCTTCCTTTGGTGACAAATGATTCCGCTGTAAAATGTTTAACTAATAAATATGTCTACTAATCTCTACTGATAAATAATACTTGTACTATTCTCAAGATTTATGGATTATTTAGGCCTCAATCTGGTTCTAAAACTACTACTAAAGTAACCTACTGAACTTCTCCAATATTCAGTAAATACCTTCGATTTTATAAAATTTTAATTTCATTTTTTGTCAACTCATAATATGTATAGTTATAGAGAAATATGGGTCATTTTCACACAACTTTAAGTTTTTCACATAGGTTTAAGTTGGATTTTTTTAATGAAAGATTGAAGACTGATTTTCTACCAAAGTTGCTAGAGCACCACATTAGATGTACTACAAGGATATTGGGTTGAAATAATATTCAGCGATTTTTCTGTTCCGAATTTTTTTTTTATTAGGCGGGACACGACTGATGAGTTTGCTCAAGAGTAGGAGTAAGATTATTAAAGGAAACAATTAGTCTTTTTCAACATTTTTTTTCTAAGTTTAATGCAGTTATTTTCCATAAAAACATTCAAACTACTAACATTGAAAATTAATTAGGGTTTATTCTACTGATTAAACAATTAGACAAACATTCTTTATTATGTTTTTTTTTCTTTAAAATCTTTGAAAAAGTAACAAAATCTAGATTAAATATACATATATTTCTAAAAATAAATAGGAGTTAATATTATACCATTAGGCCATTTCCCTTTCGGGGTAGGCGTGAATTGCTCGGTTGGAAAGTAGTAATGTGTGGATGGGTATATAAACATATAGATATGCTGGTTAAGTCCACCGGGCATGAAAATACTTTGTTTTTTGTAAAAATATACAAGAAAAATCGTTGTTTTCGTGGATTTTACGCCTATGTTTGCGTTTTTTGGAAAAAGACGAGCTAACTTAGGTATTTGAACACCGGATTCGGATTCAGCGACCCTACAAACATACAGATATGCTTGTTTAGTTTACCGGGCATAAAGACATTTTTTTGTAAAAATATACAAGAAACATCGCTGTTTTCGTTGATTTTACATCTATTTTTGCGTTTTTTGAAAAAATACGAGCTAACTTGGGCATTTGGACCACGGATTCAGATTTAGCGACCCCAAAAACATATAGATATGCCGGTGCAGTCCGCCGGGCAGACCACTTTTTTTGTGTGCCGGTGTAATTATTATAGTATAATATAATAATTGTTTACATAAATATTAATTCTATACAATAAAGTACATTCAAAAATGTTTAATTTATAAATGCTAATTCTTTTTCTATATCAATTTTAGGCTGCACTTGAAAACTCATATTTCCTGCACCCTATTTATTTGCCACGAAGTTTCAGATCCCATAATATCTCATAATTCACTTTCAAATTCCAACCTTTACCGCATTTCCATCAAATAAACCACATATTTGAAACATTATTTCAAATAGCCTGCCGAAATTCTAACATTTTACCTGAATCATCATCTGCTACGAGCAGTCAAAAAGGCAATTCTTTATTTATTTTAATACTATATATATTTTTAAGAGTTAAAAAATATAAACGAATGAAATAGATGTCTCAAATTCTTACTCCAATTACTTGTTATAGTTTAAACACATTGTCTTTGCTTAAAATTAAATAATGACCGCTCTTGCTCGCTCTGCTCGGTCATGACTGAGCATGCTCAGTCTTGCTGATGGTCGAGCACGAGCAAGGTGGTAAACTTCCATCACTACGACTGACTGATATTCACTCGCATTTCTAACAGCGATTGGCTGTCGATGTAACCATTCCCTATCGAACAGTTACAACGTTTTTTGTTCATATTGCAAAAACCAATACGAATAAAGGCTTACGGTGAGCCTCAACCAACTTCAACTCAAACTTCTCACTCAACACCACTTCTTTGCAGGATTTATTTCCCCGATGTTGCCCGAATATTTTAAGTGACAAATTAAAAAAATCCAGCATGTCCTTTTTTTTGAAAATTCCCATTTCAATTGATTATTTTTTCAAAATTCCCATTTTAATTTATAAAAAACTGTTATAATGAAATTTTGTAATCATGTGTACGCTGTTGTGCATAAAATATGTAGTAAAAAATGACTCATGAACTTTTGTGTGAAACCAAAACTGGGTCTTCTATAGAGATTTTTGTAGCACAAATAGAGCTCCAAAAACCGCTATAGAAGCCCTACTCTTAGATATTTAGCTCGGTCTTTGATTTCTAGTCGTTGTCTTCCCAATTTCAGTGCATTCGTGATTCCCTGTTTGTGCCGTCTGGTAAATACAACTGCGACTGTCGTATTTAGATTGATCGATAATCCGGTCTTCTTGCACCAGGAATCCACTGTCCCCAGTGCTTGCTACATTACCCCGAAGAGCGCATCCAGATGCCGGCCGCACACGATGACCTGTATATCGTCCGCGTAGTCCATAACGTGGTTATACTGACTCGTGAATAGATAAAGCTGTTTATTCACTAACAAGCATCAAAGCACGGGCGATGAAACGCCTCCTTACAGACATCTCGAGTCAACAGTTCCACATAAAGTGATATTACCCTTAGTCGTTGTTAGTTTCCTGTTGCCCAACATGTGGCAGGTTTATTCTGCGACTGCACTTGGAACACCATCTGCAATCATAGCCACCCTCATTATCTCTCTAGAGGTGTAGTCGAAGAGACCTTTGGTATCCATAAAGGTTCCAATCGCGTTGCCTGTATCCTTCAGTTGTCCTTGGAAAAGGCTTACTGCTCCGCTTAGGGCTTCGGAATCCAAAACTTCCAGCAGGGCTTCTCTTTGCCGATTACTGTCGATTACTTCCCGATTACTTATGCCTCTTTTAGTTTCTGTTATCACCTTATTCGTTGTATTTTTATATATTTCTTTCAGCATATCAAGCATGTATCGAATGCTTTTTTCAGGCCGATAAAAGCCATATATAATTTACTTTCTTTCTTCTTTATCTTATTATTAATGAGCGCATAGAAGACAAATATATGATCTCTTGTAGACCTTCTTTTCCTGAATCCTGCCTGACTTTCTTTGTGCAGGCTGCCTTTTTCCATCCACTATCTCATTCTCTCATCTAAAATCCGCGCTAATATTTTATAGCATGTGTCCATCAAGAAGACACCTCTGCAGTTTTCTGTTTCCTTTTCATCTCCCCTCCTAAAGTTAGGAACTATTCTGACTTTTTCGCAAACTCTTCCTAGTCTATCAGTTATCCAAAATCCATGGTATATTCTATGTATTTCTTATATCCATAATTTGGTAATCCCTTCATAAATTCCACTTTAATTCCATCCTCCCCTGCTGCTTTTCCTGTTTTCACTTTCTCTATAGCTTTTGCCGTGTCCTCAAATGAGATAGCTCTATTAAAAATATCTTGTTCCTCCATGTCAAATTGTTCACGCTCCCCTCCCGCTGTAGCCTCTTTCTCTGCTGTTTCCCCTTTCTTGGGTACCATTTCTCGTGCCCTTCCTCTTTCTTTGTCATCTGTTACCCCCTATTCCTTTCACTCTGTTCCTTCTTTTTTTCTAAAATTTCCTAGCGCCTATCAAGAACACCCCATATTTCTGCTTTTCTCTACCTTTTTCCATTTTTCCTCCCATACATTTCTTTGAGTGTATTTCTTTCTTCTGTTAAAGCTATCCTTTCAACCTCACCTTTGTTTTGTATGAAGTCTTTTAGTTTATCCCACACCATAGCCCTCTGTTGTTTACATTCTCGATCAAACCAACTCTTTTTGTTATTATTTACCCTACACTCTCCATTCATTCCTACCTTCATTATTAACCCTAATTTTTCAGCCACTTTCCAGTGACCATTAAGTTTTTCCTATATACCTTCCCACTTCAAATTCTCTAAACCTTCCTCTGTTGATTCCCAGCATTTTCCATTCCTTTTTTATATTCCTCTGCCTTCGTTCTGTCCTGCCCTAATCTCTTTGGTATATTTTGAACTTTCTTACACTTTTTGTTACGTTTCTTATCTTTGATTTTATATATTTCTAAGCTAAATTCAACTAGGAAGTGATCCGACTCTATTTTTGCTTCAATTCTGATCCCTGTGACAGGACATTCATTTTCAGTCTCTTTTACTATAATATAGTCCTAAAACGAGCCCCCGCCTTCATAAATATGGTTTCAATATTCTTTTTCGTCACCTTTAATTCTTCCATGTAATATTCTTATTCCCCTTTCCTCACAGGACTCTAGCAATTTCTTTCCCTCTGCATTCACCATTTTATCCTTTGATTACACTGGTTTACAAAAAAAAAAGGCGAGGACTATTTGACAAGACCACTTTATCCTTATGTATTTTGACGCACTGAATACGAATCCGAGGTCTATTTACCTCCGCTTTAACAAAAGATAATTCATAATCACCAAATTATAGTTGTTGATGCTTTGACCTTTAATTTTAAAAGTGGAGAAAATACAATGACCGAGCGCGTAGTGTGAGGTACATACGTTATCGAGCGCGAAGCGCGAGATAAATATATTATCGAGTGCGAAGTGCGAGAGCCTACAGTCGCGCACCTTAGGCGCGCTCAAACTTGCGAGATAAGCGAGCCGCGCGCGCAGCGCGCGATGAGAATGTGCCCTCACAGCGGGCAGATTTTTTTCTTGAAATACATCCCAAAACGAAAATGGGATGGAAAGTACTGGTTGAGTTGGAGAAGGTCATAAGTGCACGGGTGCCTCACGCCAACTAGTCATGGCGCTACTGGGCCACGTTTTGGTGAGTTTTTTTTTGTGTCAATCTCTTTGCCTCTCACGCTTTGGGGTGCTTTTTGGTGTCAGCCCCCTTACCTCTCACAGTGTTACTTAAAAAATGATTTTTTTATTTAATTTAACGTTCACGTTGCTCTTCTTTTCGCGATCTATAATCTGAGATGAAATATATTTGGTTTCTGGCCGCGAGATACCCAAATTGTTCCGAAAGTATAAAAAAGTCGGAATGAAATCGAATTTTTGTTTAGCGTAAGCAGGAACATCATTTTTATAAATTATTAGAACCACTGAGTTACTACTGCGTGCCTAGTAGCGCTGTGCCTAGTTGCCGCGGGGCACTCGCGTTCTTATGACCTTCCATAACTCAACCAATACTTTTCATCCCATTTTCGTTTTGGGATGTTTCTCAAGAGAAAAAATCAAGCTTTTTTCTACCCTAATTTACAAAAATATCGAAAATTCCACATTGGGTGAAAATCGCAAAAATGTTTTTTTTTTAATATGAAAAATCAAGGTGAAATAATTTCTTTATATAGAATTCCCATGGGCTTAAAGAACTCGCCGGCAACATTTCAGTGATTAATGGATCAAGTTCTTTTAGGATTATAGAGCGTCCAGTTATTTGTTTATCTCGATGAGGTATTAATCTATGCAGAAACTTTAGAAGAATATAGACAGCAAGTAAAACGCCTCCTTAACAGAAGAAGGGCGAGAACAGGAAGGGCCAGTAGTAGAAACACTCACGGAAGCCATCATAACCTTGAGTCCTCCACAAAGCAATAGTGAGGACAGTACAGAAGAAGAAGAAAAGGTCGAGCAACAAATTGATTAAGGAAATGAACTTGACAGTTCAAAATTAACCAGAAAAGAATTTTAAAAACTCATTTTCACAATCCGATCAAGTTTTGGAAACCCACAAAGAATATGGAAAGGAGGAAGAAACAGAAAAAAACGAGGAAGCTTATGGAGCTATAATGGCTTTATCAGATGGAGCAAACGATCCAGAAATTCTTCACGCAATTGAGGAACTTGAACCCGACAGTGAAAGTGAACTTACTCGAAGAATAGATTCAGTAATAAACTGGGCTGAAAATGAACTACAGGAACTCAAAACACTAAAAGTAAAAAAATTCAAAATCTAGTGAAGAAAGCGAAGATGTGCAACCTCAGAAACAAGAAGAAGTCCCTTTAACGTAATTAATGTGTCCTGAGATCGGGATATGCAAAAGTGTAACCTTCACACCTCAACCGCCTAATAGGCCCGATGAATTAGCGTCAACTGGAAACGAGCAGTGTTTCAATAAACGAGCTTGCAGTAGTAACAACAGCGACTGAACACGCTCGCACATCCATCACTAGCGTACAGCTTGCGCTGTCGACAAGGTACTACACAATATCCAATATCCCTCTAATATCAATGTACTCCCGAATATAAAAAGTTGCCGGGAAAACTTAACGTATCTTGGAGGAAATTACGTACATTTCCTTTATGAAGACTGCGAATTCACTACGCCAATAGGGCGCTGCTTAATAGACATAAAAGCCATTAACCCTTTAGAAATCTAAGAGCAACATCCTAAAATAGATCAGGTACTCATAACCCCTCGAGGTCATTACAAAATTTACAAGATTATTCTAAAACAAAATCATTTTGATGAATTAAGCAAGGAAAATCTAAGGATTGGACTACATAATTTATATGTAGCTCTAGAAAGAGAGAATATAAAAACTTTTGAAATCTCAAATCAAGGGGATTTGACAGGAAGTTTGCCCCAAGGTACCATTTTAGACGTTTTAAAGGAAATTTTCCATGATAGCGATATCGGAATTACAGTCTGTTATGGGAGTGTATGTGCACCCCCCAAGAAGATCGCAATCTAATAATAATTGAAAACCACCAAAGTAAGATAGGATGACATGAGGGAGTCAACAAAACTTATGGGCGTAGACGAGAAAGATTCTCGTGGCCAAGAATGAAAGAACGAGTCACGGATTTTGTGCAAAAGTGTAGTGTTTGCCAAGAACAAAAAATGATCCAGGCTGAAACCCACGAACCCATGATTATTACAGACAGGCACATAGACACTATCGACAAAGTATCCCTCGACACAGTAGGACCATTGCCGACAACTTCCGATGGAAATCGACATATTCTCAAGATGCAGGACAATTTGTCAAAGTACTGTATCGCTGAGCAATACCCGGCATAACAGCAAAACCAATAGCGTATGCTCTAGCTGAGAATTTATTTTCACAATATGGCGCACCAAAAGCAATTTTAACCGGTCGAGGAAGTACTTTTATAAGTAACCTCCTAAGAAAATTATCAAAAATATTTGAAATTAACCAAATAACCACCTCAATATATCGACCACAATCGAACGGGTCCTTGGAAAGAAGTCATGCAGTGTTGGTTGACTAAATCCGATCATACGCAGATTATTACAACGAATAAGGTAAATTATTACCCTTTGCACTCCTGGTTCATTCCCTTCACATGAAAAATTAGAAACGTACGGGCCTCATCTAAAAGATTTAATACTGAGACTATTCGAAATAAAAAACATAGCGTCCGGGAATTTAATTAATGCTAAATGGAGATCCAATACCGAAACTTTAGAAAATGCGGATGGAAAGCGATTCCAAAAACACGTGGATAAATTAAAGATAGCTCCTGAGTAACCCTCATAATATGCAAATTATAACATAGTTTTTCTGTTTCATCATACTAACTAGACTCTCGAAGGGAGTCAGAAAAATGATAAAAGAATTAGAGAACATTTATTTTATCAGTAAAGAAGTTAACTTAGAAAATTGAATTAAAGACATATTTGGTATGCGCAGATAACGATTTAAAAATGCTAATAAAATTATTCAAATGGGTAAATTGTTGCAAGTATTGTTATTTAAGGGGACATAGGATAGAATCATGCACTAAAGAAATCTTGAGTCATAAATGGCTCGCATAAAACAACGACACGATGGATGTAGTATCAGAAGCAGAGTTTTGGGGCTCCATGAATGAGAAATGATATCAGTAATAAATTATCCCGATGATAAACCCTACTACTTATGATTAATATCGTTAATCATAACAATCATATGCCACCATATATATTTAAAAACTGAAGGTTAACAACCACCGCAGAGTCCCACTGGGAGCAACTGTCATCTAAAAAATGACATCGGCTCCCAGTAGGACCGCATCTTTAAAAATGTTTGGAAATCAATTGAAACATTTTAAAGCTCTGGAAAATGCCTTAGATCTTTTAAAATACCATAAAATAATTCAAATCCTATGAGTAACATTAAATTACTGAAATAAATTTAAAAATTCCTAGAATCTTTCAAAATGCCCTAAGATATTTAAAATCCTTCAAAATATTTTTGAATTTTTTGAATTTTTTCAAGCTTTTCAAAATCCCTTGTAATTTTTAATAGCGCCCTAAAGTATTTCCAATCCATTGAAATTCTTTCAAATTATTGAAATGAAAAATCCTTCTATTCTTTAAAAATCACTTGAAACTTTTTGAAGCTTTCGAAATTGTCCTGGCATCTTTTTAAATACCTTGAAAGTTCTCAAATCTTTCAAATTTTTTTGAAATTCCTTTAAATTATTGAAATCTCTTGGAAATGCCTTGGAGTATTTTCAAACTCCTCACATATTTATTTGAAATATTTTTAAATTACTTGAAAGTTGAAACTTTTTTAAGCTTTCGAAATTGCCTTGGAATCTTCTAAAATACTCAAAAATATTTCAAATCCTTTGAAATCAATTAAATTGCTGAAATCAATTGAAAACTCCTTAGAATTTTTTATAATACTTCAAAAGTTTTCAAATCCTTAAAACTTTTTTTAAATTCCTTGAAACTTGAATTTTTTTTAATGTCTCGAAATTTTTTTAAATACTCCATAATATTTAAAATCTTCTGAAATCAATTGAAAATTCCTTGGGTTCTTGAAATTTTTTTAATCTCTTTAAAATCAAATAAAATGTTAAAAACAGCCTTAAATATTTCAAATCCTTTGAAATTCCTTTAAATTATTCAATTAAAAAAAATTCATTGCAGTCACTAAATATTTCAAGACATTTTAAAACTTTAAAAAACACTTAAAACGTTTCAATGCTTTAGGAAATTCCTTGGAATCTTTTAAATTACTCTAGACTATTTCAAATCGTCTGAAATCAATTAAATTACTTAAATCAAATGAAAAATCCTTGGAATTTTAAAGAAAACTCTGAAAGTTTTCAAATCCTCTAATTTTTTTGAAATTCCGTAAGATACTCCGAATCTTTAAAAATGTTTTCAAATTATTGAAATAAATACAAAACTCCTTTAAATACTTCAAAATTCCCTGGAATATATCAAGCTCTTTGCCATTTGAAGTTATTGACATCTCTTTAAAATGCCTTGGATTCTTTTCAAATACACTACAATATGCCCAATCCTTTAAAATTTCTTCAAATTATTGAAATAGAAAAAATTCGTTAAAATCTTCTGAAATTCTCTCAAATATTTTCCTGAAATATATATTCAGTTGAAATCTTGTAAACTCACTCGATGTTTTTTAAATCCTCTGAAATCCAATTAAATTACTGAAATCAATTGAAAATTCCTTAGAATCTGCTTAAATCCCCTAAAACATTTCTAATCCTTGAAAACCTTTTGAAATTCATTGAAATTATTTAAATATCTTGAAAAAGCCTTAGATTCTTTGCTCTAAAATCTTTCAATTTATTTGAAATCTTTAAAATCACTTGAAACTTTTCAAAGCTTTGAAAAATGGGTCAGAATCTTTTTAAGTCATCTGATATCAATTGAATTACTGAAATCAACTGAAAATTCCTTGGAATATTTTGAAATACTCTAAAAGTTTTCAAATTCTCTAAAATTTTGTTAAACTCTTTTAAATTACGTAAATGTTTTGAAAATTCCTTGCATTTTTTTGAAATGATCTAAAACTCTCCTTATCCTTTAAAATCCCTTGAAATTGTTGAAACAAATACCTACAAAATTCCCAAAAATATTTCCAGTTCTTTAAAATCACTTCAAACTTTTTAGAACACTTGAAAATTCCTTGCAATCTTTTAAAATTTCCTAAAGATTTATTTTACATATTTTAAAATCACTCGAAACTTTTTAAAGCTTCCGAAAATACTTTGTAATCTTTTAAGACATCCTAAAATATTTGAAACGCTTAAAATTTTTTTGACATTCATTGAAATTATTGACATCTCTTTCAAATGCCTTGGATTCTTTTCAAATGCCCTCAAATATGCCCAGTCCTTTAAAATTCCTTCAAATTATGAAAATAGACATCAAATTCCGTAGAATCTTCTGAAATTCCTTGAAATATTTTCTTCAATATATGGGTGTTTTTTTTTACTTGGGACATCGAAATATCTCAAAAAATACGCATCCTATGACAAAAATATCCGAAATAAAAACTTTTTATTTTCGAGGAGGAAAACCGACTTTGAACAAACTACCCCCACCCCCCGGAATTAGGGGGATGGTCGAGAATCGAAAAACAAATTTCGAATAAACCTTACGTAATTCGATGTCTCAAGAAAAAAAAACACCCAGTATATCAATTTGAAATCTTTCCAAATCAATTGGAATTTTTTAAATCCTCTCAAATCCTATTAAATTAGTGAAATCAATTAATAGTTCCTTAAAATATTTTATATTACCTCAAAATATTTCAAATCTTTTGAAATTCCTTGCAATTGTTTAAAACTCTTGAAAATTCCTTGGATTTAAAAAATACCCTATAGTCTTTAAACTTATTTGAGATCCCTTCAAATTATCAAAATCAATTCCTTAAATTATCGGTGATGTTTATTATTAGGAGTGTGTTGTCCCTTAAGTGCGTAAAAATGCTTAATTTGAACATTTTTTAAAATGATAAAATGTTTTATCTGTAGACACACGCAGATCTCTGACATACTTCCATTCAAACAGAAAAAAGTAATTATTCGAATATATCACTACAAGGAAATGGAGATTTTAATCATATTGATAAAGTAGAACTTTTATGTTATATATACGTGAACGAGTTTCACAAACTCTGTCTCTATTTAACATAGTAACAGTAACACGCCATGGCCCTATACTCTTCTCTTTACTCACCAACTTTATTTCTTTCATCATTCATTCATATTGTATACAACACGCGGATCACATTACTAAATACGAAGAAAAACGTTGTCGTATTATCGAACTCGAACTACAATTCGATTCGATCATTATTCACAACAATGATCCCAAAACACTTGCGCATGCTTTAACTGAACAGAGTCTCCAGTACGTGTGATTTTT
Source organism: Andricus grossulariae (assembly GCA_011634705.1). Taxonomy (NCBI): domain Eukaryota; kingdom Metazoa; phylum Arthropoda; class Insecta; order Hymenoptera; family Cynipidae; genus Andricus; species Andricus grossulariae. The sequence goes on along the minus strand of JAABKJ010075445.1, from coordinate 10,735,981 downwards.
CGGCCCCCACCACTTTCCCATCTGGGAGAACACATGCAAGCGTAGCGTCGGTGAGTCGATCAGCCTCGTGTAAAGCCGAAAATGCACGAGGCACGAGCGCGAAGCTGAGCTCGCCCGAGGCCCGACCCCGACTTCACTATTCGCTTTCGGCGGCTATTAGAAGGTTTGAGTTGATTTCTGTTTGCAAAAATTGACACGTTGAAGAAAGACTTCAAAACATGTAATGAAGTTTTGAGATATTTAATGATTATATTTTCCAGGAATTATTGTGGACTATTTTAGACTATCCGATACTGCATTTTCTTTTTTCATTATTTATGTTTTATTTTTCAATTGATTTTAAATATTGTAAAGTCAAAATAATAATGAATGAGAATTATTTTTAAATAACTAAATTAATCAACATTTTTACTGTATACTTACCTCTGATATTTACCTTTCTTTTCATGCTATTTTAGGCTATTAAAAAAGATCAATTTTCAACCAAAAAATTAAATTAAAAAAAAAGAATCAATTTTCAAGCAATGATTTAAATTTTCAACCAAGAAGAATAATTTAAAAAAAAGGAGACATTTTTAACAAAATACATGCATTTTTAACCAAATCGTTGAATTTTCAGCTATAAGAGATCAATTTTCAACCAAATGGTTGAATTTTTAACTGAAAAAGATCATTTTTCAGCCAAATATTCAAATTTTTAACTAGAAAAGATAAATTTTTAACTGAAATTGGAATAGTTACATTTTAAGTTTAAAAAATGAATTATTCAAGACAAAGATTTTTTTTACAAATTAGTTAACTTTTAATAAAGTAGTTGAATTTTCAAACCAGAGGATTAATTTTTTTCCGGAAAAGTTGAGTTTTCAATAAAATGCATGAATTTTAAATTAAGAAATATACATTTTCAACCAAAAATGTAATAGTTGCATTTTTTGTTCGAAAAATTTGTTTTCAACCAAAAGAAGTGAATTTTCAGAAATATAGTGGAATTTTCAACAACAAAAAAATTAATTTTCTAAAAAAAAAATAATTTTGAATTGAAATGATGAATTCTCAACGAAAAGTGTAATAGTTAATATTTGGACAAGAAAGGATACTTTTTAATAAAAATGATTTATTTAAAAATTTTTATTTTTCAAATTCTTTAATTTTAAAAACATGAATTTTTATCTAAGAAGAATTTTTTCTTCTGCCAAAAAAGACGAAAAAAATAGATGAAAAATATATTTGAAAAAAATAGATGAATTTTTAACTCAAAAGTTTCAATTTTTAACCAAAATTGGAATAGTTACATTTTCAGTTCAAAAAATTAATTATTCACAGAAGAAATTATTTTCCAACAAAATAGTTAATTTTTCAATGTAAAATGTAGTTCAACTTTTAATCGAGTAATTAAACTTTAACTAAAAAGATCAATTTTTCGCTTAAAGTGGAATAGTTAAATTATTGGTAAAATTAAATTAAATTTCAACCGAAAAAAAAACGATCTTTAAAAAATATACTAAATTTTTAACACCAAAAATTAATTTTTCTTCCAAAATAATTTAATTTTTAAATCAAAAAGACGAATTTTCAACCAAAAAATGTATTTTTAACTAGAATGATAAATCATTACATAGTATAGTTAAATTTTCAGTTAAAATTTTTTTTTTTCCTCAAACAACGATTTTTAACACAATAGTACAATTTTCAAGCACAGGAATTAATTTTCAACTGAAATACCGAATTTTTAAACAAATGGGATGCATTAAAAAATAGGAAGAATAATTTTCTTTCGAAAATGATGATTTTGAAAAAAATACATGAATATTGAACTAAATAGTTAAATTTTTTAATGAAGAATAAAATATTTTAATTGCTATTGTTAAATTTTAAACTCAAAAAAGAAAAAAAACAATGGAATAGTTACATTTTAAATGACAAAAATTAATTTGTTATCAAAAGAAAAACGAATTTTTAACAAAATATCTAAATTTTTAACAACAGAGATGAATTTTCAAATAAAATTATGCATTTTCCAATAAAAAATGATTTTTTAACAAATGTAGTTCAACTTTTAACCAAGTAGTTGAATTTACAAAGAAGATTAATTTCTTATAAAAAATTACAAATTTTTAATAAAATACCTCAATTTTCGACCAAATCGTTGAACTTTCAACTGAAGAGGATAAATTTTCATGCAAAATTGGAACAATTGAATTTTAAATTAAAAAAATTAATTATTTATAAAGAAAAACTATTTTTCAACAACATAGCTCATTTTTCAATTAAAGAGATGAATTTTCAACTAAACTGCTGCATCTTGAAAAAAAAATTAAAAAAAAAAGTAGTTCAACTTTCAACAAAGTAGTTGAATTTTCAACCAAAAGGATTAATTATCTACCGAAGAGACTAACTTTCAGGAACATAAATTAATTTTAAACCAAATAGTTGAATTTTCAACCAAAAAATTGATTTTAAAGTAAGAATTTTTAATTTTATATAAAAAAAAAAAAATTTTAAATGCATAAAATATCAACTAAGAACGACAAATTTTCCATAAAAATTGAACAAATAAATTTTTTGTCTAAAAAATTAATTTCTCATGAAAAAAAAATCATATTTTCGAACTTAATTTCTCAACTAAAGAGGTGAATTTTTTTCTTAGAAGAATAATTCAATTTTATAAAATTCCAAGCGAAATTGAAACATTTAGATTTAAACATTTAGAATTGAAAATTTTAATTATTTACGGAAGAAAAAAAATAACAATTTTTGAACGAAATAGTTAGCTTTTAAATCAAGGAGGTGAATTTTATTCTAACTATTGCATCTCAAAAAAAATGAAATAGTTAAATTTTCAGTTCAAAAAAATTAATTTGTGCTCTAAAAAAAATTTCTTCAAAAGATTTAATTTTTCAACCAAAGAGGTGAATCTTCAATTCAAATCAAATATCTTGAACTAGAAAAATGAATTTTCAAAAAAAAATAATTCAACTTTGAACCGTTCAGTTGAACTTTTAAGTAAAATATATTAATTTTAAAGTGAAAATGGAATATTTTCGAAACAATTTTGTACTTTTAAAATAGAAAAGAAAAAATTTAAAATATAAATATAATAAATAAATAAATCAATTTAACATTTTTAAATTGAAAACTGACTAAAATTGAAAATAAACAATTCAGTTGGTAGCTGTAGTTTTTTGTAAATGATTAATTTTTGAGGTTATAAATAATAATATGAAATACAACTATTTTGTTACAAGTTTATCTTTTATAGTTACAAATTTAAATTTTTGGCTAAAAATTTATCTTTTTTAGTTGAAAATTCATAATTTTAGTTAAAAGTTCATCAGTTTGGTTTCAAATTTAACTTTTTTATAGAAAATTAATTTTTATTTGTGGTTGAAAATTAACTTTTTAAATTAAAAATTGATCCTTTTTAGTTGAAAATTCAACTTTTTCTGTTTTTTTTTCTATTTAGCTGAAAATTCAGCGATTTTATTGAAAATTCATGTATTTTTATTTAAATGTGTCTTTTTGGTAGAAAATTATTCTTCTTGGTTGAAAATTCTACTATTTGGTTGAAAGTTGATCTTTTTCAGCTAAAATTTCAAATTTTTAGTTGAAAATTCAACTATTTCGTTGAAAATTATTGTTTTTTTTTTCTTCAAATTCCTCTTTTTCTATTTTTTTCTGTTTGGCTGAAAATTCATGTGTTTTGTTAAAAAGTTGTCTTTTTTGGTAGAAAATTAACCTTCTTATTTGAAAATTCATGTTGTTGGTTAAAAAGTAATTTTGTTGTTGAAATTTCATCTTTTTCGGTTCAAAATTTAACTATTTTGGTAGGAAATACATTTATGTTTTTAACAATTTAACTATAATTTTGGAAATTCGTTTTCTTTGTTGTAAATCAATTTTATTTTAACTAATAATTTAAACATTCCATTTTTAGTTAAAAACTGATATTTTTTAGTTGACAATTCAACTATTTGGTTAAAAAGTCGTGTACTTTATTTAAGTTTTTTTTTTATGGAAAATTAAAAAAATTAACTATTTTGTTGAACTTTAACCAAAAACAATTACATTTTCAACGAAATAATTGAATTTTTTAGAAGACAGTTGGCTTTTCAACAAAATAGTTGAATTTCTAACTAAATACTTGAATTTTGTACATACAATGATGAATTTTAAACCAAATCGTCCAATTTTATATAAGAAAGGATTCAATTTCAACCAAAAACAGGTAAATATTTAACCAAAAATGAAAGTTAAATTTTCATAAAAAAAAAAATTTAACAACAAATATTCAAAAAAATAATCAAATTTTAACCAGAGATGAATTGCCAACAAAAATTATGCATTTTTCATCCAAAAAAGACCAAAATTTTCAACTCAAAAAGGTCAATTTCCAAACCAAAAGTGAAAATTTTACATTTTCAGATAAAAATTAATTTTTAAACGTAAAAAAATTAATTTTATACAAAACAGTTAAATTTTCAAACAAAGGGATGAACCTTGAACCAAAAAAATATTTTGTTAACAAAGGAATTTCAAACTAAAGAGATGATTTCAACCGAAAATGGAATAACTAATTTTCAACCAAAAATAAAAACGAATTTTCAACAAAATTGTTCAATTTTCAACCAAAGTGACAAATTTTCAACTAAAATGATGACTTAAAATTATTAATTTTTGACAAAAAGAAATGAATTTTTAATAAAAAGGTTTTACCAGTGTTTAACTTTCAACCAAGTAGTTGAATTTTCAACGAAAAGAGATATTAATTTTAAATTAAAAATAGATGAATATGACCAAAAAGGCGAATTTTCAACAAGATGTGAATTTTCAAAAAGAATATTAATTTTCCATGGAAAACGACGAATTTTCAACAAAAGACATGAATTTTCACCAACAAAAAATAAGTTTCAAACAAAAATTGATTAGTTACATTTTCAGTTAACAACATTAATTTTCAAAAAACATTTCAAGTTTTCAACTAGAGTAGTTCAATTTTCAGTTGAAAAATTAATTTTCAACAGCAAAAAAAGGAATTCTCAACGAAAGAGATAATTTTGCAACCAAAGTGATGAATTTTCAATTAAAATGAAACTACAACCACAAAAATAAATTTTTAACACAAAAATTTCAACTTTCAACCAAAAAAAGATGAATTTCCACAGAAAAATGTAATGGTTGATAGTAAAACCAAAAATATTTAAATTTTTTAATTTTCAACTAAGAATGAGTTTTCAATAGAGAGAAAAAAAATTCAACCAAACTGTTGCATTTTCAAGCAAAAAAAAAAAAAGATTCTCTAATTAAAATAATGGGATATTCAATTGGATTAGTTAAATTTTCAGTTAAAAAAAATATTATAATTTTCAGCAGTTGAATTTTCAACTAAGAATGACTATTCTTTCTCAAGAAAAAAAATCTATCAAATAGTTGAATTTTCAGTCAAGAAAATTAATTTTCTACGAAAAAGGAAGAATTTTTCACAAAATACACGAATTTTCACATAAAATAGATAAATTATCAGTTAAAAAAAAAAAAATTCTGGCCAAAGAGATACATTTTCTATTAAAATTATGGAATATTCAATTGGATTAGTTAAAAAATAACTTAAAAAAAAACTTTTAACAAAGAAAACAATTAATTTTCAACTAGAAAAGATAATTTTTCAACCAAAAATTGATTATTTAAATTTCCAGTTGAAAAAATTAATTTTCAACAAAGAAGAAATGAATTCTGAAGAAAATAGTTAACTTTGAACCTAAAGAGATGAATTTTCAATTAAAATGAATCTACAAACACCAAAATAAATTTTTAACACAGAAGTTTCAACTTTTAACCAAGTAGTTGAATTTTCAACCAAAAAAAGATGAATTCCCAAAGAAAAATGTAATGGTTGATATTAAAACCAAAAATATTAAAAATTTAAATCAAAAACAGTTGAATACTACCAAAAAGGACGAATTTTCAACAAAGAATGATTTTTCAATCAAGTGAAAAAAAAAAAACTGTTGAATTTTCAAGCAAAAAAATGAATTTTCAAATACGATGATGGGATATTCAACTGGATTAGTTAGATTTTCAGTTTTAAAAAAATATAATTTTCGAAAAAAAAAATTCTCATCAAAATAGTTAATTTTGCTACCAAAGAGATTAATTTTCAATTAAAATGACGAATCTACAACCGAAAAAATAAAATTTTAACACAAGAGTTTCAAGTTTCAATCAAGTAGTTGTATTTTCAACCAAAAAAGAAAGATTTTCAACGAAAAATTTAATAATTGATATTGAAACCAAAAAAGATTTATATTTAAAATCAAAAACAGTTGAATATTCAACTAAGAATTACTTTTCGTTCTCAAGTTAAAAAAATTATTTGAAAGAAAATTTCAACAAACTAATTAAATTTTCAACTGGAGTAATTAAATTCCAGTGAAAAAATTAATTTTCAACAAAAAAAAGCGAACTTTCAACAAAGAAAACATTATTTTTCAAACAAAACTTGATTGGTTCAAGTTTCAGTTAAGAAAATAATTTTTAACCAAAGAGATGAATTTTCAACTACAATGCTGGAATATTCAACTGGATTAGGTAAATTTTCAGTTAAAAAAGAATTAATTTTCAACAAACAGAAAAAACGAATTCTTGACAAAATATTTAATTTTGCAACCAAACAGATGAATTTTTAATTAAAATTAAGCTTAATTGTCTACCAAAAAGAACCATTTGTAACCATGAATAGAATAGGTAAATTTTCAGTTTAGAAAATTAATTTCCAACAAAAAAAACGAATGCCCAACAAAATAGTTAAATTCAATAATATAAAGCTACTTTTACAAATAAAAAAAAACATTGTTATTTAATTTGTTATTACAATTTAAAAAAAAAAATTAAGCACACTGTCGAAAGTTTCCTGAATTTAAAAAAATTCCCTGACAATTTCAGGTTCGTTTCATAACAGCTTTTTTTTAAATTGATGCTCAATTCTTTTGTTGAATATTCAAATTTCAAATAAACTTAGAATCAAGTTTTTTCCAGGTATCATTTTTCATGGAACGGAGTCATTCAAATATTTCGCATTTTTTAAAACAATCAATTTGGAATATGTATAAAGTTTCGCGAGTTCATTATAAATAATGTTTTTTCTCTTCAGTTTCTAAAAATGCAATTAATATGTTTAATTTATAAAGCTTTGACAAATTGTAATCAAATATACTCTTTAATATATAAGCATCATCGATTATTTAAATAATTAAATAATACTAAAAACATAACAATTCATTTCTTGAATTTGTCTCTGAAGGGCCATATTGTTGAATTTCAAATCAAAACGATCAATTTTGAAGCAAATAGTTGAATTTTGAATTGAAAAAGATCAGACTTCAACAAAAAATGGAATAGTTAAATTTTCAGTTAAAATAATTAATTTTCCACCCAAAAACAAAACCAATTTTCAACTGAAGTGATGAATTTTCAATTAAAATTATGAATCTTCATCTGCAATAGATAAATTTTAAGTAAAAAAGATGAATTTTTAACAAAGGGGTTAAACTTTGAACCAAGTAGTTTTATTTTAAACCAAAAAGATCAAGTTACAAATAAAATTATGAATATTTAATCGGAATACTTGAATTGAAATTCCCAAACCAACAGCTCCAAGGATGATCAGATGATCCTTCGTGGTTTCTAGGAATTTGTATATGCAGCCCTGAAACAGAAAATTGTTTCAGATTTAATGATTTGTTTTGTAACAGCCTCCTTTATTTGAAACTAGTATTTTTTCTCAAGACTCGAGACGAAATTCGAGACGAGGCGAAATTCGAGGCGAGATTCAAGACGAGGTGAGATTCAATACGATGCTAGATTCGAGACGGGACGAGATTCAAGACGAAACTCTAGACGTGACGAGATTCGAGATGAGATTCGAGGCGAAACTTGAGACGAGATTCGACACGATGCTAGTGATGAGATTATGTGCGGGTCATGCGACTTAATCCTGTCTTAGATGGTTTAGAATTTAATTAGCCTCAAATCGATCGAACGATATATTTTTAATTCACTATTAACTTTTGTAAATTGTTTTAATTAATACTATATGAGACATTTCAACCAGAAATTTCGTCCACACCATAATTTAGCTGTCCCTATCCGTGGCCAAACGATCTCACATTATATTAATTAAAAAAATGAACAAAAGTTACCAAAATAATTAAAAATATATAGTATAATGGATTTTAGGTCCATTAAGTTCTAAACCATCTAAGGCAGGGCTGACTTACATTTCCGTACTGAGTCTCGTCTCAAATCTCTTCTCGAGTATCGTCTCAAATTTCATCTCGAGTCTCGTCTCGAATTTCGTTTCGAGCCTCGTTGTGAGCCTTGTCTCAAATTTCGTCACGAGCCTCGTCTCGAATCTTATCTCGAATCTCGTCTCGAGTCATGTCTTCTGAAAGAAAGACATTATTTTTTATGCAAAAAGTTTAAAACTTACCAAAAATAATTATTTTAACAACAGTTTCTGTAATTGCATTTTTTCTTACTGTCGCTTTTTACCATAATTTTGGAACCTATAGGAAACTTTCATTCAATTCGCAAAAATTATAAATTTTTGATTTCAATGCAACACCGTAGCAACATTTCCGATTTCTAAGAGTCATTAAAGATTTCATTAAGTTCTTATCGCTTAGAGACACTTCTTCTACTTCCCCTCTCTTATATCCTCTACTTCCTTTCCCTAGTATCCTCTACTACCTCTTACCTCATTACCCTCACTTCCCCTCATCTCATTACCCTCACTTCCCCTAGTTTACTTTCCATACTTCAAATACTTCCCCGACATCTCTTCTCTTAAATTCACTCCTCCTACTTCCCCTCCCTATTATTCTTTACTTCCTTTTGCCTCATTACACTTACTTTCCCTAGTTCACTTCCCCTTACTTCCCATACTTTTCCTACTTTTGATACTTCCCCTACTACCGTTCCCCAGTTTCCCCTCAATTCCCCTAATCCTCTTCACAATTCTCTCTTGCTTTCTCTACACCTTCTCATTTTCTCCACTTCCCATCCCCGATTTCCCTCCTTTCTTCTACTGCACCTACTTTCCTACTCTTTATTTCCAATTACTTTCCCTACCCTCCTTTTTCCTACTTTGAGCCCCTCGTTCTCTATCATTATTCATACTTCACCTCTTCACATTTTCCCGAATTTCCTTCTTCTCCTTTCCCCTACTTGCCCTCACTTACACTCACATCTCCTACTTCCCCTACCTGATTTAATACACTTCCTCTCACCTCATTACCCTAACTTTCCCTAGTTTACTCCCCCTAGTTCCCTCCCCTTATTTACTCTCACATACCCTACTTCCACTACGTCCCTGCTCTGGTTTCCCCTACTTTCACTACTTCTTTTCTTTAATATCCCCTCACTTCCCATACCCTCATTTTTTCTACTTTACCCTCCCTCGTTCACCATAATTTTTCATACTCATCCTCACTTCCCTAATGCCCCTTTTCCTTCATTTCCCTTCACTTCTCCCATATCGCTCCACTTACTTTCTATCACATCCCTGGTTTTCCCTCACTACTTCTACTTTAACTTCCTTCATTCCCTCATGCCTACCTACTTTTTCTCTCAACTCACTTGCACTTCTCTAATACCCCTTTTCCCTTATTCCCAATCACTTTCCCTACTATTTCTCCACTTACTTCCTATCAAATCTCCTCCTTTCTCCTTCCTTATTTCTCCTTACTTGTCTAACTTTCCTTGCTCTAGTCACCCTCACTTCCTTACTAACTATCTCCCTTTGTTTCCCATTGATTGCCCTACTTCTCCTCCCCTCATTTTTCCTCACTACTTCTACTTTACCTTTCCTCATTTCCCCTCACATCCCTACTTTTCCCCTTGAATCACCTTCACTTCCCTCATGCGCCTTTACCCTCCTTTACAAACACTTCCCCTTCTACGTCTCTTCTCACTTCCTATCACATCTCACTCTTCCCCTTTCCTTATTTCTCCTTACTTGTCCTACTTTCCTTGCTCTAGTCACCCTCACTTCCTTGCTAACTCTTTCCCTTTGTTTCCCATTAATTACCCTAATTTCCTCCCCTCATTTTCCCTCACTACTTCTACTTTAACTGCCCTCATTTCCCCTTGCCTCCCTACTTTTTCTCTTAACTCACGCTCACTTCCCTAATCCCCCTTTTCCTTTCATTTCCGATCACTTATCTATATCTGACTTACCTACTGTCTCCCCACTCACTTTCTATCGCATCTCTTAATACCCCTTCCTTTATTTATGTTTACTTTCCCTACTTTCCTCCCCTTATTTACCTTCAAATACTCTACTTCTCCTACTTCGCTGCTCTAATTTCGCCTACTTTCATTACTTCCTCTTCCTAATTCCCCCTCACTTCTTATACCCACATTTTTTCTACTTCACTTTCCCTCGTTTTCCATAATTTTACATACGTTCCCTCTCCTCATTTCCCTTCCTCTCCCTCCCCTCATTCCCCCTCACTACTTCCACTCTAACTTTCCTCATTTACCCTTGTCTGCCTACTTTGCCTCTCAAAGCACCCTCACTTCTTCAATACCCATTTTCCCTCATTACCAATCACTTTCCCTACTGTTTCTGCACTCACTTCTTATCACATCTCCCACTTTTCCTTTCCTTATATCTCCTTAGTTACCTACTTTCCTTGCTCTACTCACCCTCATTTTGTTACTAACTCTCTCCCTTCATTTCCTATTAATTACCCTACTTTTCATCCCCTCATTTTCCTCACTACTTCTACTTTAACTTTCCTTATTTACCCTTGCCACCCTACTTCCTCTCTCAACTCACCCTAACTTCCCTCATAACCCTTTCCCCTAATTTTCAATCAGTTCTTCTACTATCTCTCCTCATTTCCCCGACTCTCCCTCCCCTCATTCACCCTCATTGTCCCTCACTACTTCTACTTTAACTCTACTTATTTCCCCTTACCTCCCTACTTTTCCTCTCAACGCACCCACGCTTTTACCTTTTACCGCTTTTCCCTCATTTCCAATCACTTCCCCTATCTCTCTACTCACTACTATCTCTGGACTCACTTCTTATCACATCTTCCACTTTCCCTTTCCTTATTTCTCTCCAGTTGCCCTACTTTCCTTGCTCTACTCACCCTCATTTCCTTACTAACTCTCTCCCTTCATTTCCCATTAATTACCTTACATTAAATACCTTAATTTTCAACCAAATAGTTTAATTTTCAACCAAATTTTTTAATTTCCCATGCGGAAATACAAATTTTTTTTAAAAAGCAGTTTAATTTTTGACTCGAAAATGTGAATTTTCAACAAAAAAGTTAATTTTCAACCGAAACAGATCAATTTCTAACCGGACAGTTGCATTTTTAACCAAAAAAAGTTTAAATTTCTACAAAAAGAGATACATTATCAAACTAAAAAGATGAATGTTTAAAAAAATAGTTTAATGTTCAATAAAATAGTTAAATCTTCAATTTACAAACATTTATTCAAGAAAGAAACAAAATTTAAATCAAACTGTTGAATTTTCAACCAAGAAGTATGACTTCAACAAAATTGTTGAATTTTCAACAAATTAATTCAAATTTGAACCAAATAATAAAATTTGTAAATGAAAAATATGAATTCTTAACGAAAAATTTAATAGTAGACTTTTCAACCGAGAATGAACTTTAAACCAAAAATAGTTGAATTATCTTATTAGGTTCTATTAATTAAGTTTTAATTTAAGAAAAATATTTTAAATAAACATTTAACTTCATTTTTCATACTCGAAAAATTTTATGACACTATTTTGACACTTTTTTTTAAATTTTTGACACTATTTACACCATTTTTGATCTCTGAAGTGAGTCCGAGGCCTGTACTTGAAAATTTTTTAACAATGACTGCAATTTTTTTGGTTTCAGGCAATGAAAAAGGCTTTGATACGTCAGCAGCGAGGTTTGAAAACCGATCACGTGAATCTTTGGCAGAGTTACTGGTATACAGGATTCAGGATTAGCGAATCCAAAGCAAAAGATGCAATCAACGGGCATAAGATCAATTCCACAATGTACTATGTTCTGTCACAAGTGCCGAGGGGTACTTTTGACGTGGAGAGAATTGTGACAAAAAACGAGGGGTGTTACAGAGGACATCATACCTTGTGAGCATCAAGGATTTATATTCGAAATTATATTCATTAAGTCCATATCTTTATGTTAAAAGATCATCTATGGAGTGTTTTTGAGTTCTTTGAATGCTATGTATTTTTAAAAATTCTTTTTAATTGCTTGAAATGCTTTTAAACTCTTTGGAATTCTTTTTGTTTCCCTGATATCTTCTGAATTTCAAAGAATTCCTTCAATTATCGGACTGGCTCTAAATTCTCTGCGTTTTTTGAATTCCAAAGACATCAAAATAATGCAAAGAATTCAGAGGAATTCAGAAGAATTCAGGTAATTCAAAAGAATTGAAGGAATTACAAAAATTTCGAGAATTCAGGAAATTCAGGGAATTCCAGAATAAACTGGGTTTATTTTCTAACATTTTGTTACGGATTTTAGAGAAAATCTTATGTGATTAGAGAACGTTGCATGTGATATACAGAAACTTTCTTATTAAACCGAGAAAATTCCAGTAAATTCAATATCAATGACACCATTTTTTCACTTTCTGATAATTCTTTAAAATTGGCAGAATATTTTTTTTTGTAATAAAAAAATATGTCTCACCGCGTCTGTAATAATCTGACACTGTACTTTTAATATTTTTATAACATTTAAAAACCATAAAAAATTCATTTTCAAGGTATTTTCGGATGAACTATTCATCAAGGTGGAATTAAATTCGACTATTTGAATGTGATTAAAATTTTCTATAAGGCTCCATTTACCGCGTTTTCTGGACATATTTTGCACATAAATCTATTAAATTATTTTTTTTTTATGTCAAAATTTTATTTTTACAAATTTTTACAAATTGATCGTGTTATATGAAAAATTTCACTTCAACAACGGCAAATTCTTCAATTTACAGGATATTTAAATCAGTTCTTGTTCGAATCATCCTGTAAATTTGACTCTGGTTCTAGAATTTTTCTTCTAATATAACTATTTGATTTAATTTTCACGATTTTCGTTAATCGCGAATAGCGAATGGAAAACCTTCTTTGCTTCAAAATTCAACTACTTTGTCGAAAGTGGAACTACTTTGTTAAAAATTCATTTTTTTGTTGTTGAAGATTCATCATTTTAGTTGAAAATTTTTTTTTTTTGTTTATTCAAAATTTAACTATTTTATTATCATTTTTTAAAATTATTTTTTCAACTGAAAATTTAACTATTCCATGTTTTGTTGAACATTTATCTTCTACAGTTGAAAATTCAACTATTTGGTAGAAAATTTCTGTATTTTGTTAAAACTGTGTCTTATGCGGTAGAAAATTAATTTTTTTGGTTCAAATTTCATTTCTTTGGCTTGAAAATTCGTTTTTTTTTATTGTAAATTAATTTTCTTAACTGAAAATTTGTTTGAAAATTTCTGTATTTTTTAAAAACTTTTTTTTTTGTGGTAGAATATTAATCTTCTTGGTTGAAAATTCCTTTATTTGGTTCAAACTTAGTTTATCTCTATTCAAAATAAATGTTTGTAACTAAAAATTTCACATTTTCATCTTTATGGTGGAAAATTCATTTGCTTGGTTGAAAATTTAACTATTTCGTTGAAAATTATTCTTCTTGTTTACTAATTCACCTTTTTGGTTAAAAATTCATGTATTTTGTTTAAAATTAATGTTTTTTGGTAGAAGATTAATCCTTTCGATTGAGAATTCATTTCTTTGGCTTGAAAGTTCGTTTTTTTAATTGTAAATTAATTTTCTTAACTAAAAATTTAACTATTTCATGTTTGATTGAACATCAATCTTCTTCAGTTGAAAATTCAACTATTTGTTTGAAAATTTCTGTATTTTTTTGAAAATTGTTCTCTTGTGGTAGAATATTAATTTATAGTTATAAAATCTTTATTATTAATTATGTTAAAATCTTGTTAGTTGAAAATTCATTTATTTGGTTCAAACTTAGTTTATCTCCATTGAAAATAAATCTTTGTAACTACAAATTTTTGCATCTGTATGGAGGAAAATTCATTTGCTTGGTTGAAAATTCAACTATTTGTTTAAAAATGTATTTTTTTTTTATTGAAGATGCATCATTTTAGTTAAAAGTTGATTTCTTTAGTTGAGAATTAAACAAATTTTCTTGAAAATTCTTTTTTTTTTGTTGAAAATTAATTTTTTTTCACTAAAGATTTTATTCCATTTTTGCTGGAAAATTGATCTTTTTCAGTTGAAAATTCACTTATTTTGTTGAAAACTCGTATTTTTTAGTTGAAAATTCAAAAATTCGTCTCTATGACTTGAAAACTCTACATTTTCGATGAGATTTTCTTTCTTTATCAATTGAAAATTTTTTTTTGGGTTTAGAATTCAACTCCTGTTGCAAACATTCTATACTGGAAATCGGTACATTTAATAAAAAATGTTGAGCATTTTAAGTTTATGCTCACGTTTTTAAAAGAGGATTCACAATCTTATACCATTTTTTCTTACGTCATGTTAGTGTTTTTCATCTCAAACGGCTATTTTTGATTAAAAAAGTAATTAGATTTCAAAGAATATTTACCTGAAATACTTATTTTCAATAAAAAGTCATTAGATTTAAATCCAATGATTTTTATTTAATGTAATAGAATTTATAAGCTTGAATAAGTTCGGATTTCGTTAGTGTGCTTTGTTGAGGATTCTTATATCCTGATCAAAATTCAACAGCTTTGTATCGAACTCGTCTTTTTATGTGTAAAATTTAACTATTTATTTGGAAATTAAAATTTATATTTTTCGCGTTGAAATTCGTTTTCTTTTTTCACTGAAAAATATTTCTAAGTTGAAAATACAAATTTTTTGTTGAAAATTAAAATCTTATTTGGTTGAAATACCAACTATTACATTTTTTGTCAAGAATTTATCTTTTTTGGTTGAAAATTTAACTATAATTAATTGAAAGTTGAACTGTTTTTTTTATAAATTCATTTAGTTGTTGTTGAAGATTTATAATTTTAGTTGAATATTTATCTCTGTTTGAAAATTTAACTATTTTGTTGAAAAAATAACTTTGTTATCTAAAAATTCGACTGTTTGGTTGAAAATTCATCTTTTTCGTGGCAAATTTCACTATTTGGTTAAAAATTAATGTAAGTAGTTAAAACTTAGTCTTTTTGATAAATTTAACTGTTTTCGATTTAAAATTAAAATCTTTTTGGGTTGAATTGTGAAGTATTAAATTTTTCATTGAAAATTGATCTTTTTTTATTGAAAATTCATTTTTTTGGTGGAAGATTTATCTCTTTGTTAGAAATCTTATCTAAAAATTTAATTGTTCCACTTGAAGAGTCATAATTTTAGTTAAAAATTAATCTTTTTTGTTAAAAATTTAACTTTTTAGTTACAAATGTATCTATTTTGTAAAATTTTCGTCTTCTTTATGAATCCATCTTTTTGTTTGAAAATTTATCCATTTGGTTGAAACATCATCTAATTTTATGAAAAGTCGTCTGGATTTTTTAACCAAATATTTACATTTTTTATCCAAACAGAAGAATTTACAACCAAGAAGATTAATTTTCTACCGAAACAGACGATTTTTCATCAAATGAGATGAAGTTCCAACCAAATGGATAAATGTCCAAACAAAAAGAAAAATGTAATACTTGATAATTCAACCAACAAATATTTTTATTTCAAATCAAAAACAGTTAAAGAAACAAAAAAAAAGGAATTTTTAACAAATATGTTAAGTTTTCAACCAGAGATGAAATGTCTACTAAAATGATGAATCTTCGAACAAAAAAAATGAATTTGTAAAAAAGTAGTTCAACTTTCAACCAAATATAGTTAAATTTTCAAGATAAACGGTTAATTCTCAACAGAAAATGTAATAGTTGATGTTTCAACCAAAAAAGATTTGGTTTTAAATAGAAAAGAGATGAATTAATTTGAAAAAGACGAATTTTTCTAAAAACAATTTATTTTTCAATCAAAACAGATTAAGTTTCAACCGCAGTCTTGCATTTTTAACAAATAACATTAAATTTCAACTTCAATTATGAATCTTCAACCAAAAAACAGAATTTTTAACAAAATAGTGAACTTTTAACAATATAGTTGCATTTACAAACAACAAATATTTTAAGATTTTAATTATCAATGAAAAAAATTTTAATTCAAAGAACAAGACGAATTTTCAAACAGACAATTTCATTTTTAACAAAGAAGATGAAATTTCTACCAAAAGAAATGAATTTGCAACAACAAAATTTAATTTTAAAATTAAAAAGTCGAATTTCATACCAAATTGTTGAATTTTTAAATAAAAAAGTCGATTTTTCTATGAAACAGTTGCATTTTCAATCCGAAAATATTATTTCTCAACAATAAAGTTGAATTTCAAGCCAATAGTATAATTTTCTACAAAACCGTTCATATTTCAAATCAGATAAATTTTCTACTTCAAACTATGAATTTTGTAACAAATCGTTAAATTTTACACATAATAAGACGATTTTTCTACCAAATCTATGGATCGTTTTACACAAAAATCAGAATTTCCATCAAAGCAGTTGAATTTTCATCCAAGAAATGTTTTTCAGTAAAAAAAGAAAACAAATTTCAACGTGAAAATATGAATTTTCCATAAAACAGTTCATTTTCAAAAAAATAGTGAAATTTTCAGCTCGAAAATATTAATTCTCAACGTAAAATGTAATAGTTGATATTTGAATCAAAAACTTGTTTAGTTTTTAATCAAAAACAGTTAAATTCAACCAAAAAGACAATTTTTTAACAAATAAGTTAAAAATATGAATTTCTAACTCAAAAAGGTCATTTTTAATCAAATTGTTAAATTTCCAACTAGGAAAGACGACTTTTTTACATAAAAATTAAATATTCAACAAAAAAAAAGAAAGATTTTTTGGTCAAAAAAGAAAAAAGAAATTCTAGTAAAATGTGGAATTTTCAAACCAAAAAGATGAGTTTTTAACTAAAATGATGACTCATTAAGTGGAATAATTAAATTTTTAGGTACGTATTCTAACAACAAATATTTTAATTTTGAATCGAAAACAGTTACATTTATAAAAGAGACGAATTTTTAACAACTTTGATTAATTTTTAACCAATTAGTAAAATTTGCCACCAAACAAATTAATATACAAAACTGTTGAATTTTTATCAGGATATAAGATTTTTTAACAAAGCTGTTGAATTTTTAATCCAAAAATAATATATTAAAAAAAAATTAATTTTCAACTGAGAAACATTTTTGAGTAAGAAAAGAAAAATGAAATTTCAACGCGAAAATATTAATTTTCAAAAAAACAGTTAACCTTTAAACAAATAATTTATTTTCTATTGATTTGTTGAATCTTCTACAAAACAGTTAAATTTTCAGGCCGAAAACAATAATGCCCAACGTAAAATGTGATAGTTGATATTTTCAACTAACAAAGATTTTAATTTTTAATCAAAAACAGTTAATTCAACAAAAAATATGCATTTTCAAAAAAATGGATGAATTGTTAACCAAGTAGTTAAACTTTCAACCAAAAAGATGCATTTTTAACCAAAAAAGATCAAAATTTCAATTAAACATGAGTTAAATTTATAAAAAAAATAAGAAAAAAAAATGGATGAATTATTAACCAAATAGTTGAATTTGCAAAGAAAAGGGTGAATTTTCAACCAAATAGTCGAATTTTTAACTAAAAAATATCAATTTTAAACAAACAAAAAAACGAATTTTTAACAAAGAAGATTAAATTTCTTCCAAAAGAAATGAATTTGCAACAAGAAAATTCAAAAAATTCAAATTAAAAAGTTGAATTTCCTACCAAATTGTTGAATTTTTGAGTCAAAAGGTCGATTTTTTTAAAAAACAGTTGCATTTTCTACCAAATCGGTGGATTGTTTATACAAAAATAAGAATTCTTCTTCAAAACAGTAAAATTTTCAGCTCGAAAATAATAATTCTCAACGTAAAATGTAATAGTTGATATTTCAAACAAAAATTATTTTAATTTTTAATGAAAAACAGTTAAATTTAACCAAAACGACAATTTTTTAACAAATAAGTTGAGTCCTCAACTAAAAACGATGAATTTTCAACTCAAAAAGATGAATTTTCTACAAAACAGTTTGATTTGCAGGCCGAAAACAATAATGCCAAACGTAAAACGTGATAGTTGATATTTTCAACTAACAAAGATTTTAATTTTTAATCAAAAACAGTTAATTCAACAAAAAATATGCATTGGAGAGGGCTCATTGTGTCGCCCTGAAACACACCTCTCTGAAAGGTGACACTGTTAGTGATCACACGATGTTTTCCAGATGAGATAGAAAATATGGTTTTCCAAAGCAAAACAACAGATAAGAAGCCTATGGGTGGTTGAATCGAAGGCTTTCCAGTATTTAATCCAGGCCATCGATAATCAACGCTGATAGGATGCTGCATCTCTACAGACACATCCATTGATGAGCAGGTTCTCCCGACATCCTGCTACGCATTTCTTTGAGCCGTCTTGTTTTTATATTTCTCGCTACATATGTCCAATTGTCCGATCAGTCCTATAATTCAGGATAGCTGCGAAGATCTTATACAGTGTGTGCAGACAAGTCATTGGCCTGTAATTCTTAGGGTCAGCCAAGTTGTCCGTCTTCGACAAGAGCACTGTGCGCCCTTCCACCAACCACTCCGAAATACGCTCTAACGACTTCAGATATGAGGTGAAAATGCTGGCCATATGCTGATGGGTTGAAGGAAACTTCTCCCACCAGAAGGTCTTCATACCATCTGGTCCCGAAGCGGAATAGTTCTTCTTGCCTCTCAATACGTTTGTCACCTCCTCGGTAGTGATGGTATGGCATCCTTGCCATGTGTGGGCGGGTGGACGACAGTAACTGAAGGGTTTTGTAAGAGTCGAGTTGGGTCAGACAAAGACTGTTGATTTTCTGTGACTCACCTATCCCTCCGCTCTAGGCTTCTCCTAGCATTAGATAGTACTCGTATTCTGGTAACAATATGCTACCTGATGAGCAGTAGGTTTGACTTGTTGAGTGTGCGATGACGGATCTGCAGTTCGCGCGCAAGCTGTTGAATCTTGGTAGTAAAGTCCTGCTAAATTGTATGTCGTCAATCACACAGTGAATGCGGGATATGTACTGCCTTGCCCAACCTATCTTTGTGCTGAGTTGATGCATTCGTCTTTTGGTCTTATGATCACCCGTTGGTTTTGTTTTATGGTTTGCATCTGCCAATGCTCTCGCTGCATTATACACACTGCAATTGATAGTCCAGAGGTCGGATTCTTTGGAAAAATCTCCACGAAGCTCATCATCCAGTTCATCCAGATCTTTGGGCTTAAGAGAAACCTGAATGTTGAAGATTCTCCGGGTCTTGAAGCCTCGCTCTTTCTCGGTTGGATGCCTGCTTGCGGTTGGTGTCAGTGTCGCCTCTCTTCCTCTATTGCCGTCTTGTTCTGGCTACAGTTGAGTAGACGCTCCGCATATATAAGCTCGCGATGGGTAGTGTCACCACAGAGATATCCAGAAGAATTTCGTAGTGCCAGAGATAGAGGCAGATGTGTGATGCAAAAAAGCAAAGAGCTCATGGTATTGCTTTGAAACACGCCCCTCTGGAAGATGACGTTATTTGTTGTCACACGATAGTTTCCAGATGAGATAGTAAATCCAGTTTTCCAAAGATGCATGCATCTCTCTATGCATCTCACTCTGTTTGGATGCAACTTCAAGCTTTCCAACCGACAGATGATAAGTCTATGAGATGTTGAATCGAATGCTTTCCGGTAGTCAATTCAGGCCATTGGCAGGACGCGCTGATAAGCTGCAGCGTCTTTACAGGTGCAACTGTCAATTAGCAGGTTCTCTCGACATCCTGCTAAACCTGTTTTCGATCCACGTTATTCGGACACCTCTCGCCACACAGGCTCAATTCTTCGGGCAATCCTGTTGTTCAAGATAGCTGTAAAGATCTTATACAGTGTGTTCAAACGAATTATTGGCCTGGAATTCTCTTGGTTGGACAAGTTGCCTATCTTCGGTAGGAGTATATAGCGTCATAATACCAGCGACTCCGGAATAGGCGTTTCCGAGTTTAAATATGAGGTTAAATATCTGGTCCTGCAGCAGAAAAGTTCTTCGTGCCTCCAAGTGCTTTTTTCACCTCTTCAGAAGTGATTAATAAACATTCCTCCTCAGATTTAATGAGGTTGTCGCAAAATTCCTTGAAGTAAATGATGTTGTCAGTATCTGCTTTCAAATTTAGTGTTTCCGCGATTTTGTATACATTTCTCCAAAAAGTCTCTACCTTCTTGGACTTGGGTAGTTTTTTGATAGAAACAGGGTCACTGAAGAGGCGAGATAGGTCAGCGAGAAACTGTTGATTCTCCCTGATCCATCTCTCCCTCTTATGTATTCTCTGCCTTGTGTCAGAGAACACCCGTATTTTATCAACACTGTGCTGCCTGATTGTCAGCAGCTTTGACTCGCTCAGTCTATGATTGAAGATCCTCAGTTCTTAAGCGAACTTTCAAACCTTCTCCGTGAACGGCCTACCAGATATTATGTAGTCAATCACACACTAAATACGGGACGCATTCTGTCTTGCTCATCCAAACTTCTTGTTCAGTTGATACAAGCGTCTGTTGGTCTTTTGATCCATCGTCCGTGTTTGCCTTCGATTTAAATCAGCCAATGCTTTCGCAGCTACATAGGCTGAACAACTGATTGTTCAGATGTCGCTCTTCTCTGAGATATCCTCATGAAGGGAGGCATCCATTTCAGTCAGATCTTGGGGCTTAGGAGGAACCTGTATGTCTATGTTCCTCCTTGTCCTGAAATCGCTATCATCTCTCAGAAGGTGTCTATTGTCATATCCCATGAACGACAGTACGCTTGCCACGTGTGCACATGAGCGAAGAGTTCGTGCACCTGACTTACACGTGCAATAATACCCCTAGACTGGATCGTCACTTCTGTCAGGGTTGTCTTCGTCAGTTGGTAGATAAGCAATCCAAAGTTGGTGCTTAGCTGCATTTTTGAATCGTGAATAAACTTTAGGGCTGATCAAACCAGGCTCTGGTATAATGTCACGATGTTTCTGATTCATGATATTCAACTAAAATTCTTCTTTTTCCTCTCTTTGCAACTTGTCCTGAATGTACTAAGAAGCTAAGTTGACCTGATAGAAGCCGACTGTCAGGTCTCTGAGAAACTCCAATCCCAAACGAGGAAAGTTCAACACGTACTGAGAATTCAGCCGAATCCATCGTTGGCCACCTCTAGCCTACAGCTTTTCCTCTTTCACTAGTGCTTGGACAATGTTTACCTTATGCGCTCTCTCCAGCAACTGACTACGTAACACCGTGATTCATTTGCTTCCTCTATAGCGAGTTGACGTTGTCCAGGCTGGGAATGTGCGGACATTTTTCATGTAACTCCTAGTTTTTGTAACAGAGCAGTGGCATCTCGGTACCCTCTATCGACTATTAAGATCGACCCTTGTTGGAACCATTCTCTCATTCCATTAACTTCTTTTCGGAACTCATTGTTTTGCATCGCAGCATCGATGTTGCGTGAGTCTGACAAGTATGGTTCATCAGAGAGGTCCAAAATCCCGAAAGTATGAAATGTTGATATGTACCATTCTCATACGATGCTACGTCCCAAACGATGAAATTTGGTTCCTCGGTGAGCTCGATCAAACCACCGGAAAAGGTCCCGCACATGGCTTAAAGTGACGCCCTTTGAATATTCGGTTATATGCATGCAGCGCCTCAAACGATCATCTCTACACGCAAATGTACTCATTTCTCATAACCTTAAAGCCATTCCCGCATGCCAAAAATATGCCACGGCACTTGCGAGATGGATGCAGAAAGCTGTCATCCTTGAGTCGCTTCGTGTCCTCAAAATACACAAGAGTTTCGCTGGCCTGTCATTGTGATTTCTTTGTGTCCTGTGGCCACCCATCTCACGATTGTGAGACGTGGCCACGAATGGGATTTACTGCAGTCCTACTGGGAGCCGATGTCATTCTTTAGATGACAGTTGCTCCCAGTGGGATCCTGCGGTGGTTGTTAACCTTTACTTTTTAATTATATATATATATATATATACTTAGATGACATCTGTGCTGTTTTACTGAAAGATATCGTACCAGCGTTGCGAGTCAACTAGTTACTTTTTTGGTAAAGATGGTGGCAACCAAGAAATTTTTGTAAATAATTAACGGATTTGTGTCGGTAGTTAAATTGTTTCAATAACGATTTAATAAAAAAACGACGATATTCATACGAAATCAAGAAAAATTTGTAATAAAAAAAATCCATTAAAACCAGATATGTGGGAGTGAAAACAATTAGTAAATGAGAATCAGACAAAATCCGTAAGATCCTTGTTGGCTTCAAAAGTCTTCAGAGAGAATCAACTCAAATTGAAAATCCGAGAAGATCCATTGCATTCAATGAATTTCAAGGAAACTGCTAAGAATTCAGAGTGAATTGAAACGAATTTTGAAAAATTTAAAGAAACAGCATAAATCCAAGGCTCCTCTGTTTTAATTTATTAAAAATTGAATTATTAACTCAAGTTAAATCCAATTTGAATAATTAATTATTCATATTATATATTATTATATAATATGTATTATATAACATATATTATATATATATATTTGATTAATTCAGTTAATTTAAATTATCAAATATTAATATATATTTTTGATAGCTATTATAGTGACTTTACCTTCAAAGAGAGACTAAAAGGGATTTGAGAAAAATAAGTGACTGAAAATGAGGTTAACATTGAATGTTGATCGAAGAATTGATTCTTTGGTTGGCATGGGCCCAAGGGCTTTCGTTCTTGTGAGTATTTGGTTTATGTGCAGGAAAAGTGTATGTTCGATGTTCAAATTGTCGGTGCGGATTTTGATAGGAAACTAGCCGAATACATTCATGGCTATCAAGTCCGTACCCATCTCTATCAGAAGAAGGAAGCTTGGTAGGTGAAACTATATACCTGGCAGGAGGAGGCCCGGACCTTTGACGAAGAGGAGGTTTGGCAGAAGATGAACATCTGATCGGAAGATTAAGTGTGGTAGAAGGATAAGAACTGACAGGAGGATTTTGTCTGTCAGAAGAAGAAGAAGAAGATGAAGAAGATAAAGAAGATAAAGAAAAAGATGAGCCGCAATCATTCGAACATAATAATCTGCAGGTATACCCAGCTAATATTTTCTGTTTGAAGCATGAAGTTGGCTCATAGTGATGCTTTTGTTTTTCATTATTTCATTTTGAGATGGATATTCTAGAAGAAAGTGACAGTTGACGTCAGGCGAACATTTCAATATTAATTCAAAAATCAACAATATTGGTGAACCTATTTAATTTTGGTAATGCAAATGTAGATAGAAATAATACAATTTGATAAACTCTGAAGGCTGACACAAAAATCATATCACTGATAAAACTGTGAAAAACTTTTATGTTTACTGCGTTGGAAATTTTGTGTCAGTAAGAATTCAAATTTTATAAATAGATTGTAAAAATAAATTTTTCAAATATTTATGCAAATTCAGATAAAAATTATACATTTTGGTATTTAATTAATTCCTTAGATTGACTCAAAATGATTTTGAAGTGCAATTCCGAATAGCTGAATTCACCGATTCGACCTATTTATTTTGACGCGCTGATTACAAATACGATACTGACGATTTGTGAACAGGCTATTTTCCTGGTGAAACCATGAAAACTTCCATAAGAATCATGGATTTTTTATTTTATCTCAGCCAATACGCAAAATTTTAAAACGAAATTTGTACATCTCATCGACTCTCTTGTTAACGTCTAATGGATGAAGAAGGCGGGAAGGCACCCCTGTGATTGATCACAGCTATAATGTTTCAGAAATAATGTTGCTCAAACCCATACCCCTTTCCCATGTCTCATGGGGGGGGAGGCGGTGTGTTACCCCTGTATCTGGTAACAGAAATAATGTTGGTCATACTCCTAATCTTTCCATCGTCTCCTTTCATGAAAATCGGTGTATCACTAATTTTCTCGCAAACTATCACTCGAAAACAAAAAAATTTCTAATATGAAATGTGTACCTGGATGAGATCTGAAACTTTTATTTACAACATTTCGCGGAATTTTGCAGCGGTTTTGCAAGAGTATAGCCGAGGAGGGATGTGCCGTGTACCCTGACGGCCTAACTGCATAATTATGTCACGTTGTGTCACATTGCGTTAGTTCACTCTCAGAGTGACGTCTCATGATTTCAAAGTGGCGCTGCGTTTTGCGCAATGCGTCAAATCACAAGAAATTTCAACCAATGGCATTCTCCTAGTAATCTAGAGAAACATTTTAATTTTCTGAAATGTCTGATGATTTGACGCGTTACGTTAAACGCAACGCCATTCTACAATCAGGGACGCTACCCTGAGTATTCATATGGCCCTGATTTTTATGTTCGGAGAGCCTTACGTTGAGCCGAAAGTCAGAACCAGAGCCGTGCACAAATTGAAGAAAATGTGTAATATGCTCATAATTAAAACATTTGGAATTGTTTGCATGTATAAACTATACATTTTTCAGATCATAGACACGAATTTATTTCTAATATAAAGCTTTTATACATGAACAATGTGAAAGATAATTCTCAGAGATACGTTTGCTCTTCTTTATAGTTCTTTGAAGTGGTTCGTTGTATTGATTAAGCTTTTAAAAAACACGCAAAATCTGAAAAAAAATGATTTTCTATTGAAAATGTGTGAAGTACTGGGATCAATTTTCCATCTTTGAAATTGTTTAAGAAAATGAAGTGTGTGTAGCTTGAAATCCCCCCCCCTGAAAATTTTTTCTTGCCACGACCTCGCAAGAAATTATTAGGATAACAAATCAGCACACGCGATATATCTCTTAATTTTAGTTTCACAGAAGTTTCTATTCCACAGTTGAACACTTTCCATGATTACTCAACAATCACGTAACATTTATTTGTGTGCTTGGTTCAGATTCAATGAGTATGATTTTTCCTTGTCAAGATAAACTTTTTATCAAGAAGTAAACCATTACAAAAATACTAAAATTTGATGGCAGTATCATACATTACGGAGCATAGCATTTGATAAATTTTTGTCCTGATAGGATTTCATAAAATTTCAGTAAGAAACTGGTAATAAAAAAGTGTACGATTTCTGAACAGATAACATTTTATAGAGATATTCTAGATTCCAAAACATTTGTTTGGTCTTCCCTCAGCTCAGACTGACCTACCCTAACTTAATCGGATTTAGCTACGTTTTGTCACGCCTTCCTGAACCCCGCACACCCCGCGCAGCTCCTGACAAGCCTACCCGCGGCGCGGCGTCAATTCTCGGAATCCGTAAATTCGAAAAGTAGCTTAGGATACCAATTTGAGAAAAAACTGGACATCTCTGGGTCAATTTTTAGAAATTTTGAGAATAAACAGTAAGTAATTGTTTAAATAATTACACAATGTTTTTTAAAAAATGTACTTCTTCAAAGAATGACAAACTATTACATTTCAATCAGAAAATACGATTATTTTTTACATTTTTTGTGAATAAATAATAGTTTAAATAAGTTACATTTGTTTAAACAATTAAAAATTGTTTAGAGAGTCATGGGAAATATTTAAATGGTCCATTGGTAACTATTTCTATTAAAAAGGCGATGGAAATTGCTAAAAAGTAACAATAATACCTAAAAGTGTATTTTTTTTATTCTTGGGTCATATTTCATTTATGGGGTACGGGTGGATTAATAACAAAAGTTATTAGTATAGTTTTTTTTTCATAGGTACTCCTCTTCAATCCCTAAAAAAGTTGGCGCGTTATGATCAAACCCTGAAGTATGAGTTCAATTTTTCGATAATCCAAAATTTCCTCATATTAGTTAAATGGGATTTTGAAGTGCCCGGTGGCACGTGTTAATATTCGAATTTCGAAAAAAAATATAGATTTTTTTCTCCGTAAATGGAAAATTTTGAGGGGTGGCTTGCCCTCTAGGGTGAAAAAAAAATTTGTAATACATTTTTGGACCACCCTAATCTCCACGTTTTGAGACCCCTTGAAGTGGAAAATCATGCTTTGGCGATGGCGTCTGTCTGTCCGTCCGGCCGTGCATCTATAAACGCGATAACTCTAGAAAAAATGAACTGGACGAATCGAGCTTTAGCACACTTCCCCTAGATTCCAGAAGAAATAACGAGTTCGTTAACCAGCCATTTTGGATAAAAATTCAAAAAGTTAGAGCATTTTTAAAATTTTTGAGACCATTTTTTTCCAAAATTGAAAATTCTATACGCGGCTATTCATAGTACTCAACAAAGGAAAATGAAAATCCTAAGCCAAACAACGCACAATATGAAAGAAAGTCAGGAGAAGCAAAACATTGAATTTTGAAAGTTATACAGTCAACAAGATTATAATAACAACTTTTTACATTTTCTTGAAAAATCGAAAATTTAAATTTTTATCGCAAAGAAAACAATGAAAAATAAAAAATTTCATTTTGCATCCAAACTATGCAGGATACGAAAAATAAATAAGAAGACAAAAATTGTGCACCCAGGAAAGATCTACAAATTTCTCATTAATCACTTTTTAATAGGACTCGTAGTTTTTGTGTTATTCATAATAAACATTAAAAATAAATGAATTAAATTTCTGGAAAGCTAAAAAAATAAATAGACAACATTTGTTTATCGAAACAAGGGCTAAAAATTTGCCAATAAACATTTCTTGATAGGGTAAGCAGTTTTTATTTTACTCGTGAAAAATAACATTTAAAATAAAAATTAAATTTTTGGAAAAAAGAATTTTGAACAAAAAAGTTCATTTACAACCAGTCGGTTGTATTTTCAACAAAATAGTTGAATTATCAGTATAAAAAATTAATTTTCAATATATACAAAAAAATTTGTTACTCAAATTTTGAATCAACCAAGGAGTTGAATTTGGAACCTAACAAGATAAATTTTCAACGATGGCGTCTGTCTGTCTGGCTGTATGTCTGTACGTTCGTCCGTCCGCAAACACAATAACTCTCGAAAAAAGAAAGTAATAAAATCGAGCTTTGCCATTTTTGAGACCATTTTTTCAAGATTTAAAAATTATATATACAGCTGTTTGTAGTACTCAGAAAGCCGAACAAGTCATCCTTATAACTTTTTCGGATAAAAAGAGAATTATCAGAGTTTTCGAAGCAATCGGCGTGAGATGAGGAAGAAAATTTCAACTATTTCAGTTAAAGATTCCTAATTTTTTAGTTGTAACTTAGCTTTTTTGGGGGAGGGGGGAGATTACTTTGACTGAACATTTGGCTATTAAATTTTTGGTTGAAAAAATATCTTTTTAGATTCTCATCAGAGAAGGTATTAGGTTTGTGTAAAATTGCCTCCCCCCTCCCCCGTTTTTGTCAAATGTCCACGTTTTGAAACCTCCTGAACCCGAAAAAGTAATTTTTCACGTCTGTCTGTTTGCGCGCGTGTGTGTGTATGTGTGTGTGTGTGTGTGTGTCTGTAGATTTTAGCCTGTTAGCACGATAACTTTCGAAAGAATTCACAGATTGGATTGGCCTTTGGCTGTCTCTTTTACTGCCCTAAAATGAAGGTCAGGTTTGTTAGCCAGGCATTTTGGATAAAAATACAAAAAGTAAGAGCATTTTCAAACTATTTGAGACCCCTTTCTTTAGAATTTGGAAATTCCATGTACGGCTGTTTGTAGTATTCAAAAAGACGATCAATTTCTCCTGCTTACTTTTTTCGATAAAAAACAAAGTACCAGAGTTATATCATTTACGAAATTCCAAATAACACACGAAAATGAAAGTTTTAAGTTCGTTTGAGTGTAGAGGTTTTCAATTTGAAATAAAATTGTAGGATATTAAATGCTTCAATTTTAAAATTTTGAACCCTCCATATATAAATTATACTAATTCTATAGCCAATTTTACAGGCAATTGGCAAATCCTTGCCATCTCCAGATGTACCTTGGTCGATTACCCTACGCCATACTCAAATTCAGAGGCGGCCCGAAGAAAAGTCTTAAAAGTTAAGTATAAACATTCTAGGGATTGTATTTAAATTTCATTACAGCTCAATGGGTGGAGGGGTCGAGAAATTTTGTTACGAATTGTTAGAGAAGGGGGGTGGGGGCTTCAGTCATGTACGTAATTTGATCAAATTCGCAAATGAAACAAATAAGTCACAGTAATTGTACAGAAATTTAATATGAACTTAACTTTACACGCCAAAGTCATCCCTTTTGGTTGAAAATGCAACTATTTTCGTAGAAAGCTCACTTTTTATTTATTATTTCTGGAAACCATAGATTACGTAAAGTACAAATACGGCCCCCTAATTAACGAATGCACGGATATGAAGAGTGTTAATTTTCAGGTATCAAAGATTTTGGACAATCATTTCTGCAGTGATGAAAGAATGGGGTAAAAAATCAACGAGAACATCAGTGAACCAAATTTCAGCTCATACCCTCGATCAGTGAATGGAGGAAATTTTGGGAGGAAATTCACGTACGGAGTAATGTACACGTATAAAGTGCACTAAAAAGGTATATGTTTTCGTAGCAAATCCACTTCTTATTCAAAACTCATTTTTTGACCTTGAAAAGTAAAATTGAAATCTTTTTTTGGTGAAAATTCAACTATTTTGTTGAAAATGTGCCTTTAATTAAAAAATTCATCTATTTTAGTACAAATAGCATCTTTATTGGATGAAAATGAAATTGTTTGCTTTATAATTCACTCATTTTGTTAAAAAGATATCCTTTTTGTATTAAAATAAACATTGCATTTTAATTAACTTTCAGCTCAATGGTTGGAGGGGTCGAGAGATTTTTTTACGTATTGTTACGAAGGGGGGGGGGGAGGGGCTGCAGTCATTTACATCATTTTATGAAATTCGCAAATGAAAAAAATAATTCGGAGTAATGTATTACATACTTTGCCTGGACTTTGTTGGGCATTATATATAATGCCTAGGGATTATATATATATATATATATATATATATATATTGCCGGATTATATACTTTGCCTTAACATATATATAATACCTTCTCTGATGAGAATGTAAAAAAGCGCAAGAACATCATAATTAGCGCCAAAAACTCGTAAAACCCATTTTTTCACTTATGGGGTTTTTTGGAACCCTATAAAACAGACTTATGGGGGTGATGTTTCAAAAGTAATGATTTATTCGTATTATATGGCTAATTATGAAAAGAAATGTTGAGTTTCAACTCGATTCGCCTAATATTGACGATTCTGAATAAAATTTACAAAAACGTCTTTTTTATGATAAATACGTGTTAAACTTCATGGGGCTTGCGGCCCTATTTCTGAATCATAAATTACGAGAATGTAAAAATGTGAATATTTGATCTATATTTCTGAGTTTTCAAGCGGAGCTTATTACAAAAAAAAGTTGGTGAAAATGCAAATAAAATTTTTTTCCACCCTCAGGTTAAGAGCTCCAGTTGGCTGCCCCGACTGTAGCAGCGTGGCTTTTTGCGGAAGAAAATGCAGAGAAGTGGCTCTCTCGACATACCACAAATATGAATGCAAAATTCTTGCTCTCCTAATTGGTGAGTAATTAGTTGGAAAATGTGGAAGCTTTGATCAAATATAAGGAAATTACTGGAAATGTTGTGCTGTAATCTGAATTAGACAACTTTTCCCATCAAAAGTTTGTACATATAGTTTAGGTTCATATTTGACTTTAGGGCAGGCGATCCAGAAAAGTGATCTGGAGGAGGCGGTCTTATTTAGCAGTCAAATTCTCAATATACATATTTTAGAATAGCCCCTAAATACCAAAATAAATGTCTGGTCATTTCCCGGTTACCAACAATTTTTCCAAGTCATGCAAATTAAAAAATTAAAACTTTCATGCCTGAAAAAATGTTCCCCTCTTTTTTCTATTTTCATATATCTGTCTCTAATGAGCCGTTTCACGATGTTTTTTGTAAACATATTTCTCTTATTTTAACTCTTTTTATGAAATTATTTTGCATAAATTGAATTTCTTGAGCATCAGTTTTTTAAAAAACAGTTTTTTGAAGAACAAAATTCTTTCTAAGCCTTCTTGTGCAATTTTGTCGCGCAATTTGGTTTTTTAAAAGCTTGAGTTGGTTTAAAAAATGTACTTTCAAATGTTCAATTTAAATATTGAATACCTGACTACAAAATAAAAGCATTTCAAACATTAGAACTCTTCTAAATTTAAAATATTTAAAATTGAAATTGAATCATTTTCGAGGAGTTAATTTATGTTCGGATTTATGGGGTGCAATAGATTGCAAGATTGCAAGATTGCATGGAATTGAAAAAGATTGAAAATTATTGCATGAGATTGCAAAAGATTCTATGGATTATAGGATATTCATTATATAAAATCATTATATAGAAAAAAATTATAGGATAATCATAATTAGAATAAATGATACAAAACTATTGAAGGAATTAATGTAAAACGTAGAGAAACTACAAAGGAACGATTTATTTTAGACCATTTATAATCTCATATAAAAATACACAAAAATAGCAATTCTGCAATGGTTGAATTTTCAAACCGAAAATATTAATTTTCAACAATAAAGGTAATTTTTAGCCAAATAGTTTAATTTTCTATAATTTTCAAACCAGATGAATTTTCTACAAAAGAGTTAAATTTTCAACAAAAAAGTTACTTTTCGACAAACTTTGGACTTTTTACCAAATGACTTAAATTTTTTTTTGAATACATGAATCTTCAACCAAATGGTTAAATTTTCACACACAAAAATATTAATTTCCATGAAAAAAGTTCATTTTCATAAAAAAAAGTTTATTTTCAACCAAATAGTTGAATTTTCTGCCATTTTGAAACCAAAAAAACTAATTTCCAACAAAACGATTGAATTTCCAACAAAAAAATAACTTTTCAACCAAATAATTAAATTTTCTAGCATCTTCAAATCAAAGACGAATTTTCAACAAAAAAGTTAATTTTCGACAAAATTTGGACTTTTTACTAAAATTCTTAAATTTTTAACAAAATACATAAATCTTCAACCAAATGGTTGAATTTTCGCGCAAAAAAAAAATTAATTTTCATGAAAAAAGTTTATTTTCATAAAAAAAAGTTTATTTTCAACCAAATGGTTGAATTTTTTCCATTTACAAACCAAAAAGACTAATTTCCAACAAAACGTTTGAATTTCCAACAAAAAAGTAACTTTTCATCCAAAGAGTTGAATTTTCTAGCATCTTCAAATCAAAGACAAATTTTCTACATAAGAGTTAAATTTCCGACAAAAAAGTTAATTTTCGACATGACTTGGGCTTTGTAACAAAATACTTAAAATTGTAACAAAATACATGATTTTCAACCAATTGATTGAATTTTTATACCGAAAATATTAATTTTCAACAAAAAAGTTAATTTTCAACAAAATAATTGAATTTTGTACCATTTTCAACCCAAAGAAGAATTTTCAACAAAACAGTTAAATTTTCAACAAAAAAGTTAATTTGCGACAAAATTTGAACTTTTTACTAAAATACTTAAATTTTTGATAAAACACATAAATTTTCAACCAAATGGTTGAATTTTCATACAAAAAATATTAATTTTCATGACAAAAGTTCATTTTTAACGAAATAATTTAATTGTGTACCATTTTCAAACCAAAAAGACGAAATTTCAACAAAAGAGTTAAATTTTCAACAAAGAAGTTAATTTTCGACAAAATTTTAACTTTTTACCAGATTACTTAAATTTTTAACAAAATACATGATTTTTCAAACAAAATGGTTAAATTTTCATACAAAAAAAAATTAATTTTCATGACAAAAGTTCATTTTCATAAAAAAAGTTCATTTTCAACGAAATAGCTGAATTTTCTGCCATTTTCGAACCACAAAAACTGATTTCCAATGAAACGGTTGAATTTCCAACAAAAAAGTACATTTTCAACCAAATAGTTGCATTTTTCTACAGATAATAATAATTTTGAACAAAAAAGTTCATTTTCATCAAAATAATTGAATCTTGTATCATTTTCAAACCAAAAAGACGAACTTCCAACAAAAGAGTTCAATTTTCAACAAAAAAGTTAATTTGCGACAAAATTTGGACTTTTTACTAAAATACTTAAATTTTTAACAAAACACATAAATTTTCAGCCAAATGGTTGAATTTTCATACAACAAATATTAATTTTTATGACAAAAGTTCATTTTTAACCAAATAATTTAATTGTGTACCATTTTCAACCCAAAAAGAAGAATTTTCAACAAAAGAGTTAAATTTTCAACATAAAAGTTAATTTGCGACAAAATTTGGACTTTTCACTAAAATACTTAAATTTTTAACAAAACAAATTAATTTTCGACCAAATGGTTGAATTTTCATACAACAAATATTAATTTTCATGAAAAAAGTTCATTTTTACCCAAATAATTTAATTGTGTACCATTTTCAACCCAAAAAGAAGAATTTTCAACAAAAGAGTTAAATTTTCAACATAAAGAATTCACGTATTTTATACCATTTTTAACGTGAAAAATCGATATATCGCTGATTTTCTCGAAAACTATCACTTGTACGAAAAAATGTATGCACTAAAAATAGTGTGTTTTAATGAGATCTACAATTTTTATTTGAAACATTTTTTTTTATTTTGCATATTAGCTGAGATAAACGCAAAAAGCCATGATTTTTATGGGTTTTTCATGGTTTTTACCATGAAAATCGACTATTCGCTCATTTTCACTATCATATTCGTAATCAGCGCGTCAAAATACATAAGTACACGGAGCCCGACAAAAATCGGACATATGTCCTTTTCGGAAGTACACCCAAAAAATTTTCCATGTTGACCATTGTTATTCAATTTTTTTTTTTTTTTCAAATTCCAAACGCTTTCAAATCGAAATTATCAAGAACAAAAATGATGGCCTAACTGGGATTCTCCGCGTGTAAGAGCCGAGCGGTGCTCGATAGCTAACTTCGCAGTGGCTCTAATCCGGTCTCTAATGATAATTGAACCGCCGCATTATAGAATGGTATATAAAATATCCACACAGCTGAACCCCCCCCCCCCCCCACTTAAAAAAAAAAATTTTATATCCCGCTTTACGATGCAGCGGTTCAGTTAACAAAATTAAGTGTAAATAGGCTTTTACATAAACGATTGACCTACGAGATCAGCTGGAAATGATATAATACTTAGCAAAAATAAGTATTAATGGGGTTATTTAAGATCATATATTAGCGAATTTTTTCTTCTAATTAATTTGCATTTTCGATTTTTTTTTTGTTTTTCAGGGTTTAAAAAGATCCACTAAAAGGAGAAATGAATCGGATTATATTTAGAGATAGCTATTTGCAACTCATCGCGAAGCTGTCTGCGTTTGCATATTTAAGGAAATATTGAAAAAAATTGCCATACAAAAATGTGAGTTATTTATTCCATCCACACCGAGTATTTTGATATATATTTATGTATATTAAGAATTAATATTTTAAAGTTCTGTAAGAACTTTAAAATAATTTCAATGCATATTAAAGGTTTTCCAGTAAGTGGAATAAATGATTATGGTTTGCGTATAACACTTTTGTCTCAATATTCCCTTAAATATCTTCTACATTCAGTAAAATATTGCGTAAAGATTTGTCGTTAACGAGAAAAATTGATTTTTTTTATCAAAAAAGAAAATTTCGCGATGAACTACGTATGAATATAACCCGATTTATTTCTCCCCTCACGTGAGTCCTTTTCAACCCTGAAGAAACAAAAAATCGAAAATACAATTGAGATTCGGAAAATACCCCTTAAACAGGTTATCACATATAGAGTTTTCTAAACCTATCAATCTGATGTCATTTCTAATTAAGTATCACATCAGCTGGAAATGATATAATGATAAAAGAAAAAAGTATATATAAGCTAATTACAGGTTGCCCTCAGTAACTCATAGTAAACTTGTTTGTTTTGGCAGAAAAATTAATTTTTCTTGTAAATAACTGCTCTTTTCAATCTAAAAGTATACGTAATGTAAAAGGCTTGGTTTATAAAAATGAGCATTTCTTACATTTATTGAACCTGTTCTGCGGATTTTAATATACATTTCTGTTCTATTTTGTAAGAACTTTAAAATAATTTTAGAGTATATTAAATATTTCCCATTGAGTGGAATAAATGATAAGCGTTTGTTTATAACACTTATCTTTGAATATTTCCTAAAACATGTGTAATTCTATTAACACTCTTCAACAAATAATACTCATTTTAACAAGCCGAATCTTTCACATTTTGTATAATATACCTGACATTTGTCATTTACAAGTAAAATAGATTCTTCTGTCAAAATAGAAGATAAAACTTTCACAATGAACTATGTATCATTCCATTTATTTCTCCTTTCACGTGGGTCCTAGATTTTCAACTCTAGAGGAACAACAACATCGAAAAGGCAGGCTTTTACAGAGACGTTTTGTATACATAGCAATCTGATGCCAGTACACCAGTATACCCATATTTAATTAGTACAAAAAAAAGTACGCTGCCGACAGAAAGTTTGGGTACATTTTCTTCTACCGTTTCAAAATTCATACTGGATTTCAAATTCGAATCTAGAAGATTCAAACACGTGTGGAAACATAATTCACGACTTGTAAGTAGAATCATTTGAAAGATTAGAAGATTTCGCGTTGAATTAGCCTAGGTTGGAATTATTTTAATGAGCAAGTCAGCGAATATTTAGTTTCAAAGCTAAATTTTTTCAGCTGAATGTAAATTTTAAAATCTTAAGTTGAACTCTTCGTCAAATCTAGAACAGCGTTCCCAAAAATGTGAAAAAAAAATTAACAAATCAAGAGTAAATCCAACTCTTTAAATCTAAATCAAGAGCAGGATTAAATATTATGTAATTGCTGAGTATTGATAAAAAATATTAACTCGTGCAATCGAAATTTTTGGGAGCCAAAAGTCCGAGAATCGTTGTGATCCTCCATTTTTTATAAGGTGCAACTTAAGATTTAATCAGATATTCTACGTACAAAGTCGTAGGTTCAGTTTCTGAACAGATATTCGTCTTTGAAGTAAAGTATGAATTTTCAAAAGGTCAGAGGAAATTTACCCAAAGTTTCTGTCAGTAGTTTATGAATCCACGCTTAGAGAGAAATTTACTTTGTCTAACAATGTAATTTTGCCTCGCAGAGCAGATTTTTGACAGACATAGAGTTACACAAATCATTCCCTGAAACGAACTTCGCCTTCGATCTCACAATAACAGCTGCTATAAATATAGTTTTCAGTTTGCATCGAGGATTGTACATAATATTGTAAACCCAATACGCAGCTACTAAATGCAGTACTGCTTCTGTTGCTGCTTGAGAAAAAAGCGGTGTTCTGTCTACAAAGCAGCTAAGATACATTATATCTTTCTCGATGTCCCCAATACCTATTAGGCTCGGTGCTTCATCAGCATCTGGTTTGGCTCCGTTTGGATCAGTGTCCGCCTGTGAAGTTTGCAAATAAAAAACATTTGAGAACATATTGTAAAATATACATAATAGAAAAATATAGCAAAGTTCTAACAAGTTCAGGACTTACAATTTTAAAATGATACTTATATATTTAAATACGTACTGGATATATCTGTAGCAAGCATTTATTGTTTTTGGAAAACAATCGCTCCGGTAACTCCAAAAGAAAGTCGACAGTCATAATATCATTAGAGAGATCTTTATCGAATTTTAGCGCTCCTTCACACACTTTCCTTAAACCATCAATCCAATTTGCTCGTAGAACATGGACAGGGATATTCACCAATACAGAGAACTCCCAGAGAAGCTGTATCAATAACAAGCGAAATTTCAATATTGAAATTCATTCATGTTAATAATAGTTAACAAATTTATGGAACGAATTGTATGGGGAAAAACTAACTATGTCTGGCACTTTCAAAGCTGGGTACATTTTAAGTGTTTTCGCAGCACACTGTTTCTTCGCAAATTTTCTCTCTCTTCTCTGCTTTCGTCCATGTACTTTTTTAGTAATGTTATACATGGGTAAGCATTTTTTCCAGTTCTACCCTCATCTTCTGCGACATTTGACAAAAACCGGGGGGGTCAAATTTTACACAAATCTAACACCTTCTCTGGATGAGAATGTAAAAATTTAATAGTAATAGGCGTATGAACCAAAAATATTAACTTTGAACAAAAAATACTTGGATTGTCTTATGGGGTTCTATTAATTCAGTTCGCATTCAAACGAAAAAATGGAATAATGGGAAGCTTCTTGAAAACGGAGGAAAAAAAGAATTCTGTTAAAAAGGGAAAAGAGGAGAATAGTGTATTCTATCACAAAATTTGAAAGTTTGTTGATTCTCAATTAACGATATGAATTTTTATTAATTATTAAAAAGATTGTCCTTGTTTTTTAAATAATATTTTAGATAATAGATACTATGAAATACAAAGTTCTGTATTATTATTAATTTTATATTTCAATTTAAAAATTGTGTCAGATTAAAAATATAAATGGAGCGAATACTTTTCTCAAAATATTGGTCTACAATCAAAATAATTTGCGGTAAATAATAAAAACCTAAAAAATACCGGTTATTGTATGTTGAATGGGGTGGCCTAAAAATGCATTGGAAAATATTTTTTCGAATTTTCATGAATAAAGCCCGGAACTTTGTTTGAATTCACATAAAAATAAATGAATTTTTTTTTGTTTAAAAAAATATATATTTAAAGATGGCGCAAGCCCCACGAAGTTTAACACGTATTTTCCATGAGAAAAAGACGTTTCTGTAAATATTATTCAGAATCCTTAATATTAGCAGAATCGAGTTGAAACTCAAGACTTGTCCCCAAAATTACCCATAGAATACGAATCAAATATTACTTTTCAAATATCACCCCCATAAGTCTGTTTTATAGAGTCCCAAACAAAAAGCCATAAGTGAAAAAATGGGTTTTGCGAGATTTTGGCGCTAATTAGAATTTTTTGCGGTTTTTTCAATTCAAATTGTTTATGATACATAAAACACTACTTAATACTGATAATCAGATGTTTGAATGGATTATTTAAACAATTTATTATTATTTTTAGACATCTCCTTCTATATTAATATTAGATAGATGCGAGTTTTTTCAGAATTTTTTAACTTTTGTCCATTTATCAATGGAAGTGAATTAATAATTAATCAAAGGTAACAAAAGTATTTGTTTAAACAAACTATTATTGTTAATAACTATCTTCATCTATACTAATGCCATATACTTGAGGGTTTTTTCGTAAATTTTCAACTTTTTGCCTACTTTTCACTTACTATTTTCTATTAGATAAGTGCCAGAAAGTTGCGGTTTCTTCTGAAATGTTTAACTTTTCCTTGCGCTTTGCAAGAAACTTCTTGTTGTAATTTGAAAGAAAACTTTTACAAGTTATTTACACACTTAGTTCTTCCACCTACTACTCATAATTCAAGAGCAAAAATAATTCACTCAAGAAAATGAAATACTATTTAAAAAATGATTCTTGTTGAGGTTCACTCATTATTTGTTAATAACTAAAAAGTCCAAGCATAACCAAAGAATGCAGAAAAAAGCAACTTTCTAGCGTTACTCTCAGAGGATATACTTATAAACAATAATAATTTATTCAAACAATTATTTTTGCTATAATAAATTGAATATTAACTCACTTCAAGTAAAAAGAGGGCAGAAAGCTTAGGATTTCAGAAAAAGCCGCAACTTTTCAGCACTTATCTAAGAGAAGATAGTTATGAACAATTATAAATTGTTTGAACAACTGTGGTTGTTAACTTGCATTATTTATTACTTAAATGAGTAAAAAGCAGTTAAAAAGGTAAACATTTTAGAAGAAATATCAACTATATTGCATTAATAAAGTAGAGCATAGTTATCAACAATATTACTTTGTTTAAATAATTAGTTTTGCTAAATTGAATTAATTATATTAGCTCAAGCTATGTTCAAAGTAGACAATTAGTTGTAAGTTTAAGAAAAAACTGCAACTTTTCAGCATCATTTAAATTGAATATTAATAATAATAATTATAAATTGCTCAAAAAACTAATTTTGTTGAGTTTAATTAATTATTTAACTTACCTCAAGTGAAAAGTGAACAAAAAGTTGAAAAATTCAGAAAAAACGGCAATTTTCTAGCTTTATTCTAAAAGAATATTATTAACAATGATAATAAATTGTTCAGACAATTATGTTCCTGAACATTAATGTACTATCATCGCTCTCTAATTGAAAATTGGACAAAAAGTGCAAAATTAAGAAAAAAACTGCGACTTTCTATCTCCATTTTGAGAGAAAATTTCTAAAAGCAATAATAAATTGTTCAATCAATTTATTCAAACATCTTATTATATTTTTCATAAATGAGGCTTATTGTGGAGTCAAATGTTGAGCTTCAGCTCGATTCCGCCAATATTGAGGATTCTGAATAAAATTTACAAAAACGTATTTTTTTCTTATTGGAAATACGCATGATACTTCATGGGGCTTGCGCCACATCGGAATGTTAAAATAAAAAAAAAAAAAAAACAAGATTTATTTTTGTGTGGATTCGGAAAAATTTCCGGACGTTATTCATAAAAATTCGAAAAATGATTTTTTGGACCACCCTGATGTTGAATCTAATATTTATGTGACATTAGTTTAGTAATTATATACACTCCCCTGAGCAGTTGCGGATATTTTTCTAAACAGTTGAACAAAATTTAATAATTCAATTGAGATCTAATAAAAATTATCTGTACCGGCCATTTTGATTCAGGAACTCAATTTCTAAGTTTCTTCTCCACACCTGATGAGTTATCCGAGAACTGTAACATTAGAAGTACCTTTTATGTGGCGTGCGAAGCAATTTATTTTCATGGAAGTCATCAACGAAGGAATGAGATTGATAATTTTTTTAAAGTAAAACGGGTCCCCAGAGATCCTGGGAAAAAATGCTTCCAGGATTTTAATACACTTTAGGACACCTTTCTGAGGAGCAGAAACACTTAATTCATAAGCTGTCGCGGCACCTCTTTTTTGCGATATAAAATGCAACGCCTGCCAGCTAACAGGATTGAGAGCGCAGAAAAGAGAAGATAAAATTGCTTAAATATAGAGAGAACATACCCCTCCTCCTTTTTTAGCTAATTTTCTCCCCTCACTTCCTCTCCCTTCTTCTACTTCATCTGCCCTCACTTACCCTACTTCCCCTACCCACACTTTCCCAAAAATGTCCCTACCTCCCCTTTGTTTACTTCCCCTTCGTTTACTGTCCCTTCCCTCATTTCCCCTCACCCTTACATTCCCTCTCTCCTGTTAATACATCTCACCCAACCTCATTCCCTATCACTTATTACCCCTCCCTAATTTCCACTCACGGTTCCTAAATACCCACTTCTTATTTCTCATCAGTTTCCTTCCCTTATTTAACCTAGTTTTTCTTCCCTCGTTCACACGTGCTTCCTTTACTTACTCTCCTCTCACTTCCCATACTACCAATTTTCCACCCCAAATTCTCCTTCATTAATTTCACCTATATCCCTTAACTACCACCCACACCCCCTCATTTTGTCTAATTCCTCTCCCCTCACTTCCTATACTTCCCTCTCCCTCTCCCTCTCCCTCTCCCTCTCCCTCTCCCTCATATATATTTTTTTAAAAAAATTTTTAATTTTCAATCTAATATCTTAAAATTGTCCCATTTTTAGTTGAAGAACTTCAAAAAATTATCATATCAAATATCAATCTTCAGACCTAATTATTTCAAATTTTTGATTTCAAATATTTTCAATTTCAAATTATTTGATTTTAAAGGCTTTTATTTATAAATTATATAAGTTCAAATGCTTTTTTTTAAAAATACAATTTAGTTTTGAATTTCGAATTTTCAAATTTTAATCGTTCCGAATTAGAAAAAATTCTAATCTAAAAATATTCATTTTTCAACATTTCGAAATTCACCTGTTTTGGAAATTGTCCAAATTTCCAAATTTTAGTCTGAAATATATCAATTTGAAGAATTTTTTATTAAAAATTTTTATTTTTCAAACACTTTTAATATCCAACCGTTCCATTTTAAACCTTTTTATTTAGAAAGTATACAAGTTCAATTCTTTTTTATTTCATTAAAAATATTGTCCTTTTTTCAAAATTCTATTGATCTAAAACTTTTTGATTTGGGACTTTTTCAATTTGAAATTTTCAGTTGAAAGTAGTTA
Organism: Andricus grossulariae; assembly: GCA_011634705.1. NCBI lineage: Eukaryota > Metazoa > Arthropoda > Insecta > Hymenoptera > Cynipidae > Andricus > Andricus grossulariae. Next base: position 10,695,541 of record JAABKJ010075445.1, on the reverse strand, counting down.
ATTATTAATTTAAAAATTTTTTTGAACGAAATAAAAAAAAAATTAAAAATGGATTTTAAATTGTTTATATTCACGATATTGAAGAATAAAAATCCAAATATGTAATTTTTTCTAATTTGTTCAAAAATGTATTATTCAACAACAAAGTTGAATTTTTTTTAACTTTTCCCAAGTGCTATTTCTTTTTAGACATTCAAATTCATCAACGAAGATCTTAAAACAGTGTTACAACTATATGGAAATAATTTCCAGTTGGTAAGAATAATTGAAAAAATGGTTAAAATGTTATAAACAAATTAATGAAAAAAAGTAATTTTTTGGGCTTGAGAATGTTTAGCGCATTCAAATTAATAGATTTTGTTTAAAAAGTGAGAAAAATAAATTATCCGTCACCATTAGTTGATGAAAGATGCTTTTTGGTGATTGTTTAAACAATTTTTGTAAACAAATTCACAGTTTGGCGATTTTTCAATGAATAGGCTCAATTCTTGTTTACGGAATCAATTGGATATGTCTTTCCAATGTCTCTTTATCATGATACTTTGCAAATTGACAACAATTAATAATTATTTAAACACTTTTTATAAACAAATCCACAGTTGCAATGAAGGTGCTCAATTGTTGTATACGAAATCAACTGAAAATAGATCCATTTTTTTCGAAAAAAAGATTATATTTAGATGTGATGCAAGCCCCATGAAGTTCAACACGTATTTCTCATAAGATAAAAAGACGTTTTTGTAAATTTTATTCAGAATTATCAATATTAGCTGAATCAAGTTGCAACTCAACATTTATTTTCACAATCAGCCATAGAATATGAATAAATTTTTTTTTCCAATTTCACCCCCATAAGTCTGTTTTATAGGGTCCTGAAAAAGCCCCATAAGTGTATAAATAGGTTTTGCGAGTTTTTGGGGCTAATTATGATTGTTCTGCAGTTTTTAAAATAAAAATTGTTTCAAATACATGAAATACGACTTTATACTGATAGTGAGATGTTTATATGAAATGTTTAAACAATTTATTGTTGTTCTTAGCAATTTTCTTTTAGAATAAAGTTAGAAAGTCACGGTTTCTTTTTAAATTTTCCACATTTTGTCCAATTTTTTAATAAGAGTGAGGTAATATTTAATCGAAGGTAACAAAAATTATTAAACAAATATTCAAACAAATTATTATTGTTTATAACTATCTTCTTCTTTAATGATGCTAGATAGTTGCGGCTTCTTCTAAAATGTCTAAGTTTTTATCCACTTTTTACTCAGTAAAGTAATTAATAATGCAAGTTAATAAACATAGTGGTTTGAAATTTTTATTATTGTTTATAACTATCTTCTCTGAGATAAGTGCTAATAAGTTGCGGTTTTTTCTGAACTCTTGAACTTTTTGTCCATTTTTAACTTAGTGTGGTAATAATGAATGCAAGCTAACAAACATGCTTAATTAAACAATTTATTATTGTTTATAACTATCTTCTTCACGAGAAATTCTAGAAAGTTGCGAGTTTTTCTGAAATTACAGACAAAGATTTAGATCTATATTAAATTTAAAGAAATTAAATTTATATTAAAAGTTACGAAAGATAAAGAAAGAGATTGAAAAATATTGAAATTCGTAATAGGTAGACTAAGGGATAGAAAAAGATTGATAAAAAATTGGGCATAGAAAAAAATAGCGTGTTAGGGATTCATCAAGAGAGATAGAATATTTTTATCTTTTCCTATCCTTTTCTATATTTTTTAATTTTTCTTCTTCCAGCAGAAAAGTCACACGATTGGGGAAAATTTTAAGTAGTATGAGTGAATACATCCTCTTTAAACATACCACTCAAGAACGCACTTAGCCTGAAAGGAGAATTTTGCAGAGCGGTGGAAGCAATAAAGGGTTGTTTTCAATCTAATTATTTTCATTAGTAAACTCGATTACTTTATGAACAGGACGTACAACGCAACCACGAACGAAAGCCTAAATCAGGCTTCCCGTCAACCTAGAGTGCAAAAGTTAGAGTACGGCAAAGGCGCATTTTAAAGTACACAATTCGATTATTAATTCGATTAGAGGCACATAGGGACGAGTCCTTTACTTAAAACACACTTTTTCGTCAGTTTCAGGTTCCATAGTCTCCTGAGGATGAAAAATAAATAAATAAAAAAAATTAATAAATGATAAATAAAAAATTATGACTAATTACATTAACAATTAACTAATTACACCCTCATCTCATCAGTCACTTGACTTAGTTTGTGGCTATGATGAAAACCGGGTTCTTCTTAAGCCAAGAACGAGTTTGAAAAAAAATTACATGTTATATTTATTATTATTAATTTAATATTTATTATTAATTAATTCAGGAACTACGTAACTCATTTTTGTTAATTCTTTACGCCTCCCTTATATGCTACGTAATTTTTTCAAATATTTTTAGCCGCTACATCCGAATTACCAAATAATTATAAATTATTAAAATTAAAAAAAAACAATATGAATCATATAACAAAGGAACTCAATCCGTTGGGCCGCAGTGTTATCCAAAATTGTAATCCGGAGTCATTAACTTGCAATTCCATTGTAACCCACTACTCAAATCGAGTAATCAACACGTAATCCGAAGTATTCCAGATTAATTTAAATAATCTAGTTTTAATCCAGCGTAATCCATCTATAATCCAGACTAATCCACTTGTTATCAGGATGATTCGAAGTAATTTGAGTAATCCAAGTAATTAATTATCAATCTAGAGTAATCCAGGTATTTCAAAGTGATTCATTAGTAATCCGGAGTAATTGACTTCCAATTCAATTGTAATCTACTACTCAAATCGAGTAATCCACTTGTAATCCGTGAAAATCTAGATGAGTTTATATAATCTACTTGTAATCCAGCGTAATCCATCTATAATCCAGACTAATCCACTTGTTATCAGGACGATTCGAAGTAATTTGAGTAATCCAAGTAATTAATTATCAATCTAGAGTAATCCAGGTATTTCAAAGTGATTCATTACATGTACCCTGTTTGTGTTTTCATGTTCCCGTGTACCTGCTTTACTCTAAGCTTCTCAGCTTTTTGCTTATAGAATATAACCCACGGATTTGTATTCCCCTCTTCCGTTACAAACTTCCTGAAGCTATTTTTCTTTAGATTGTGTATTGATTTCCTGTATTGTTTGATGACGTTAACCTGACAGTCCGCCACGGGGAGAACCTATATTACCACTTTTTTCTTGGCATAGAAACCTCACAAGGCTTGTCTATTTCTCTAGTGAAATTCCTCGCGTATTCTTCTATACCCCTATTTGTATCTAATGGGACATTGGATAGAATTTCATCAAGCGATGCTTTAAGACTCCCATCAAACTTTGGCCAGTCCACCTTCTTGAAAAGAAACCGTTCAAGCCTCCGCTCGGTAGGTTGTCCCTTTCCTCCAAGGTTGAGAGATTCGTATTTCGATAACCCTATGGTCATTCGTTGTGACACCATCTAACACTGTCCACTGCCTGATATGTTTGAACATATTTCTGGATACTAGAGTCAGATCTATGTATGTCTCATTGCCACCGTGAAAATAAGTCGCTAGCTGAGACCGATGAACTCCTCTATTGCCGTACCCTCCTCATTCGTAACGCTACCTCCCCAGGACGGGGATTTCGCATTAGCATCCATCGAGACAATAAACCGCTCACCCCTCAACCTTCTAAGGACTGAGCCGAGATGATCGAGGTGCGGCTCTATCGGATCCGCAAACTGAAAGTAGCATGAGATCTCATGGAAAGAGCCGCACGGTGCAGTCACCTGAGCGCAGACACAACGCTCTGTGGTGACGTGACGCAGCACGGTCATATTCACCTTTTCCTTCAGTGCCGTAATGGCAGCCTTGGGCAAACCCTCGGAACAAGCCACTTCGGTCAATCATCCTAAAGTAGCAATTCCTTTCCGTGCACAAAGATAGGGCTCTTGCATAAGAAGCTAGTCAACCCCGTGCTTTATCACTTCGTTCCTAATTCGCCAGTCACCTTAGTGTCGTGATTCATATTGTGTTGCCACAAGACGAATTCACTTTCCGCCCTAAGCCTAGTTCTGACCTTTTTCGGAGCGCACATTTCTGCGGACCTAACCAATTTAGCAGGGGAGCTGCTCAACAATCCAGAGACAATTCCAGATGTCCCTAACCACGGAGATACGGCGTAGACTTAGGCTTAATTGATCGCAACTCGGCCATTTTCCTCACCTCCCTGTAAAATAAAGAAAATTTGCATTAGTAACCCATCCATCACTCATTCCCTTGTCAGTGTTTTTCCAGAGAGTAGATAGGGACAGTGGGAATTTTTCCATTTCTTAAAAACATTCAAAGTTTTTTCTGGCCGCTGTACCTGATCTTTCGATATACCAGCGGTTATTTATTTTTATCTTTTTACTCGATTTTTTATCATTTACTATATTCTTTCTCCGGTTCTTGCTTCGGACACTTTCTTTTCAAACTCAATTAACATTTTATTACAACAACTTACATTCTTTTCTTTTTACTTTTAATCTTATTGCTGCTTTTTTTACTTACTCAAACTTTCTACCAACCAGCAAAGCCACTCAGGGAGTCGCCCCGCACTTGGAAGAATTAGCTTAGCAGAGTTCTCGTTTAAGATTGACGAGCATCAGCTACATTCCTGATAGGACTGTACCCGGGGAAAGCCTCGTGGAGGCTCCCGCCCAGAGAAAACTATTCCCCTGGTTCTGCCAACATAGCGCGACTTTAAATGTTTTTCAACCTTCAAGTCCTTCTTTTTGCCTTACGACTCGCATCCACCTCTATGTCAGAGTTTAACTCTGACACTTACGTGGAGCTAGGATGTCCACCTAACCCGCCGATGGGGCTTATTATTTCTTTTTAGGATTATACTCAAAGACTCTAAGGTTTGGAAGATAGATTGAGCCCGGAGAAGGCGTGAGCCCCCCCAATCAGAGAGCCTATGAGCTACCCGACTAGGGAATTCCCCCCGTTCCCGACCCCTCCCGTCAACGCCTCGTTCGACTCGAGTTTTCTAAAGTTTTGTTCACCTTCCGTTACTGTTACAGTCACTGTCCGTAACTGTCTTTGGGCAAATGAGATTGTTCTCCAGTGTTTATTATTTGGTAAATGTCCCCAGGCTCCTATTCCCTATGTCACTATTGATACAAATAATCTCTTGTAAACGATCCTTAGAACTCGGTAACCCGGCCCCACTCCCTATTGGCAATTCTTCTCAAACCATCGGAAACATTTCTACTTTTATCAGCGATTTTCTTTGCATGAGCCCCAATCTTGAGTCCCATGATACCGCCTTTTAGGGTAATGCCCAGATACGAAAATTCACCTACCATTTTTAGCTGTTTCTCTTTTAAGTAGATAGTTGGCGGTCTCTCCATGTCCAATGATCCATTTAGTAGAATTACAACTGTTTTTTCTATAGATAATTTCATTTTATGCGCGTCGCACGATTCATCCACTATGTTAATAGCGAACAGTCCTTGCTCTTTCAGAGCATTTCTGGAGTTCCCTTCTATCCCCACAGCCCCATCATCAGCGTAGGCTGTGACTCTGAATCCAGCATTTTCTAGTTTCCTTAGGACACCAGCCACTTTTACAAACCTAGGCGTAGTCGAAATAAGAAGAATAGCAATTGTTCGGGAAAGCATCAACCGGTAATTAAACTGAACGGAAAAACAATTAAGTAGATAAAGAGCTTCAAAATACTGGGAGTCCACTACGGAGAGAAAATGTAGGTGCAGACCCATTGTGAAATATTCTTGGAGTCGCTGAGAAGCCTCTTTCATAAACTTGTTAGACTTGCAGGAAGCAAGTGAGGTTTAAATTTCAATACTTTGAAAGTTACATATCAGGGAGTTTTTGTCGCAAAAGCAACTTATGCGGCCAGAGCGTGGTATGACTTGGCGACCAATAGTCAATTGGAAATTTTATAAAGAGCCCAGCGCAGTGTGCACATCGGCGTGACGCGGGCGTATAGAACTGTGTCAACTGATGCGCTCCCTGTAATAGCTGGTGTTTTACCAATCCGAATAGCTCTTGAAGAAAGAGTCGCGTTATCCTCGATAAGAAGGGGAATTGAAACTACATTTGGTAATCTCATAATTGAAGCGGGTACAATGCCGCATGAATGTAAAGTTAGCGTAAAGAAGGAGGCTTTGCGCCTCTGGCAGTCGCAATGGAAGCTGGCGCTTCATGGTAGGGTAACGTTTGAGTATTTTAGAAATGTTAGAGTTAGATTTGCGTCGCGCTGGTTTCCGGACTATTACGTAATGCAGTTTGTCTCTGGTCAAGGGGATTTTGCGTCATGGTTGTTCTCGCGTGGAATAATCGCCAGGGAGGAACTTTGCGCTTGCGGGTCCGAAGGAACTATGCAACATATACTTTTAGATTGTCCCCTTTATCACAACCAACGGATAGCACTCTGGTCGGTGCTGGAGGTAATTCAAAGAGCATGGCCGACTGTAGCTAGCTTTTTGGTTAGCGAAAAGGCCTGCAAATCCTTTGCGAAATTCGCCAGGGATGTCCTTCTTCGTAAGGAAAACTTTTAAACGTATTCGTATATACGATTAAACCATGAATTGGATTTGGATGATGCAAACGATTTGGATTATGGATTAAACCATGAATTGGATTTGGATGATGCAAACGATTTGGATTATGGATTAAACCATGAATTGGATTTGGATGATCCGTTCGATTTGGATTATGGATTAAACCATGAATTGGATTTGGAAATTGGATTGGACGATGGATTGGATTCAATCGAAAGTGTAACAAATGAGTAAGTAAATAATTTTCTACAATTCCTTTTAAAATTAATTTGCATATAAGTATTTTTTATAAATTGCGCAATCTATTAATTATTTTAATTAATGTTTTATTCTAAAAAATACTACTTTCGATTAAAACTTTGTAGTTCTTGTTGTGGTGAAAAATGATACTAAAGAATGTGATTTATCACGAAGTCAGAGGGGCTGGGTGTAATCTGAGAGCCACATTTATAGTGACTCTCAGAGGAAGTATTTGTTACAATATCCATGAATAATTTTTATTGACATTTCTTTTAAGATTATGATCTCGAAAAGTGAAAAAATAAATATCAAAATCGGAATAGTAAGATATTAAACATATTCGCGAAAATATTTCATTAGGGACCCTTCAAAAAATTCGTCACGCTATTTTGAACACTTTTTACCCCCACCACTATAGGAGAATAAATTTTTGTGAATAAAATTAAACACCTAAGATTTCAAGTCGAAATATAACAAAATAGCTGAATTTGTAAACAAAAAAGATTAATTTTCTACCAAATTGTTGCATTTTCAACTAAAAACATCAATTTTTAACCAATATTAAAATAGTTAAATTTCTAATTTAAAAAAATGAATCCTAAAAAAACAACGAATTTTCAAAAAAAATATTTAGATTTTCAACCAAAGATATGGACCCTTAACCTATAAAATTATTTTTTATCAATGTACTTCAACTTCCAAGCAAGCAGTTAAATTTTTAATCCAGAATATTAATTTTCTACTAAATAGACAAAGTTACAAGAAAATACATAAATTTTCAACCAAATTTCGGAATTCTCATATAGAAAACCACCAATTTTCAATCAATAAAAAAATAGTTAAATTTCAAGTACAAAAAAAATAAATAACGAATTTTCAACAATTATTGAAATTTTCAACAAAAAATATGGATCTAAAACTAATAATATGATTTTTAAAGAAACTTGTCCATCTTTCAAGCCAGAAGTTAAATTTTTAATCAAGAATATTAATTTTCTACCAGATTAAATTGACCAAAAAGATGAATTCTCGATGAGAAATTTAATAATTGATTTTTCAATTAAAAATGCTCAGTTTTCAGTCAAAAATGGATCATTATATGTGTGAAACTTGTTACCCCCCCCCTCCCCCATCTTCACTCCTGGTAGTGTGACGCAATTTTTGAACGGCTCCTCATGTTATTTTTAAAAATTATTATTATTATCACACCATTAAACCGAATCCCTTACAAATTAGGCAAGGAATTCAGTGTACCAGGCGGGATAAGGATGGGGGTGGGGGGTTGGAATTCATATCAATCTAAAATTCCTGTATTCCTAATTTAAACAGCGAATTCATTCCACAATACTGCTCCAACCCAGGTTTCTGATCAATCTCTCTAGCAATCACCCCAGGCCAAGAGCTTCACAAAGTCACCATGGAAAGCTCTCCACGTGGGCCCATTAGTAAACAAGGTCTTACGTTTCAGGCCTCTCTCTCTCTCTCTCTCTCTACTGACACTCTTCATCATTTATTTATTATACAATATTTTTCGCCACACTTTCCTGTCCTGGCATACTTCTTTAGCTTCCTTGGCTCCATACATTTTCTCTTGCAAGCTCTTGTGTTTCTATGGCTTTTTATATATTTTCGACTTGCGGTCTCGTTCATACATTCCCACCATTCTTTTCTCGGTCTGCTTCTGGGTACGCTACCATTTACTTCACCTAAATATATTTGTTTCGTTAGTCGTTCTTTTTTTCTCTCAACATGCCCAAATCATCTCAACAAATTTCTTTCTTGCTGAGCAGTATTTCCTCTACACTACATTCTTTATGACTCCGGTCATTACTGACTTTGCCCATTAGCGTCTTACCGCCAACATTGCGCAGGAATTTCATGCTAGCCGTGTTAATTTTACTCTTATCAACTTGTTCTATATATGGATTAAAAACAAAATATTAATTTTCAGCGAAATAGTAAACGAATTCTTTCCAATAGTTCTACAGAGAATTCTGCAGTACCCTATCCCTGATGAACTTGTCCAAATATTTAAAAAAAATCTGAAACTATATGATAAAATTTCGGATAAAAGCGTAGAATGGCTCAGTAAAAAAGGTCTTTCGTTTCAGGCGTCTCTCACTTTACTGACAACACTCTTCGTCATGCATTTCTTATAAACTATTTTTCGCCACACTTTCCTGTCCTGGCATACTTCTTTAGCATCCTTTACTCCATACATTTTCTCTTGCAAGCTCTTGTGTTTCTATGGCTTTTTATATATTTTCGACTTGGGGTCTCGTTCATACATTCCCACCATTCTTTCCTCGGTCTGCTTCTGGGTGCGCTACCATTTACTTCATCTAAATATATTCGTTTCTTCAGTCGTTCTTTTATTTTCATAATATGTCCAAACCATCTCAACAAATTTCTTTCTTGCTAAGCAGTGTTTTCTCTACAGCACATTCTTTAGGAATCCGGTCATTACTAACTTTGTCCATTAGCGTTTTACCACCGACATTGCGCAGAAATTTCATGCTAGCCGCGTTGATTTTACTCTTATCAACTTGTTCTATATATGGATAAAAATCAAAATATTATTTTTCAGCGAAATAGAAAACCAATCGTTTCCAATTATTCTGCAGAAAATTCCACAGTACCCTATTCCTGATGAACTTCTCCAAGTATTAAAAAAAAATCTGAAACTATATGATGGAATTTCGGATGAAAGCCTAGAATGGCTCAGTTTGCTCAAAGGCTTATCCAAGGTAAAATACATCATGGATCGAGATTACTTAAAATTTCTAACACTTCTCCTTCACCTCGAAGAATATTACAGTGAAGAATCCGCGGACCAGCTTTTTCAGGACAAAATCAATCGAGCAAAATGCCCTACAGATTCTAATCACTTTGATATTAAAATTCCTGTAAAACTTTTAAATAAAAATTTAAAAGATGCTCTAATTCCAAACGACATCGTAGAAGTTCAAGCTCTTACAAGTCCGACGAAATACAATTTAGTAATAACGAAGGTGGATCTGAAACTGAATATCGTACGCGTGAAAGCAACATCCGGGTAAGTGAGAAAAAAAAATGTTTATGTAACATGAGTATGTTTTTCTTGCTTTCAGGGCGTGTTTTTGAGCATTAAAGTAGGTCCTTGTTGGTTGTGCGGTACTTTATCGTCCTAGGATAATAAATTGCACTTTATTGTCGGCGAGAACTGCTGGCGCATGCGCGTTCGTTACTTCGACCCACGCGCACAGTTCTGCGTGGTACTTCAGGCTGGCGACCTGGCCAGGCAGGGCCGGCGGAACTTAGGTTATCTGTCTTTCTCGCTCCTTAAGAAGTGTGAATGCAAAAGAATTAGAGTAAGGTAGAATTTGAGGTCGACAGCGGAGCTGCTGTTACTATTATGTCTAAGAGTAAATTCAATACACTGTACAATAATAGAGAGCTAAATACTACGCGTTTGAAATTAGTTACATACTGTGGGAAAGAATTACAAATAGCTGGCTACGCTATTAGGAAGAGAATGGATACGTCAACTACGCCTAAATCTATGGGATTCTAACGTGAAATTGTTGCAAGACACAGCAACGGAAAACTCACTTGAAAATTTACTTGTAAAACATAAATAAAAATTTGATCAAGATTAAGGCTAGGTTGAGGGTATTCAAGTTCGGCTAGTGCTTGAAGGAAATTTTCAACCCAAGTATATGCGCGCACAACCAATTGCTTTTGTGATTGAAAAGAAAATTGAGAAAGAATTAAATGATTTAGAAAAGCAAGGAATCGTTACAAAAGTAAATCAATCGGATTGTGCCACACCGATCGTGCCCGTAGTAGAAGCTAATGGTGATGTAAGAATATGTGGCGACTTTCAAATTACCATAAATCCTCAATTACAAATTGATGATCACCCCGTACCTACTATTCATGAACTTTTTTCAGCAATGGCTGAAGGAACAAAATTTACTAAAATTGATTTGATTAAAGCTTTTTTAAATGTAGAAGTACATCCAAACGATAGGCATTTACTTACACTAAATACACACAAAGGGTTGTACATGTGTAATAGATTAATGTTCGGCGTAGCATCAGCACCTGCGATTTGGCAACGTGAAATTAAAAAAATTTCAGTAGGCATTGAAGGAGTTGCCGTATTTTACGATGATATAAAAATTACAGGACCAACAAAAGAAATACATTTAGAGCGTTTGGAAGAAGTTTTGTCTAGATTAGAAAAATACAATTTACGCGTGAATAAAAATAAATCAATATTTCTCGCGGATAAAATTGATTACTGTGGCTACACAATTGACGAGCACGGAATACATAAAGTGCAAAGTAAAATTGATGCAATTGTTAATGCAAGTGTTCCTTTGGACAAACTGCAATTACAATCCTTTCTCGGTTTTGTAAATTATTACGGCATATTTTTACCAAACTTAAGTACAACTTTGAATCCTCTATATAACCTTACGCGCCAAAATGTTCTATTTACATGGAATGATGAATGTCAGAAAGCATTCGAATTAGTCAAAGAACATATATGCTCATCAAATATACTTGCACATTTCCATCCAAAATTGCCATTAATTTTAGCTACAGATGCATCGCCATACGGCGTTGGCGCGGTATTGTCCCATGAATATCCGAATGACACGGAAAGGCCAATATATTTTGCTTCTCAAACACTAAAAATACACAACGAAAATATGCCCAAATCGATATAGAAGCATATAGTATTATTTTTGGAGTAAAGAAATTTTATCAATACCTTTAGGTCGTAGATTTACACTAATTACGGACCATAAGCCTTTACTACAAATTTTTAATCCAAACGAAGCTTTGCCGATATTAACTACAACTAGAATGCAAGATTACGCTATATACGTAAGAGCTTTTGATTTCGATATAAAATACAGAAAAAGTAAACTACACGCAAATGCTGATGCTATGTCACCTCTACCTACGAAAATTGAGGAAATTACTTCTAAGAAAGATGAAGCCTATGTGTTTGAAATCAAACAGATAGAAAACTTACGAACTACTGTATCACGTTTATCTTTAGAAACTAGCAGCGATGAAAATCACAAAATATTATTAGAAGCGTTAAGTAAAATTAAAATAATAGATAAAAATTGAGATGGAATATTCCACAAGAAGAATTTTCTTTGCAACAAGGTTGTATTTTCCGCGGTCATCGGACAGTTATACATTTCGGTTCCAAAAGAATGAAGTAATTAGCACGCGGTTATTGTTGGTGGCAAGGTATTGATAGGGATATTAACAAAATAAATGAAAATTGCGTTAATTGCCTTAAACTCGCAAAAAATCCAGTTAAATTAGATGTACACAAGTGGATAGAACCGACTTTCCCGTTAGAAAGAGTACACATGGATTACGCTGGTGCATTTCAAAATTTAATTTATCTTATACTTGTAGATGCATACACGCGATGGCCAGAGGTATATCCGACCAAAGATATGACTACGAAAACTACTATTCGCGTTTTGCGTGAGGTATTTTCGAGGTTCGGTTTTCCAAATTTTTTTGTAAGCGATAACTTTCAGTCATTTATCGCGGATGAATTAAAACGATTTTTGAAAGCGAATGGCACGAACCTTAAATCGAGCGCACCTTATCACCCTGCAACCAATGGTTTGGCAGAGCGGTATGTACAAACGCTCAAAAGAGCATTACGAGCAATGAAACTAAGTAACGAAGAGGAAAAACATAAAGCCTTATGCGACTTACTTCTACAATACCGTAAAACTCCTCATGGCACAACAAACCAAGCACCAAGTGTTTTGATGCTCGGGAGACAAATTAGATCGCGGATTGATTTTATGCTTGAAACGAATAAAGAAAAAAAGAAAAAAGTATATGTTAATACGACTTCAAAAACGTTTTCAATGGGAAATCGTGTCATGTGTCGAGAGTATGGTACGACAGATAAGTGGAAGTTCGGGAAAATGTACGAAATTTTGGGTCCTCTTCATTACTTAATTCAACTCGATGACGGAAGAGTACAGAAACGTCATATAGATCAAATACGTAAAATTAGCGAAGATGTACCTGTGATGACAGAGTTTAAATCTAACCCGCGATATACTCACTCTCCGAATGAGAACAATAATAATAAGGCGAGCAATATGCGAAATCTCGGCGGAAATCTTATGAAAAATTTAATGTCAAACAAATCTGATATTTCTGTACCTGCAGCGACAACCACTGTCAATGTATCGAAAGGCACTCCGTTACCGCGCAGATCAACGAGAAATCGTACGGCTCCAAACAGATTAATTTACAATTAAACAATATGTAAAGTAATTTTTTTACACAGGGAGGACTGATGGGATGCGAATGAATACCTTAGTTGTATACATATATATATATGTTTGTTTCCTATAATTATTGAGAGTTGCGTGAAGCGTACATGTGTGTGTATGAGCACTGATAAAGATATTCCAAAAGCTCGATCCGAAAGCAAGGGCAGAGCGTCACCGGCCTACAAACTGTACACACGTATCGACTGTATACGCATTGATATAAACCCTTATACCTTACAATAAATAAGTGGTGCTATTTAACTGTTGTGAACATTGATACATTTACTTTCTTCATACCTAAAAATCTAACACTTTTTGCGCAAAAATGGATATGAAGCTCTTTATCGGCAGGAAGAAGAGCATCATCCTCCAGCGAACATACCACCCGTTCCAGAAAGACCACCATCACAGATAGCCGATAATGTCAACATGAGAAACAGGAGATATATCCACCAAAAAGTCTTTCTCAGGATGGACAAATTATCTGAAGCTGATAATGCTCTCCCCGATTTGCTGCCCGAAGATGTGAATCTCTAGAATCTGAACTGTGTAGTTCACGAGAAGGCGGTGTCCATGCTCAGCGACAATATAAGTAACGTGACTTCAGTACGCCTCAGTAAGGGGTGGGGTGGGGTAAATTTGTTCAAAGTCGCTTTTCCCCCTCGAAAATAAAAAGTTTTTATCACGGATATTTTTTCATAGGATGCGTAAAAAATCGTTTTAAAAGAAATCAGCGCTGGCGGGAATCGAACACGGGCCCCCGGGCAGCAGAACGGAGATATTTTCCTGTGATAAACCAAATGATTAGATCTAGGAATTTTATCATCCTCACGAACCTCGACGCATATAACGTCATTCGGCACTGAATTTCCTATTTTAAATGGAAATTTTCGCAAAGCACTACATTCAAATGTTTTTCCTCTCATTGCACCTTCCCATTTAAAATGGTTATTTTTCTCACCTATTTTGCAACTTATGTTATTTAAACTGCTAGTTATTGAAACTATGGTTTATTATTTAATTTGTGAATATCACTTTTTTGTAACTTCAATCTGCTATCGAAAATATAAATCTTTCCAGCTCTAAATGGTAATTATTGAGTTTCTAGTATATTTATAATTGATATGGAAAAAGTATTTCTTCGTTTCCCTGTGGCAATAATACTATTTTCTCGGCTATTATATATCCTAGATTGCCATCGAAATCTTGTGAAAATCAATATTATAATGCCAAATTATAGAACAAATAGTTTCTCCGTGTGAAAAAAAATACATTTTTAACTGAAAAAGATAAATTTGTAACTAATTTTCATCAAAATAGTTAAATTTTCAACCAAAGAGATTAACCTTCAACTAAAAAAATGAATTTTCAACAAAATAGTTGAATTTGTGATAAAAAAGTTGACTTTTTAACAATATAGTTGTATTTCCAACAAAATAATTAAATTTGCAATCAAACGAGATAAATTTCGAACCAAAAATATAATAGTAGTCTTTTCAATAAAAAAATGAACTTTTACCCCAAAAATAAAGTGTGATTTTCTTATTGGGTTAAAGTTCTAAATCTTATCTAAACTCTTAATATTATTTCCACTTGTAACGCTCCCCCCTTGTTAACAAATTTAGTATTTTCCCCCCCCCCCCCCAAGCTGTAACTTATTTTATGGGAAGTACCGTCAGGCCACTTTTTATTTTAGGACTACACGACTGCCTTTAAATATCTACGTTTAACATTTTTTTTCTCCTTGTAGTCGGTTGAACTATCCATACTAAAATGCGTTTGGTACAACTTGCATTGCAAGGAAGCTATTTTCTGGAAAGTGGCACCGTACCACTCGCTGATACTCTTTGTGGAAGAAAGTGCTATTTATTGCGGGTCGATAGCGATGAATGTCAGCTCCGTTGAAAGCGCGCATGCGGCCTGTGATCCACCACTCAACCACTCTCCATCCCACCAACCCCATCGTGGATCAATACCCAACCAGGCCACCCTCCCTCTTGGCACACCAACAGACAGCCGTTTCTGCATGCACGAGGTGCAATCCATGAGCATAGGAGGTGCAATCTCACTCTGACACACAACCGAACAAATAATCTTACCGCCCTCGGCGCCAACCATCAATGCGGTTGTTTTTTCAAGTTTTACACTGTCCTGTTCGTTGGATACACGTTATAAGTATAGCTATATAATAGAAATATTAAGAATGTGTGTCTGCAGAAATTATCGGAGCAGCGCCAGAAAATCATGGGACAGTTCAGATTTACTTTAGACACTTGGGGGGGGGGGGGGGTCTAGGGGGTAAAAATCGATTTTTTTTCAATTTAATTTTCTTGTCGCATAGCATGTCAAAAATATTCCCTCAAAATTTTTAATCGATCGGAGCTAAACTTGTCAAGTTACAGAGCTGTAAGTCTCCGCGCCCCTTGAGCGGAGCACAGTAGACGTAGGCAGCAAGGCAGCAAGCCTTTGACCACTGTGAAAGGCTATTTTTTGTCTCTCTTTCGTGTTTTTCTTTTGTCCCTTTTCGTTATTTATAGAAAGGATCTTCGTCTAAGAAAGAAAAGGACTCAGTTTACCGTTGAACTTTTTCCGTGCCATTAAACTTCAAACGTGTTTTTCTCAAAACTACATTTTTGAAGTCGGTGCACAGTCTCTCTTAAAAACTATTGCAGCGATCTTCGCCAAATTTGGTACACACTTTTCACAGATATATCGCAAGAACACAACGGTCTTGTTGATCGATTTTTTTGTTTCGATTTTACAGAAACATAATGGCGGATTTTTTAGGCAAAAAATCGAATTTTTTCGTTTTTTGACCGTCAAACCCATACAATTTTTTTTTTAAATGTAAACAGACCGTTGTATTATACGCATTCATTTAATTTATCGAAATCTTTTTTTCTTTTTGATTTCTGATGATCCGTGAGGAGTTATCCTGTGCACCGCAAAGCATTTTTTTCCAAAGGTGTCATGGAAAATCTCTTAGCAAGGGCTCAATTTTTTATATATTTTGATCAAAATTTCATGAAATATTCATTAAATATAACTTAAATATGTACAAAAGTCTTTAAATGAATAAGTTTTACCGTTGCTTCAGAAAAAATGGCTGAAAAACGCTTTTTTTTACCTTCTAGACTTTACCCCCCCCCCCCTTAAAAGAGTTTTACCACTTGAAATACACGCTAAAGTTAATATTAATCGGAGTTTGTGTCGGGGTGATAATAATTTACAGGTTTTTCGACTTTAGACGGTAATTTAATTGAAATATCAAGAAACGCGAGAAAAGCAAGAAACATGACCTTCAAAACTATTATCCTGATTTCAGGGATATTCATTTTCACCCATGCCAGAAGAACAAGTGGCTAATGTAAGTTCATATATTTATGTAACAACTAAAAGATTTCCTTATTTAAAGATAATAAAATTATAAACAATCGGTCGAAAATAATAAATTCTCGAACTTAGCAACTTGGTCAAAATTACTGATCTATGAGAAGAGTTTTTATGAAGTATTAAACGTTTCACCTAATCTAAGCTAACACTTTCTTCGAATTTATTGTATTTTAGATTCGCTCGTTCGCCTCAAGAAATTTTTTTCCGTGTATTTTATCCACGATCACACCACGCATAGTATAATAGCACGACAGTCAGAACACTGATTATTTTGTCTTCATCAATAGCAGTACTTTTAGTAGAGTCTACGTTGATCTTATATGACCATAAAATATAGCACGTCGGATATGTTTCTAAAAGGAACGCTAATTCAATCACGATGATGAATGATCATATTATGTAATTCAGAAACCTTACTGTATACGAGGTGTGTTCAAAAAGTAAGGTGACTTTTCAAATTTCTCAGGCTACGTACATTCGATCTTCAATTTTTTTTATATTATATTGGTAAACTTGTCACAAACATATGTGCACAGTTTCAAGTGTATAGCATTTTTAGTTTGTTTGTGAGAGGCGTAAGGATTAGAAGTGTTTGGTGTGATCTTAGATTTTCTGCGGTCGAAAAAAATGGAGCAGAGAGCTTGCATCAAATTTGGTATAAAAAACTTAATTAAGTGCTCCAAAACGCTTCAAATGTTGACAGTGGCATACGGAGAGTCTACTTTGAGCAACAAAAAAAAAATGTTTATAAGTGGTACAAGCTCTTCCAAGAAGGCCGAGAAGACACCAATGACGAATCTCGCTCTGGATTTTTAGAAGATGAGATACAACAAAAACACGTTTATGGAAGGTTCCCTATAAGAAATTTGTTGAAATCTCGTAAAACGCTGCGAAATATTTATAAATTCTATTCAAACAAACAATCGTAGCTGAGTGAATTTTCAGCCAAAATTAATTGAATTTCCAGCATATTTATAAGAATGTGAGTTTAAAACTTGGGTGATCAGGCCTTCAGATCTGGAAAATATTATTTTATTATCATAATTGGATAATTAGCTGTGCATACACACACAAAAAGCGAGCGTTAACGTTACTGGAACTTTATTTGCTAACGTTAAAAATATAAGCTACTTAATGATCTTTCTTAAAAACTTTTTAAATACTAAAAGCTACGAAAATTTTCGAAGCGATTTGAATAGCTGATGGAATGATTCATCCAAGGTAGCATAATATGTTTGAATAAATTTTTATTTTCGTAATTTTAATATTTTTATAGATGCCAATTTTTTTCACCTCCACCTGGAGATCTTAACTGTCTTCATACATTTTACAGCTTTTTTTTCGCTGATTCATAGAAATTAACTCTTATTTAATAGATTCTTGTTATTTAAATATTGTTAGCCAAATATTGTTATATATTGAAAATCATATTTTTTTAATTTTCAAACAATATTCTTCATATGTGAGTAACTGACATGTGCAATTTTTCACCTGCAAATTAAACAAAGAACATTTTTTGGCTTTAATTTGGTTTCAGAGAAAAAAATACGTTCTATCGGCCATAATGGACACATTCTCATTAAAATACTCGCGGTCAATTATTTATATGGATTTTATAGTTTTCTAACAAACTATATAAGTACAATAATTCATGTGGAATTATTTTATGATAATTACGCAATAATCAACACTCCAGTCATTATAACATATGTTCCTGTTCAAAAAAATTTGTATGCCTTTTTAAAAGTCCCAATTTGATTTCTAGAATTCTGTTTCGTTTCTCACGCTGTTTAGCCATAATAATAATTCCTTGTGAGCCTAAATTTTTGTTTTGATTTCTTTTAGGTATGTACCATGAAAAACTGTTATCCAATAATAACTGAAAACATTGGTGTTTTCTAAGGTTTAGAGACAAGAAAATTATGTTGGAGTCATGTAAATTTGTCAAATAGTGTTTCTTGGACATAGACCACATAAATAGGTATCGCAGAGTAAAATAAATCAGGATTTGCTGAAAAATATTTATTTTGTAAGAAATTGTGCCACAACAAAGAAAGTGAGCTACGGGACTTTTTTTAAAGTTTTAATTTTGAGGTAGTTGTCCTAATTGATGGTATTTTTAGGAAGAGAAACAATTATTTTTCTTGGAAAAATTTGGAATCTAGATGAAAAAACAAAACAAATCGCAGTTATCCTTCTTTTCATTTGTTTCCAAAAAGAATTGAATTGGGTATTGATCAAATATTGAAGCCTTGAGAACCATAATACATTGAATTTATTATTATTTGTAATTACAAGGTACTCTTAACATTTTAAGCAGTCTTTATATCACAAAAATTGCATATCTTATATGTTTCTGTAATTGGATTAATGGTGTCGTTCATGGTGGTTCACACGCATCACTAGAAAATTAAGTGAGATTGGGCGAAAATCGCCTACTGGAGTTTCCATGACTTCATCTGGAGTCAATTTGGTAATCTTGCCGCTTACCATGTTTATTTTTGCCCGCGGTTTATTGTTTTGGCGAGGATTATATTTATATATTCCAGCAAGAACATTACTACTTTGTAATATTGCCAAGACGTCACCATCGAATGTTGACAACACAATTTGTTCTTGGGATGGCATAGGCGTATAGACATGCAGTCCTGCGAGCAATCGAATTGATTCATCTGCAGGAAAAGTGTATTTCCGAAACTCGAATTGCCGGCGTGGATTCTTAAGAGGAATAAGCCGAATGAATTGAAGTTGGCCAAGTCCATATCCATGCCCGTTAATAGGAGCAAACCGTGTAGGGGGAGCTATGTAGGTGGTCGGAGAAGACCTGGACCTGGCGTGAAAAGAAGGCTCGGCAGGAGAACTAAACGTGGTCTGTGGATATTGTCTTGCTAGATGAAGAGAACTGTCAGGAGAATGCTGTCTGTCAGAAGAAGAAGATGGTCTGTCACAAGAAACACAAGGAATAGGGTCGCCATTAGGTAAGCATTCGAACTGTGTACTTAGCTCTGCAAGAAGAAACACAGAATTATTTTACTTAAAGTTTGATAGTATGGCATTAACTCCTTGTAGCAACATTGAAAGACAAGATTGCGAGCAATAAGATGAGGTTATCCTTAAGATCTTATTTAAAGTGGGACCAGCAATATTGAGAAACATTATTCGGGAAGGATCGTGTGAAAGTTTTATTTAAAGTTTTTTGTACAAAATGTAACGTGCTTTCATATACACATGCAAAAGAAATTGTGCTGATACAGAAATGCATAGTCGTGCGTATAAGCAATTATATAGAAATCTGTTGCGCCTGATAAGAATTAGGTTTGAGATCGCTTACTTAAAATTTTGAACATAATGCATCTTTCCAAAAATTTGTCCAGATTCCGAAAGCAACAGGGAAATGGAATAGCTAATTCAAGTGGAAGATTTGAAATACGAGATCTAGCCGGAAAGTGTCGGCCCCTCTGACGTGCTGGGACTAAGATGTATTTCTGGTCATTGGCAATGATTTTCCCTTTAAAATACTCCCCTCTGAGAATCACAACCCTCTTCCAGCGACGCGGCCACTATCGGAAGTACTTCTCGAAATCACATTTTGGAACAGCTGACAGCTGCTTCGTCGCATTCTGTTTTATATTCTCTACGTCTCAAAATCGTTTAACTTTCAAAAGATACTTTAATTGAGGATACAGCCAGAAATAACAGTCAGGTCAGGCCTGTATATAGGCTGCAAAGATTTGTTTTTAGGACCTCGAGGAAGTTGGGTTTTCAACTGAAATTCACAACCATCTGTGGCTTTTCTAAAGTCCTTACTGTCCTAAGAAATAATCCCGGCATTTCAGATGCCAGAAAATGTATTCCTCGAGGATCTTGGGTTTTCAGCTAAAATGAACAACACCTTCTCAGTTTTTCTAAGATCCTACCATCCTATCATATAATCTTGGTGATACACATGTCAGGAAGATATTTTATTGGTGCAAGTTGGATTCTCAACTGAAATTCAAATTATTTCTTGAGAAAGATGTTTTGTTTGGACCTGGACTACCAGGATTATTTCTCAAGACAATGGAGATTTTGGCAAACATCTTGGTGGTTGTGAATTGTAGTCAGAAACCCATTTTCCTCAAGGAAAATCAGTTTTTCGCACAATATGATTAGCGGGATAATTTTTTAGGATGGTGACCTCTTGGAAGAAATCACAGAAGGTAGAATATTTTGGAGAGGTACCCAACTTCCTTCAAGAAATTTGTTTTCACACATCCAGATTGCCAGGATTATTTGGTCAGATCAAATTGTTGAAACCTCATAGTTTTCCCCAAGAGTCGGCAAGCAGCATCCTCACATATAATCCTGGTGATCCCGTTAAAAAAACTAAAATACTCAAAAATAGAAACCTAACATACAGACAGACACATTCGTAAAAACCTGTTTTTTGGGTTCAGGGGGTCTCAAAACGTGAACATTTGACAAAAACTGGGGGGGTCAAATTTTACACAAATCTAACACCTTCTCTAGATGAGAATGTAAAAAATTTTTTCTTACATTTACTTGAGATATTATTTTGTTTAGTTTTATTTTACTTCAAATATACATGTCATGGTAGTATCCACACCCAACAACCTCCACCCACCCAAACTTTTGTGAATTCACCTACTCATTTGGGTAGGGGCCCCTTAGTTTTCGTATACGGCGTGTTCACCCCTGAATGAATCAATGCGGTTCATAGTGTGTGCTTCATTACCTGCAGACTTGAGTCATAACGGCAACATGGAAAAGGTTGCCCAGCCCGTGGTGAATGACAGTGATCCTCCCGAGTGGCCAGGTTCCGCTAATAATTCCGCTGGGCTGACTTGAGTGTACTCACGGCTTCAGGGCGCCCAGAAGTGGTCGCGGAGGCCTTTGATTGAAGTCCAGTCTTTTGCGTGATCCAAGGGTTTATCGGCCATGGAGGGCGGCGGCATATAGGTGAGTGGCCTGCCGTTAAGGAAGTGAGCGGGCGTCAGGGCCTCATTGTCATCTGGATCGTCGGTGAGCGGCATGAGGGGTCTGTCTTTTTGGAACTCTCTCAATGTTGACTAACAGCGTGGAGAACTTCTCAAACGTGAGCTTGTGGGGCCCGGCGACGCGTCGCAGATGAGATTTCGCCGACTTGATGCCCGCCTCCCAAAGGCCGCCAAAGTGGCGAGCCGAAGAAGGGATAAAGTTCCAGATGATGCCCTGCTGAGCGACGCTTAATTCGACGAGGGCCCAATCCATCTCTGCGGGGCGCAGCAGGCGACGAAGTTCGGTGTTTGCCCCGTGGAACGTTGTGCTGTTATCGCTCCACATCTTCTGGGGTTGTCCGCATCGGCCGGTGAAGTGGTCGAGTGCTCCGAGGAAGCTCTGCGTCGTGAGCTCTCCCGCAAGCTCCAGGTTTACGGCCTTGGTGGCCAGGCAAACGAAAAGGGCGACAAATCCCTTGGTCATCCTCACTCCACGTCCTGTTGTTGCAAGGATGTCGAATGGGCCAGCGTAGGCCACGCCGGTCCGGAAGAAGGCGGCTGACGGAGACACACGGGCAGCTGGCAGGGGGGCCATGGCTTGCTTCATGGGCCTAGCATTGCTATAGGTGCAGACCGTGCAGTCTCGGACGCGCTTCCTGACCTGTGCTCTTCCGCCGACTATCCAGGCGCGCTGGATCGCGTGGAGGTATGTCGTGCGAATGCCGGCATGTAGGCTCCGGAGGTAAGTCCAGTCGATGATAATTCAAGCAAGGTGGCTGCGTCTGTCCAGTATGATCGGGTTCTTCTCATCGGGAGGGAGTGTTGAGTTGCCGAGCCTGCCGCCGACTCGCAAGAGGCCGGTGTGGTCGACAAAGGGCGCTAGTCCTCTCAGCGCGCTGTTACAGCGGATTGGCTGGCCCCGCTGGAGTTGTGTGAGGTCGGGTTCGTATTGTGTCTTCTGGCTTATTTTGTCGCAGATCACGTATTCTTTGTACAGGTCGTCGGCTCTTCTGGGGACACGGATTGAGGGCGTGCTTGGACCCATCCATCAGCGAAGCCCTGGACTGCCACGCGCCATTTCTGTAGGGAGTCCGTTCAGACTTGAAAATTTGTCGGCTGGATGCTCATCGGTTATCGCCGCCTGGACGACTGCGCATCCCAGATTGTTTGGCTCGGTTGGTGGTCTGGGTGTGGAACTTGAGTGAGGGTGTCCATTTGTGATTGAGCAAGGCGGCGTCGTCTTCCTTCAACCACGCGGGTCCGTCTTACCATAGGCTGGATTGGGAGAGGCCTGGGATGTCAGTGCCTCTGGTGGCGATATCAGCCGAATTCTCTCTAGTTGAAATGTAGTGCCATTTAGCGTCGGGTACTAGTTCATGAATGTGTAGTATGTGGTCGTTCACCAAATTGTTTCCCGTCGGAGCATCGGAGTAGAGCCAAAGGAGCACTATCTGTGATTTGCCCCAGAGATGGCAGTCGGCCAAGGGTATGTCCAAGTTTGCATCTGCGTAGTGGAGAAGGTTCGCTGCCAGGAGGGCGGCTCTCAGCTCAAGTTGCGGAATCGTCACTCGGGTAGTGGCCCTCTTTGGCGGGAAGAGGCTTCTAATGGGCGACAACTTGGTCTTTGCCCAGAGGATACAGGTCGTAGCGTTTCCTCCGTCGTGGTCGCTATTTCTGGAGTACAGTGCTGCAGCTGTTGCTCGACGACTCGCATCCGCAAAGGTATACAGCTCGATTCGTCGTGATTAGTGCTGTCGAATCTAGCGTGGGATGATGATCTTGTCCACTTCCTTCATCGTCACCTCGAACGCGAGCCACTTGTGGGCCCAGGGATCAGGCACGCGCGTGTCCCAGCCGAGTTTGGCTTGCCACAGGTCGTGTGTCAGCATCTTGGCAACCACCGTGACCGGAGCAAGCCACCCGGCTGTGTTGAAGATTTGAGCTAGCTCGGTGAGGATCGTCCTTCTGGTTAATTGGCGGTTGCTTGGTGCGGGTGATGGGGAAAACCGAAAGCAGTCCTGTGCCGGATCCAAGGCGACTCCTAGTTTATTGACCGGTTTGTCGATCGAAAATTGGAGTCATGTCGGCCGAAGTCTGTCCTTTGGGTCGATGTCCTCGAGTAGTTCGGGGCTATTCGACACCCACTTCTTGAGTTTGAAGCCGCCGTCTTTGATTAGTGTGAGGAGTTGGTCACGGGGATGTCGCGCGGACTCGAGGTCGTCTGCGCCGCTGAGGAAGCCGTCGATGTACAGATCCCTGTCGACTGCGTCTACGGCCTCGGGAAAATTAGCGCAGTCGTCTAAGCAGTGCTGGTTCAGGGTCCACAATGCTACGTACGGTGCACTGGTCTCTACATAGGTGACCGTGAGGAGGACGTAGTGAGTTGCTGGGATGTCGGGGCTCGGGCTCCACATGATGCGCTGAAGGTGAGTGTCCTGGGGTCGGACCCGAATCTGTCAGAACATAATCCTAGCGTCAGCGCAGTAGGCGATTCGATAGGTTCTCCAGCGGATGACCGCGACGTCAGGTTGTGGGCAGTTTTGCCGTTCTTCGAGCGTGTCGGGACGCATGTGACCGTGGTTAATGTAGTCCTCCATGAATCGTATGTAAGCATCAGCGAGCTTCGTGTCGTGTTGCATGCGGCGGTGCATTTTTGCCAGCGCTGCCTGAGCGTCGGTCGGGCTCTCCCCCAGACGAGAGGCCTCTTCTGCCTTAAGGTGAAACGGTAACTTTCTCCGATTAGTTTGTGCAAAAATTTTCGGAAAATAACGCATGAATTGAAATAATTTTTTCTGCATTGTGAAAGGTTAACCGGAATCTATGGCGGGCTTCTCTTAAAAATCACAATTATTTAGAAAAATAATTTTTCATAAAAAAAACGTTAGATTACACAGGCCGACAAAATTTGACAAAAGTCAAGAGCCAGAAAGCAGACCAAACATTTCCGAAGGATTTTGATGCGCTGAATCCGAATCCGAACTCAAAATTGCTCCTGTAACGCCTTGCACAATATCGAAATAGTCACTCAGTTTCCCATTTACCCTTACACTCGCTTTACTGCCTGCATATATTGTGCTCATAGGAAATACGTTTTAAGCTATATATATGAAGGTTGTGGAACCTCTAAATATAATTTTTTATACGTATTTTTGTGTGGATTCGAATCAATTTAGAAACGATATAAATAAAAATTTGAAAAAAAATTTGGATCACCCTAATAGCCATACATACCATTTTTTTCTACATTTTCGTGTTCCATGTTATTGGCATTTTTTGACAGGAAATCCCTGGAAAGGGGTCATTTAAAAAATATATATTTATATGTTTTTTTCAACTCAAATTTGATGAAATACGCTCAAATACGAGTTCAGAATCTTTTTATTATTATTTTGAATAAGATTAATGTATAGGTACTATATTAAATTCACTGTGAAACGCTTAAGATTTCAAACAGAAATATATTGCATTTTCAAGAAAATAGTTGAATTTTCAACCAAGGACAATGATTTTTTAACAAAATAGTTGAATTTTTAACCAAATAGTAAAATTTTGAACCTACAAAGGCGAATTTAGAACCAAATGTTCAAAATCCAAAAGAAAAAAGATTAAACTTCAACTACAGACAGTTGCATTTTCAAACAAATAGTTCGATGTTTAAGACAAAAAGACTATTTTTGTACAAAACGTTTGAATTTTCAACCCGAAAATATAAATGTTTAACAAAAAAGTAAACTTTAAACTAAACATTTGAGTTTTAAACTAAAAACAATCAATTTTTAACAAAAAATGGTATAATTAAGTTTGTAGTTCAAACACTTCATTTTCAAAAAAAAAAAAATGAATTCACAACCAAAGAGATGGATCTTCATTTTAAGAATATGAATTTTTAACAAAGTAGTTAAATTTTCAACTCTGTAGGTAAATTTTGAACCCAAAAAGATGAATTCTTAATGTAAAATTTAATAGTTGTATTTCCAACTAAAAATGATAAATTTTAAACCAAAAACGGAATAGTTAAATTTTAAGGTAAAAAAAATTTTCTACCAAAAAAAGCGAATTTTCGAGAAAACGGTTAAATTTTCAACCAAATAGTAGAACTTTTAACCAAAAGAGATAAATTTGAGCCATAAATATAAAAGTAGACATTTTAATTAAAAATAATTAACTTGCAACGAAAAAATTGGATTCTCTTATTTGGTGCTATTAATTCAGTTCGTATTTAGGCAAAAAAAAAATTGAGAAAAAGTGGAAGTTTCTTGAAAAAAGGGGGAAAGAGTAGTCTGCAGTGTTTCTTTTTTTAAGTTTACCAAGAACCGAACTTTTGAGAACAGTACAATGAACCAAACTCTAGAGAACGATAGCAGGGTCTATGGCTTAATGTCTATTTACTAAATTTTTGGAAGTACATTTTTTCAAAAGATAAACTTAAGAAAGTCAAATTGTGTAACAAAATTGCAAATCTTGTGCAATGTTGTTACAAAGTTTGACTTTTTAGAGTTTCTGTATTGTTATTCACAGCATTGTTATTGCCATTTATATTTTCCATGTGCGATGCCACATTCTGCTTTATCCCCTTCCCCTATATCACAATTCGTCACAAAACTTTTAAGCCTCCCCCCCTCCCGTGTTTTTTTGCGTTTTTTCATTTACCAGTAATTTTGAAAAATGTAAAGTTGTTTTGTAGGGCCCTTAGTAAAGTAAACGGATAGTAAACTCTGTCTAAAGTGGCACTGGTGAAGGTCTCTCTAATCTAATCTCTAATCTAAACCATCGTCAACTCGTCATTGTAATTTAGCAGGTAGTTGAGATTGGTCCAGCGTCGAGCCAAGAGATCTATGGCCTATTATATGGTCCTGTGCCTGCTCCATGGGCTCGCTTCTTGAGTCTCTGTGCATTCTTCGCACGTATTTAAAAGCGTTTAGGCTTTAGCCCTCGAACCTCCAGTGCACTCACTCTGGTCCACAATAGCCTCGTGTATTATTTGTTGGTGAAATAACACGCTGTCAGTTATAGGGGATATGCAAAATATACGATCATTCAAAAATCGATCGAACTCACTTTGGAGTGTTAGTTGTTCCCAGTCATGGCACGTCATAGGAATAGGCCTCCTTTCACGACAATTCGATTTGGCTGACGAAAACGCAACTGGGTAAACCTCTCGCATGTCGAATCTTGCTTCGAAATTCGAACGGGCGCCTTTCAAGTGTTATGCATTACCCTTTTCTATACTCTTTTACTATTTCTTTTAGTCCTCTCGATTTCTTTTGCTTCTCGTCGATTAGTATAGATTTCATGCAGCACAGCACGCAATCTAACTGACTTGAATTTCGACTTCACAATACAAGCGAGGTAATAATCGTTTGTCTCCACACTATGGCTCGCAAAAAGTAGGCTTTCAACTGCATTTTGCGTGTGCTTCTAAACTCTTTTGTTGAATAATAATCGAGACTCCTCTCTTGCATTCTGAATCTGAAACACCTGACGTGGAAAATAAGTTATTACTGGTAGGACAGTAGATCCTAAATTTATTCTAATTTATTCGACAATTGAACATGCGACCGCAGTACCAGACCCCCCTAGAGACTATTCGGTCAGTGACTTCTTATTTTTAATATATTTCTTGTATTCAAACACATTTCAATCAAAATGGTAATTTAAAAAAAATATGCACCTTTACAACTTTCATTGTAATAAAAGCTTTTACCCCTTCAAACTGTCAAGCATAAAATTTTGAATTTAAAACTTAATCGTTTGGACGATTTTAATGAGTTATTTGACATAATTAATAAATATAACTGCAAGTTTCATAAATATTATATAATATATGTTGCTAAACTTCTATTTTGAATGAGCTGCTTAAAAGATATTCATATATTATCCAGTGCCCTTTTTTAACCTTGTTTAAAAATCTCTTTCAATATACTTCGCACCTGATATTTCATTTTTAAATATGATAATCACTAATGAACATGTATTAGCATCCTGGAGGGACTTTAAGTTACGAAAATGCTAATACGCGGTATTAGATCACTGTAACGCTCCATATTATAATATCGGATTTATTTTAAAGAGACACTTGTCCTCCCTAGAATTTTATTATAACTCAGCAGCTTTGGCGGTGAACACTATTAAAGTGATACAAAATGCGATCGCCTCTATGGTGCTCCGCGAGTTTTGATTTAAGGGGTATCTAATAATCCCTTCACGTGGACCCGATTGGCTCACATTGACTTCTTTGAGTGGACAAAGATTTTATGCTACACTTGCCGCAAAGAATCGCGTCACCATTTTGGTCGTATAGGCCAGATTTTTCGAGATCTTTCCAGTTCTTTCTAGATCTTTCATATTCACAGTAAAAAATTAAGAATACTTTATGGTTGATTATGAACCAATCTGTTTAGATTATTACATTTTCCAATTGGGAAAAGAAACAATCAAAATTTTTAATGTATTTCTAACATTGCTAATATTTAATGCATTCTTCTTTCAAACAAATTTTTATATAAAAAATAGATTTCTTTCAACAAACTGAGGTAAAAATATTAAGACTCAGTTAAAAGAATTCTGAAAATATTCATAACTACTTTACCACCGAGCAATTCACGCCTACCCCGAAAGGGAAACGGCTTAATGATATAATAATAATAATAAAAATATAAGGGAGTTGCGACGGCTATATCCGGGATATTCTATTAAGCTAGTCGTCCTGATCATCGGTGCTCTTGGAGGTGACAATCCATCACTCGTTTATAACCTGAAAAGCATCCCAGCGTGTCAACGAAATGCTAAGACTGAAACGTTACCGCGGTTCTTCTTATGGCAAACTTTTAACTATATACAATAATATAATTATTGTTGACTTGATAATATTTTCCGATTTAGTATCTTTAAGAAAATTAAAAGTTTAATCTTCAAAAAGTATTTAATTTCTTTTGTATCATAATATGTTCAATGTTATCCCCAGATTTGTGCGCCATTGACTGAATTATCTGTAAAAAGCAGGTATTTTCGGAAATGGCAATTCAAGCCAGCACATTGGGATTGATAAATTTGAAATTCGCGTGTTGCTCAATATGCAAGTCAACTCTGCAACTTCACTTCATTAATACATGTCAAACAACGAATTTGAGTAACGCATCACATAACCGTCATTAACTGGACTGGTGATATTTACAATAAATTCTGTAATAAATTACCTGAAACAATAAATAACACATGAAAGTATTAAGTTAGCGAATACTAACTTAGGAAATATCAGTCACGTTGAAAATGATTTGTATGCATTTACAAAATTAATATTACTTGTTGCGTCATTGACTGGACATTTTTCTGCGCTCTTTGGTTTAATCGACTTTTGTCGTGATTAGGGCCTGCTGATTAATTCTGTACTATTGAACTATTGTTTGTAAAAAATAAAAGTTGCAAGATGTATAAATTATAATTATATATCATTTACATGTATAAATTACGTTATTTATTTTAACAAATAGCAGTGTAAATTGGTTGTAGCATCGTAATATTCGAGACTGATTAGTAATGTTTGTATTTCAATCCATATAAATTAACTGTATTATTTAAAATTATTAGAACATTAATATGTTAAAAAAACTCCAAAATTTCTGTAAATTTCTCATATTTTTATTTTCGTCCCCCATTTTGAGTACGCCATTTAGAATTTAATAATTTTACACACAAATGTCTTACCAGTGAGCCCTGAAAACTTTACAAAGAAAATTTCAATGAATGCTGTCGAATCAATCGTTTACAAAGGCTCAAAATTCTGCTGAGGGTCTATATCTAAATTGCCTCAAAAATGCACAAATTATTGGAATCTGTATGGCCCATTGCAGATTTTAATTTCTTGACCATTTATTAGAATGACTAATACGATTCATTTGATGTTATATGGCGAGAAAAAAATTTCAAAAATGTCGATGCTTAAATTTTGCGCTATACGGAGAATCATCCATAAATAAAAAATATACTCACCCATTTTTTGCAAAATTCGTCCACATTTTCGTCATACGTTTCATTGTCAAATAATCTTTTGTTCCGTTTTTAAGCTGCCTATCTTTACCTAATATTGGTCTATAAAATAGAACGAAATTTTCATCCGCGTGATTTGCACCTGGAAGTATTTTCAAAAAATATTTTAAATTATTTACTTAGAATACCTATGTGTACACGAAATCGCAGTAAAAATTTAATTTTTTTTCAATACTTCCGAATTTCGTTTTTTTTTCAAAAACGTCCGCACATCAAAATCTTACTAGAGAATTCTTCGTGAAATTTTGGAAAATACACAATGTTTGTCTCTGCTTTAATTTTTTTGTTAAATAACAGTGATCGTTGTCGTATTTTTCAATATTTTTCAAGTTTGTTGGCGGTTTTTAAAGATTTTAAATTATTCTGACCAGAGAAAAAAATTGAAATATTTCTTATTTTTTCTGCTTTACCGTGAATATTTTCATTAATAGGACTTCTTCTTAAGAGAGAATGATCTGCTTTATATGAAAATCTATACATAAAAGTAGGAGTCCCTTCTTGCAATTGTCTTTCGACTACATATCGAATGCCATTAAAAAACATTACGTCTCCTCTGAATTGCATTAGATTTTCTCGTTCTTTGATAGTGATGGGGTTTTCCTTAAAATAAAAATCTCTCACGTCTTTTGTAAATTTGGAAACACCAGTTATTCCATTTTCATTTAATTGTGACCCAAGAATCTCCTCAAAATTCTCGTTAAGTTTTTTCAAAGTTTCCTCAGACTCATCTACAAATAATGTATTAAAAACATATTTTAAGTGGACTTATACGTAATGACCAATAATAACAAAATAATTAAAAAATTAAACCGAAACTAAATGCCATTCCATCGAAGTTGTTATAGCCAATAATTAAGGGAACATTGATACCATTTTTCACCAATTGAGTTAATGGTTGGGGAAATAATGGATTTAAACTTGAAGTATCTAGAGATGGCAAGAAAGGACCATCAAGAAAAAGTGCTTTGTGATTATTCTGAAAAAAATATCCTAGGTGAAAAAGTTATATATAGTTTATATATAGTGGACAAAACACTGATATTTTTCATTTGCTTCATACAGAAAAATGTTTAAAATAAATGAAAAATATCATTGTCTTGTCCACTATGCATAAGCTAGATATAACTTTTTCACTTGGGATCGCAAAATAAAGTTATTAAAATTTCCTTTCATTGGATGTCGTTTAAAAATAAAATTTTAATAAATTTTCCCATTCACTTACTTTCATAAGTTTCAACTCTGTCTGCAGAATTTCATGAACTGGAATAGAACGAAGAAACTTCAGAGTTTCTTTCGGGTCAGAACATTGTTTCCCTTACGCAGCTGTTATTTCAAAAGCGAAATTCTTGTTGGAAATTTCGAAATTTGAGGGATTATTAATCATACCACTGTGACAAATTGCCTTATGAAATAACCCTGAAAAATAATGTCTAAATTCTTTTCTTCATTTCAAAAAATATATTATTTAAAGATTTAATTTATTTAGTATTGACTAGAAAAATTACCCTTAGCCATTGCAGAAATGCAAAGGGAATGAATAGAAGATGAGCCAGAACTCCCGCCAAAAATCCTTACATTTGTTATATCTCCTCCAAAAGCTTCAATGTTTTCTTTGACCTATTTGAGGGCGAAAACTTGGTCCTTTAATCCCTGATTGCCTGGACAGTCTTCTAATTCCATATTTAGAAAACCTAAATGGGCATATTAGGGTGATCCATTTCATGAAGCCAGAAGTTTTTTGAATATGAACACGCACACTGGCCAAAGTTTTACCGTTTGAGTCATAAAATAAAAAAAAATATATAAAAAAATCGGATATGATTAAGAGATCTTGTATCTGAGTTTTGTATTTTTATTGATTTTTTATTCTTTTTATTTTTGCAATGTCTTAAACATATTTATCCCAGTTTACATTACCATTATTTTACATCATTTATCTAATGATAATTTTTAAACTCATTTATAAGTAAAATAATAATTTTTTCTTACTTGCTTCACATTTTCTATACGATTTTGACGTACGGTGTGCCAATTACCGAATAATTATTATTATTATATCATTAAGCCGTTTCCCTTTCGGGGTAGGCGTGAATTGCTCGGTGGTAAAGTAGTGATTTTCTCTTCTCTATCCGTTAACTTCTCCGATTATAAAACAGATTCTAATAAAATTGATATATAACATCTTGCTAAAGTAAGCGTACTTCAGAAAAAAGACTTTTCCTCTGATCTCTGCAGTAGCTTAGTGGTTAGAGCACCTGGCCGGAAATCAGTAGACCTGGTTTTCGAATGCCAGCGGAGTGAAAGGAGAAGATCTTTTTTCTAAATAAAATTTAATTAAAAAATGTTTATTTTCCATCTTGTCTGAAATGACGTTTAAATATTTTCTGTATAGGAGAATATAACTTTGGTCGATATTGTAAATTTCCATGTTATGTGTGGATTTCTCTTCTCTATCCGTTAACTTCTCCGATGATAAAACAGATTCTAATAAAATTGATATATAACATCTTGCTAAATATTGCGTACTTCAGGAAAAAGAATTCTTCGCCTGAACTCTCCAGTAGCTTAGTGCTTAGAGCACCTGACCGGAAATCAGTAGACCTGGTGTTCGAATCCCAACGGAGTGAAAGGAGAAGATCTTTTTTCTGAACAAAATTTAATTAAAAAATGTTTATTTTCCACCATGTCTGAAATTACGTTAAAATATTGTCTGTATAGGACAATATGACTTTGGTCGATATTGTAGATTTCCATGTTATGTGTGGATTTCTCTTCTCTATCCGTTAACTTCTCCGATTATAAAACAGATTCTAATAAAATTGATATATAACATCTTGCTAAAGAAAGCGTACTTCAGAAAAAAGAATTCTTCCTCTGATCTCTCCAGTAGCTTAGTGGTTAGAGCACCTGACCGAAAATCAGTTGCCCTGGTGTTCGAATCCCAGCGGAGTGAAAGGAGAAGATCTTCTTTCTGAATAAAATTTAATTAACTCTTGTAATCTTTTGAAATCCCGTGTAATCCCGAGTAATCCCTATAATAATATGTGATTTCATGTAATTCTATATAATCTTGTATAATCTCGTGAAATCCCATGTAATTTTGTGTAATCCCATATGTAATCTTATGTAATATCATGTAATCTTACATAATGCCATATAATCTCCTATAATTTTATGTAATCCTGTAATCTTGTGATCTCATGTACTCGAAAATTCGAAGTGGTTAACCCCTCGTTGTAATGAAAATTTGTTCGTGTTTAAAAATTTTGCTAATTCAGTTTTAGAAAGAGGTGTACATTAGTACGAAAATATATTGAAGTAGACGCTTTCAACAGCTGGTTGGCTGTAAAGTATATTTAACCGTAAGTGTAACGTAGTTTATGCACCAATAAACATATTAGTCATTGATTACGCAAGGCAATTTCTTCTTTTGCTAAATTAAGTTCGATTAAAAAAAATATATTTTAAATGATATTATTTATTTGTATAATAAATTCAGACTTGACACTCCTTCCCCTAGACCCTCTTTTCTCCTTTTTTAAATAATTCCTTTTTGTTTGCCTGTTGTCAAGAAACTTCCCCTTTTTCTCGTTTTCGCTTAAATGCGGACTGAATTGATAGATTCTAATGAGGAAATCCAACTATTTTTTATCAAATATTCTATTATTCTGTTGAAAATTTAATTATTTTATTGAAAATTGAACGATTTTGTTAGAAAGTCATCTTTTTGTATTGAAAGTTAATTCTTTTTGGTTGAAAAGTCTACGATAATATTTTTCATGCAGAATTTATATACTTTTGTTCAAAATTCTACTATTTGGTTGAAAATTTAATTATTCTGTTGAAAATTCATTCCGTTTGGTTGAAAGTTATTTCTTTTCCGTTAAAAAGTATTATATTTTTGATACAAAAATTCAATTATTATATTGAAAATTCATTTCTTTTGGTTGAAATTAAATTTTTTGGTTGAAAACTACTATTATGTTTTTTTATGCAGGATTTATCTGTTTTGGTTAAAAATTCTACAAATTGATTGAAAATTTAATTATTTAGTTGAAAATTCAACTATTTTGTTGAAAAGTTATATTTCTTGGTGGAAAATTCAATTGCTTTATTGTAAACTCATCTTGTTTGTTAGAAAGTTTTTTTTTTAATTCAACTATTTGTTTGACAATTTAACTGTTTCATGAAAAATTAACATTTTTCTTGCAAATTCATATTTTCGGGTTGAAAAGTTAATAGTTTTCTAGACAATTCACCTTTTTGGCTTGAAAATTCAACTATATTTTCAAAAATGCAACATATTTCGACTTGAATCCTTCGGAATCTGGTACCTTCTTTAATTTTATTAAAATATGTATTGTGCTATTATGCCCCTATTTTCGTGAAAAATCACCCTATATCCCCTGTTTTGAAAGTATTTTTGGCTGTGAAGTATGAATAATAACTAACACTGATAATCTGTTTTAATTTAATTTTAATTTGCAATATTTATTCATTAAAAATTGTTGAACTTCAGAGCTTTCTAATAAATGGAAGAAACAAGTTTGTTTATTAAAGATTTCGTTTTTCATATTGCTCGTGATAAAGTTTGTTTGGGAATGTTAAATATGTCAGCATAACAAAAAAAAATGGAAAAGTGGTTTAAACAACTTTCCCTCTTACATGATAACATGAGTCTGACCTGAGTTGAAACTACTTGTCAGTAGAAAAAGACGTTCTTGGCAAGCCTGGCCGGCAGATAAGAGATCATTGATTTCATATCCTTTGCTCATTGACCATGATATTTCCTTGAGAAAAAGAAATATTAAGGGTTTTGTTAACAAGGAGAAATGCATTTTTAGGTCAAGGACCTTCTGTCATTCAGAAAAAGGTTTGAATAATAAATTGTATCGTTATAATATTGCAGACTGATTCTTATTCAAGGATCAAGAAATATTCGAAAAAAACTCAGATTGAAGAAAAAAATAATAACTATTACACTTTACGTTGCCTGCAAAAAATATTTATTTTATTCAATTATTTGAAAGTAATCAGTTAGTGTACATTATTATTCGAGAAAATCAATATATTGCGAACGATATTCAACAAAAAAATAATTTTTAACCAAATATATGAATTTTCAATCTTCAAATTTTCTACCCAAAAAGACAAATTTTAAACAAAATTCACAATTTTTCAACCAAATAATTGAATTTTTAACGTATAAAGAATACGTTTTTAACAAAAAATGAAATAGTTGAGTTTTCAGATACAAAAATTAATTTTAATTTAAAAAAACGAGTTTTCGATCAAATAGTAAAAAATGAATGTTCAACAAAATAGTTAGACCTTCACCAAGTATAGTTGAATTTTTAACAGAAAAAATGAATTTTCAACAGTAAAGATTAATTTTCTACCAAAAAGACGAATTTTCAACAAAATACGTAAATTCTAAAAGAAAAAGATTAATTTTCAGATAAAAAAGATGAATTTTCAATTTCAAAAAAGTAATTAAAAAAAGTAGTTCAACTTTTAACCAAAAAAGACAAATTTTCAACCAAAAATACGAATTTGCTACAAAATAGTTAAATTTTCGACCCGAAAATATGAATTTTTTGCCAAAAATGTTCATTTTCAACAAAATAGTTAGACCTTCACCAAGTATAGTTGAATTTTTAACAAGAAAAATGAATTTTCAACCAAGAAGATTAATTTGCAAGATTTCAAACATGAGAGTTTTTATTATTTGATGTTATAGTTTTTTGACCAGTGAATAATTTAAATAATATGATATTAATGTTTTTTGTCTACATGGTCGATAATCAATATTTTGTGAATATTGATTATTAATTTTAAAAGTTGTGAAAAAAATCTCTCTAGGTCCGCTGGGATTCGAACGCCAGATCTTTCAGATTTACGGTCTGATGCTCTAACCAATTAAGCTACGGATTTAATTTTGTTCCTATTTTCATTTAGGTTTATTAAATTTAATAAAAAATTTTACTTCATTTTCAATGCATGTTTATAAAATGTACGTAAACCAAGTGAAATTTATTCAGCCACCAATAATATTTTATGTACAAGCAATTGAACCAGGTTTCGGTCAATTTTATGAAATTTCAATCACTTTTACTGCAACATTAAGTTTCGTGTCACTGATAATTAATGAATATGGTCTCAAATTAATTTTCAAATCCAAATTTATGAAATTTCAGTGACATAAGTCATTGGAAACTGACTGAAATATCAGGAAATTTCTAACAGTGTAATATGCTCCATATTTTTTACTGAATACACAGTTTTATATTTAATTTTCTTTTTATTTCTACGAAAGAATTTAAAAACATGAAGATATCCTATCAGCTTAAGATGGAATGTTCCATATTTGTTATTAAATTACATAGTTCTCACTTAATGTTTTATATTTCTACGAATTTTTTTTTTTTTTTTTTAATAAAGATTAGGTTTCAGTTTAAGATGAAATGTTCGATATTTTTTTATTTAAATACAGTATTATATTTCATTTTTATATTTGATCAAGAAACATATATAAACCGGTACGACCGGCACTTCCGCGCGGTACCACTTATATTTAAAATATCACGAACAGTCAAAACAAAAATATGGAAACATTAATTGCCAATTACTATATAAACAACAATAATATTATTACCATGAAATGGAACAACAATCAATCGCTGTAAATATACATATTATATATTTAGACTTACCACTCCCAGAACAGTGACTCCATCCTCTGCAAACGTTTTTCTCGCCCGCAAAATGTCTTGTTAAAAAAAATGTCTCTTGCACACACCGTGTTCCGTTTTTAGAACAAAATTTTCTTTTGGGACGGCTGTTTGCCAGACTTTTACATTTTCGTTACCTTCTGGCACATAAAAGAAAGGCAACTTTTCAAAGGAGCTGTCATAGTCTGATTTACTTCAAGGGGCAATACACCGCATTCCACACATTTTACTGCAAGCTTTTATATTTACATTTGTATTTACACCTCTCTTGTAAAAACTCTCATTCTAACATGCAACAAGAGAATAAGTTTATCTCATTCCACAAAGGTGACAGATATTTTCGTCGGAAAATTTCTGGAATGAGATAGGCTTATGCTACTGTCACATGTTAGAGTGAGAGGAAGAGAGTTTTTCCAACAGATGTGTAAATGAGCCTTTACGCCGACATTTCCTGCCCACGTGGAACAGCGCCTTGACGCAAGTTGCGGATCTACAATCGTGTGAAAGATCCTTTAGAAACCTAGACGCGAAGCTCAAGGGACACGAACGGATCTGACCAGCCGGATTCCTGGATCCCCCCACCATCGATACCATAGTCTTCGTGTAATTTTTCGTCTGCTCGATTGCTCCGTCTTCTAAATTCAAAAATATGGCTGAATATAGCGGAGTGGTAAATATAGGAAATAATAATAACGTGATGAACGAAAAAGTGAAATGCAATTTATGTTCAGCTACCTTCGCTAAGATTTTAAACCTGAAACAACAATTGAAGGAAGTGCACTTTTTTGAAAAAAGTGAAAGAGAAGGAAAATCAGCAAGGGTATTCTCCTGTCCTGTTTACACGAAAAGTTTCAGTAGTGTCGGAAATGTTAACAAGCACGTAGAATATTATTAGTCCGAGATTCGGTGTTAATTTTCATTTTGTTATACGGTACAACTTCCGATTTCTTTATATTCAATTGTATATCTAATTGAATCTGAAGTTATACCTGATAACAAAATGAAGGTTAACGATAAATCTCGGACAATTGACTCCCAATAATTAATATTACACATGTGAATATTTTCTATGGATACTCAGCAATTATATAATACTTAATCGAGCTCTTGATTTAGATTTAAAGGAGTAGGATTATTTCTTGATTTTATCATTTTCCCAAATTTTTATTAACACTTTTATAGATTCAGCAAAGAGTTGAACTTGAGATTTAAAAATGTTCACTTTGCTAAAAAGTAGTGTAAATCTATCTATAAAGATGTTAATTAGTAATTATTATTATTCACTTACATTTTTACTAAGGAAAGCAGGTTCACTAACCTTGAACTATTAACAGATTATTGTACTTAAAAGTGAAAAATAAAGAATAAATAATTACCATACTAACCCTTAGTCTGATATTTTATTGTCCTGTCATAATTTATAATCAAACGTAATAAAAATTAATTGGACTGGATGGAGGATATAGGCTGGGCGGTGGCGAATGGAATGGCAACTGGGGATGAAGAGGGAGAATACACATATGTAAGTAAAGTAGGGGTCTCGGTGATAGACTATGTAGTCATGAATATGCCAGGGTGGGAGGAGACGGAAAGATTCACAGTAGAAGGGAGGGTACAATCAGACCATCAGCCATTAGGGCTGTGGATAAGGGGTGAGAGCAGCGGAAGGCAAGGGGGGGGGAAGAAGGGTCGATGGGCAAGAGGGTGAGCTGGACGAGGGAGGCGATAGAGACGTATAAGGAGCAGTTAGGGAAGCTACGCTTTGAAGGGGAGTTAGTGGAAGAGATATGGGAGGATTTAAAAGAGAAAGTGAAAGGTTGCGTGCAAAAGAAGGTATTCAAAAAGAAGCAGAAAGGAATGGTGAAGTCGTCGTGAGATAGGAAATATAGAACGATGAAAAGAAAAGTGAAAAGGAAGTACAGGAAGTGGAAAGAGGGTACAGCGAAAAGGAAGGAGTACGTAGAAATGAGGAAGGAGTTTAGATTGATGTGTAAGAAGTAAGAACAGGAAAAGGAGAAAGATCTGGAAGAGGAGTTAGGAAATGTTAAGACAGAGGGGAATGTCTGGAAGATAATAAATAGGTTAACAAAGCGGAGAGTGGGGATAAGCGAGAAGATAGGGAGTGACGAGTGGAGGGAGTTTTTAAAAGTATGATTTCAGGGCTCAGATTCAAGGAAGAGGGATTGTGGGAGTAGAAGAACGCGGAAGGCAGAGATGGAGGAGTTGGATGATGAGGAGATAGTGAAACAGATAAGGAAGTTAAGAAGGTCAAGAGCAGCAGGGCTGGATGGGGTGTAGAACAAAGCATGGCTGTTTAGTACACAAGAGGTTAGGGAGAGGCTGAAGGAGGTAGTGAAGGAAGTATGGTGACGTGGGGGGGGGGTGAATTTCCAGGAGGGTAAAGAGAAGGATTAATAGTGCAACTGTATAAGAAAGGAGAAAGGAACAGACAGGAAAATTATAGAGCAATTACGCTAATGAATACGGCGTATAAAGTATACGCGATGGTGGTGGCGGAGAGGCTGCGGAAGGATGTCGAGGGGAAAGGAAGATTCAAAAACGTTGCTGTTTTTAAGAAAATTAGGTTCGCAAATTTCCAGAAAAACCGCCGCAATTTCATCAGTTTTTGAATTATAAAAGACAGATTTTCTCGAATGACTATAATTTTGATTCAATTAACTTAGTAGCCTTAGTAAGCCTCATCCTATAATTGATGTAAGGCAAGTGATTTGGGAAGTATATCAATACAAAAATAATTGTTTGAACAATTCATTATTAGTTTTAATAATATTCTCTTTGCCTGATGGCAGAAAGTTGCGTTTTTTCGTGCAATTTTTAACTATTTGTCTATTTTCCACTTGGAGTGACTTAATAATTCTTTCATTTGAGCAAAAATAATTGCTTTAACAAATTATTGTTGTTCATAACTACCTTCATCTATATTATTGTCAGATAGATACGGTTTTTTCCTGAAATTTTTAACTTTTTTGCACTCTTAACTTAGTGAGGCGATAATTAATGCAAGTTAATAAAAATAGTTGTTTAAATAATTTATTACTTTTGATAACTATCTTCTCGCAGATAAGTGCTAGAGAGTTGCGGTTTTTTCTGAAACGGTTAACTTTGCTTTGACATGTTAGTTATGAACAAATATTATATAAGCATTACAGAGAAAAATATTTTAAATAATCCCTTTCTTTTTCGTGAATATATCTTGCTTGGGGGGGGGGGCTGATATAAAAATATGTTAACCAGCAAATTTTTCTTCTAAGCTCTGCAAATAAACTTCTTGTTGTAATTTGAAACAATACTTTTACAAGTAATTTGCAGACCTAATCCTCCCACCTACTCCTAATTATTTCATTCTTTGTTTTTGTCTCTTGTGTAAGATAGCTTTTTGGTTTAAATTAATTTTTTTTAAACATTGCGAAAACAGTAAAAATAATTGACTTGAAAAAGTAAAATACATTTTCAAAAATTCTTCTTCTTGAGGTTCACTTATTATTTGTTCATAACTGAAAAGTCAAAGCAAAAATAAAGACTACAAAAAAAGAAACTTTCTAGCATTTCTCTAATAGAAGATAGTTATGAACAATAATAAATTGCTTAAATGAGCATGTTTGTTAAATTGCATTAATTAATACCTCACTAAATGAAAAGTGGGCAAAAAGTTCAAGAGTTCAGAAAAAACCGCAACTTTTCAGCACTTATCTGAGAGAAGATAGTTATAAACAATTAAAGATTGTTTGAACAATTATGTTTGTTAACTTGCAATATTCATTACTTCACTGAGTGAAACCACAACTTCATTGCATTAATAAAGGAGACGATAGTTGTAAACAGTAATAATATGTTTAAATAATTATTTGTGCTAAATTAAATTAATTATTAACTCACCCTATGTAAAAAGTAGGCAGATAGTTGTAATCCTTATAAAAAAACGCAACTTTCTAGCATTATTCAAATTGAATATTATTATTATATTATTATTATATCTATTAGATACAATTTTCATTTAAGAAAAAAACCCAAAAGATGATAATTTAGGCTAAAAACTAGCAAAACTCATTTTTTCTCTTATGGGGTTTTTTTGGGACCCTATAAAACAGACTCAGGTGGTGATCCTTAATAAGTAATATTTGATTCTTATTATATGGCTATTTGTGAAGATAAGTGTGGAGTTTCAACTCGATTCAGCTAATATTGACGATTCTGAATAAAATCTACAAAAACTTCTTTATTCCTTATGGGAAATACGTGTTAAACTTCATGGGCTTGCGCCATGTCTAAATATCTTTTTTTTTTTTTCAAAACCGATCAAGAAATAAAAATTCGTTTACCACCCTCAATTGTATATCGTCACCGAGGAGACGTGTTTTCTCCACGGAAGGAGTCCCCTTTACCGGGGCTGATAATAAAATATTTGCAATTCCACATTTTTCTTTTAAGTTTCGCAATAAACTTCTTGTTGTAATGCAAAACATAAATTTTACAACTCATTCGAAGACCTAGTCCTCCCACCTACTTCTAATCATTCTCTAATCATTCATTCATTTTCAGAGCGAAAACAATTCACTTAAAACAACACAATACTATTCAAAAAATTATTCTTGTTGAGGTTCACTTATTGTTTATGTACAACTGAAAAGCTAAAGCAAAACGAAATATTTCAGAAAAAACTCAACTTTCTAGCATAATAAAGTCTTCTTTATTAACAGTATGTTAACTTGCATGAGGTATTACCTCACTAATTGTAAAGTGGTAAAAAGTTAAAATTTTAGGAGAAATCCGCAACTATCTGGCTTTAATATAGATGGAGATAGTTATGAACAACAATCATTTGTTAAAAAAATTATTTCGCTCAACATAAATAATTATTAGGTAATTCCAGGTAAAAAATAGATAAATAGTTTAAAATTTCTGAAAAAATCGCAACTTGCTACCATTAGGAAAAGAGAATATTATTAGCAATAATAATACATTGTTCAAAGAATTATTGTTATTAACTTGCTTGATTATCACTTTACTTTAATCACAAATTGAACAAAAAGTAGAACATTTCAGAAAGAACGGCAACTTTCTAGCACTTATCTACGAGAAGATAGCTAATAACAATAATAATTTGTTTACACAATTATTTTTGCTAAATTACAATAAATATTAACTTACTTCAGTGAAAAGTGGACAAAAAGTTGCAAATTTGAGAACAAACCGCTATTTCTAGGATTATTTAAAGAGAATATTGTTAACAATAATATCAAATTTGTTAAACAATTATTTTTATTAACACTAAGTAGGTATTACCTCACTCTAATTGAAAACTGGACAAGAAATGTAATTTTTTTTTTAAACCCGCGACTTTCTAACTCTATTCTAAGAGAAAATTGCTAAAAACAATAATAAATTGTGTAAACAATTTATTTGAACATCTAATTATCAGTATAAAGTAGCATTTCATATATCAGAAGCAATTGGCATTTAAAAAACCGCAAAAAAATCATAAACAGCGCCAAAAACGAATTTAAGAATTTACAAAGATATCTCCGAAGCGATATATTATAATAACTAACAAATTTTTCATATAATTTCTTCTAAAGTAAATATTTTTGTCTATATGCAATATTAAATCAAGTTAATTATGTCATATCCCCCTCTAAACTCAAGTTCGGAATCCGTACGAATGATAATTCGAACTAGATTAATTCTCTGATCTTGACTTGATTGTCAGATCACATAGATACGTGGGAAACATGGACGCTAGTAAGAATCCTACCTCCCAGACATGGCAACACCGCTTGAGGTGAGTACGTATAGAGTCTAACGCGTTTCCTTATAAATAAAGGAGGTCACTTCGTACCTCCAGTAAAAAATATATATATATAAACCCAAAAATGAAAAATTGTTACACCTCTTTTGAGAAACCTGATCAGAAGGCCCCCCTTAACGTACATATGCATATAAATTTTACATATATTCACGGGAAATAGAGGAGGCGAGAACGTAGAGTCAAGTATATGGAAGTGATAACGTACGGTCCATACATATATAATTAAA
The DNA here is from genome assembly GCA_011634705.1 of Andricus grossulariae. Taxonomy (NCBI): domain Eukaryota; kingdom Metazoa; phylum Arthropoda; class Insecta; order Hymenoptera; family Cynipidae; genus Andricus; species Andricus grossulariae. The sequence continues at coordinate 10,653,208 of JAABKJ010075445.1, read as the reverse complement.
AACTAAAGGTTAACAACCACCGCAGTGTCCCACTGGGAGCAACTGTCATCTAAAAAATGACATCGGCTCCCAGTAGTTCATGCCAATCGCGTTAATTTTACTCTTGTCCTTTTCTTGACATGTCCATGTCTCGCTGCCGTATAGTACAGCCGGTACAAATGTAGAATTATATAAGTTCATTTTAGTTTTTTAAAAATTTGTTTTAGTTTCTGAGAATGGACCCTGCTCTACCGATAACCTTCTTACCCTTATTTATGCGCCTATCTAACTTCCCATCTATTTTTTTCGTCGCTATTGAATAGGCTACCAAGATATACGTATTTGTCAACCTGTTCTAATCTCTCATCATTCAGGACAATGTTGTACATTGTTTTCTCACGTTTTCCTTCAAACACCATTTCCTTTGTTTTATTTACGTTAATTTTGAGGCCCATGTTTTTCATGCTTGTATTAAGTTTATTCAACATTCAAGAAATATGTGAAGTATCTCGAAGCATGTGAAACATCCTGAAGAACCTTTATATATCCTAAAGTACCTTGAAATATCCTGAAGTGCCATAGAATATATTGAAGTATATTAAATATCCTGAAGAATGTGAAGTAGATCGAAGTATGTAAAATATCCTAAAGTACCTTAAAATATACTGAAAACCTTGCAAATGATGTTCAAATATCCTGAAGTATGTGAAGTATCTCGAAGTGCGTGAAATATCTTGAAGTACTTTGAAATACCATGAAGTATGTCAAATATCTTAAAGTACCTTGAAATATTATGAAGATGTCAAATATCTTAAAGTACCTTTAAATATCCTAAAGTACGTGAATATCTCGAAGTATGTTAAATATCCTAAAGAACCTTAATCTATCCTGGAGTACCTTGAAAGATCTTGAAGTATATGAAATATCCTGAAGTATGTAAAATATATCGAAGTACCTTGAAATATCTTGAAGTACTTTGAAATATCATGAAGAATGTCAAATATGTTGAAGTACGTTGAAATATCCTGTATTATGTGAAATATCTTGTAGTACATTGAAATATCCTAAAGCATGTGAAATATCTCGAAGAACGTGAAATATCCTGAAGTATGTGAAATGCATCGAAGTATATACCTTGAAATATTTAGAAATATCCTGTAGTAACTTAAAATATATTGACGGATATGAAATATATTCTTCAAGTGTATGAAGTATCTCGAAGAATGTGAAATATCTTCAAGTTCATTGAATTATCATGAAGATGTCAAATATCTTGAAGTAACTTTAAATATCCTAAAGTACGTGAATATCTCGAAGTATGTGAAATATCCTAAAAAACCTTGATATATCCTAAAGTACCTTTAAATATCTTCAGGTATATGAAATATCCTGAAGTATGTAAAATATATCGAAGTACATTAAAATACCTTGAAGTTTGTAAAGTATCCTAAGGTACTTTGAAATTACCTCGTGTACCTTAAAATATCTTGAAGCATATGAAATATCCTGTTGGATCTTTAAGTTCCTTGAAATATCATGAAGTATGTAATGTATATCGAAGTACCTTGAAATATTTTAAAGTACCTAAAAATATTCTAAGTACTTAAAAATATCTTAAATTATATGAAATATCCTGAAGTATGTAAAGTACCTCGAAGTGCGTAAAATATCCTAAGGTACCTTGAAATTACCTGGTGTACCTTAAAATATCTTGAAGCATATGAAATATCCTGTTGGATCTTTAAGTTCCTTGAAATATCTTGAAGTATGTAATGTATATCGAAGTACCTTGACATATTTTGAAGTACCTAAAAATATTCTAAGTACTTAAAAATATCTTAAATTATATGAAATATCCTGAAGTATGTGAAGTACCTCGAAGTGCGTAAAATATCCTAAGGTACCTTCAAATTACCTGGTGCACTTTGAAATATCTTGAAGCATATGAAATATCCTGTAGGATCTTGAAGTACGTTGAGATATATTGAAGTACTTTGAAGGCCTGCCTATGTGTCTGTAGATGTTTAGTCTGTTAGTACGATAACTTTCGATAAAACTGGCATATTGGATTCGGCTTCAGTATACTCTTTAAGTGTCCTAGAATAAAGGTTAAGCTTGTTAGGCAGCCATTTTGGATCAAAATTCAAAAAGTTACAGCATTTTCAAAATTATTGGAATCTCTTTTTTTGAGATTGAGAAATTATATGTAGGTCTATGCGTAGTACATAAAAATATGAGCAATTTATTTTCATGCCTTTTTTTATCAAAAATAAATTGCCAGAGTTATAGCATTTACAAGATTAAAAAAAAAACGAAAATGAACATTTTAAGCCAAACAACGCATGATAAGAAAAATAGTCTACAGGAGAAACACGTTGCTTGTTGAACATCCTACAATATTGTCATAACAAATTTTTGAATTTTCTTGAAAAATCGAAAATTCTAAATTTGATCACGCAAAAAAAATTAAAAATAAAACATTCCATTTTTCGATCAAACTATGCAAGATACTCAAAAAGATGATGAGATGAAAATTATGCATTCGAAAAAGATCTAAAACTGGTTTATTTATCACTTTTTAATAGGACGCGCGGTTTTTGCTTTATTCGTAAAAAACGACAATAAAAATAAAATAAATTAAATTTTTTGACAAGGACGCCAGGTACGAAAAAAAATCAATAAAGAAAAATTCTTCATCCAGAAGATATACAAATTTGTTAATTATCAATTTTAGGTATATAGGAAGATATAATAATATAATATAGCTTTTGTTTAATCTTGAAAAATAGGATTAAAAATAAAAAAATTAAATTTTTGGGAAAACCACACAAGAGACGAAGAAAAATGAGAAGGCAAAAGTTAATCAACCAAAAAATATAACCTTCAATAATTTATAAACTTTCGTTATAAAAATACATTTAAAATTAAAAAATTAACTTTTTGTAAAAACGACACAAGCTACAATAACATTGTATTCAATAAAATTTTTCGCCTGAATTATGTCTACAAATTTTCTCAGATCCACTTTACGCCAGGATGCGTTTGTTTGGTTCAGATCGTAAAAAGTAGCATTGAAAATAAACAAATCAAATTTATGGAAAAGCGACACAAGTTGCAATAAAATGTATAATAACAATTTTTTTATAGGATGTGCACTTTTTTTATTATAAAAACAAGACAGCGGTAAAATATTTCAGAATTGAAGCTTTTTGCCATAAAGCTTTAATAGCTGGGTCTTTCGGAACGACGGAAAAATTAATTTTTTTCATATTCGGGATCTTCGGGTTCTCCGAGTTTACTTTTGTAACCTGATTTGCACCCCGGAGCGATACACATCGGCATAATTAATGCGATAAACATAAAAACAGTAGTAGAAAACTCTACCGGGCCATTCTCACAATCATTGTTTAATGTATTACATAACAGGACCTATGTAGAATTCAAAGTTCTTCAATTTTGAAGAGTTACAATTAAAAATATTAAAAATGTTGAAATACAGGAATACAAATTATTCAAATTTCACTATTTATATTTTAAAGGTATGTAATTTGGCAACAAAATCACCGAATTTTTGTTTTCAAAACCCAAAACCTGCATAACTCTTAATTATTATTATTATTATTATTATTATTATATCATTAAGCCGTTTCCCTTTCGGGGTAGGCGTGAATTGCTCGGTTTCCCGCACATTATGCGCAGAGGTTTCATGCCAATCGCGTTAATTTTACTCTTGTCCTTTTCTTGACATGTCCATGTGAGTTCTTTTAATTAAGACCAAACAATTTTTACCTCAATTTCTTGAAAGAAATCTTTTTATTTAAATTTCTGTGAAAAGAATTTTTTAAATATTAGTAATTTAAGAAATGTATAAATTTTTGGATTGTTTCTTTGCCTATTCGGAAAATGTAATAATCTAAATAAATGGGTTCAAAATCATACTCGTTTAAAAGCAGCTGCTATGGGCCAATTCCATTAAAAATCCTATGCAAAATTTCAAGAAAAGTTTCCAAAAATAGCCAGGGTGTTTAAAAATACCAAAGGCGAAAAATGAACATTACAAAAATGAATTTGTTCCCTCATCATCGAGTGAGTCTTTTCGGGCCCTAATCAGGTACTGGCTAGCCCGTCAGGACCAAAGAATTTTCTAAGTATCTCATTTACATATTTTTTGTACATTTCCAAAAAGAGCCAGGGTGTTTAATAGTATAAAAAATGAACAATGTACATTAAAAACATTTAGACAGTCTTTGAAATAATTTTTAACGTCGATCATCTAAAATAGAATTTCACAAGACCGACTAACTAGCGCTAGATTAGCTTGTCAGTACTAGCGTTTTTGACAATACAAAAACGTTTCACTTCTACTCAGCGCCATAAAAGACCGTCTTGACAGTGCCACATTTGCGCTCAGGACGGAATTTCGGAAATTAGATTTTGTTTAAGGTTCAAGCGTACAAATCACATATTTCGAAGAATAATTATCACTTTCATTGTAACTGTTTTTATTTTACCTACTGCTCCACTATGCAAAAATGACTGTTTTATTATTTAATACTGCAATTTTATTAGTTGACATAACAGTTCCATTAGCTGCAATGATTGTTCAATTAGTTCTAGCGCAGGGAAGAAAATGGTTGTCCCAACTGATAAAATAGCAGTACCATACCCTATACAAACTAAATAGTTGTTGCGTTGACAAATAATAAAGAGTTCAAAATACTTTTTTTGTTACATTCTTAATCGACTAACATTATCCTCTTTGCATTTTTACATTTTGGGTAGCAGTTTTCGAAAAAATCATAAATTTTTTTTTTTCAAAAATAATTTTTTCGAATGTGAAGCAGTAATTTTCAAAAAACGAAACTCAGAGACTTATGTAGTACATATTACATTTCATCTAAAAATAATTAAATTAGAGAAGTAGGGTTTTTGAGGAAGTCCATTTTCAAACATTTTAGGAAAACTGCCACCATTTTGTCATTTTCCGAAGGTTTTACAGGTTTTGTTGCGTTAATTGAAAGAACAGGAGCTCGTTTGGAAAATATAAAATTTTGAAAAAGAATGCCATCATTTGTTGTGAATTCTCAGGTAATTTTTAAACGATTGTAAAAAAAAAATGTTGGGCAATCGGTGAAATACGTGTCTCTTTATTTTCACTGCAGAATGATATATTCAAATACAAAATTATTCTGACCATTCTAGGCTGGACCTCTCTGTATGGTATGAAATGGAATTGGTCTATTGGTTCAAAATGGTTATTCATTATTCAATGAAAGAATAATTATTTATTTTCCGCATCAACAGTGATACTATGAATATTATGTACCTTTTTTTCGCAATTTACTCAATTCCTAAATGAAAATACGACTCTCGTTTATGGATTTGCTGATAGCTTGGTAATTTAGAAAGAAGTTGACTTCTAATACAAATTATACATAACTATGATACTAAATAATTTAGATTTCACGAAAATTTTAATCAAACCCTATTTGTCAACAGTTGCAAGTGTTTATTTTTCTATGTCCACATTTTTTTTTCATGAGTGCACCGTGTGACTAAAAATTGATTAACCCTTAGAAATTAACAATAATTGTGATTATGCTCGACATTACCAACTTGGGTCGTATGATATGCTCGAATATATTGTCATTCTCGAGGTAACATTACCTTTGTAATGTACTCTAGCATGCATCATTACTCTCACTTTCACGCATGCAGCCCACTACAACCCCGCTATAGACGATGCATAATACCATCCATTTAAAGACTGTACGATGACCCTCTCCTTCTCTTCGACCTGTCTGCCTAACCCAACAATTAGCTTTTAACTATCTGCATTCAAGGCGAGTGCGTCAACCTTTTTTAGATTGGGAAATCTGTCGTTGATTGAAACATATCCATTCGCCTTCACACTCAACAACAATGACAAATTAAGGTGCCTTGTTATCAAGATATCTGCATCAACGAAATTATTTCCTCCTTTTGATAACTACATTAAGACAAACAAAAAAACTATTTTTCATACTTTCCGATACTTTCTGGCACATCAAAGTGAAGTATCGGAACCAGGCAAAAAGTAGCGCGCCCTATCAGAAACTAAGTCTGTATAGCGAAAAAGTAACTTTACCTTCGTACCTTATTCTATCTAAGGAGAAGGATCTGAAGAAAAATAATTCGAAGCATTTACTGCAACCACACATGACACAAATAAAATTAGAATTAGAATTAGAAACAAGTTGATCCAGCAAATGGAAAAATGTTAATGATTTTGAAAGTTAGCTCGGTTGTGAAACGATCAGAGCTCAGGGTTGTAAACTCACAATCAGGGATACATGAATAGGCAGAAACGAGTAAGTGGGATATCAAAAAGGAAAGAGATAAAAAGAACTAAAACCAGAGGCTAAGAAGCCATAATATTGCTACAAGAACTAATGTTACCGACGACTATCCACGCGATATTAGATTTTAGGTCCGCCTCCTTCATACTTGAAGAACTCTCAGGGTCGACTACATTCACGAGGATTGTATTAGTTGTATTGGGGATAATGCTTAGATCCGTTACTAACCACACAACAGCTGGATTCGGAACTTGGGATTTTAGAATTTACACTCAAGACTTGTAGAGTTTAGATGTTTGCGAGGGGGTGAAATTAATTCAATGAAAATGTGTGAAATTCTAAATTAATCCGGTCAACAGAAGGAAGACATTCCTCTCAGCCTATCTGTCGCAGAACAAGTAATAAGTTATTAACATGCCTCCTCAAGTTGCACTATGAAGGTTGTGTTACTAGGATCGTTATATGAAAATAAGGGTGGTTGAATAAAACGTTTTATTTCTGTTTTTGAATTTGACACCCCAGAATTCATTAGGAGTTTACAAAAGAAAAGTATTTTTAGAAGTCACTCAAAGTCATTTTAATGAAAAATTCTTACTTTTAATCATATCTGGAATTTTTTCTCTCATTTTGTGTTAATTTTTTCATCTAAAAATTAAATAATTATGTAGCTAAATAATTTGAAATTACCATGTTACCCACCCCTGCGCTCTGGGGGGTATTTTTTGAAATATTTCGATGTCTCCAGATAAAAAAAACACCCAGTATATTTACTTGACAGCTCGATAAAGTAACCGGGTTAATTATGTTTCGATAAAAAAGTTATAAAATTGAACAGAAAAAAATGAGAGTTCAGTAAAGTTGCGGCTCAAGTAAAAGTTGGTATCATTTAGAACTGAGGCTCCAATGGAACTCATTTTGAGGGTAGGAAATTCATCTTTTTAGATTAAAAATTCAACTCTTTGGTTGAAAGTTGAACTAATTTCTTAAAATTTCATTTTTTTATTTGAAAATGCATAATTTTAGTTAAAAATACGTTTTTTGTTGTGATCAATTTTTTGTAATGAAAATTTAACCAGTTAGTTGCAAATTCAAGAGATTGGTTATAAATTAACCTTTTTTGTCGAAAATTAATATTCTCTGTTTGAAAATTCCACTGTTTTATAGAAAAATCGTATTTTTGGTTTGAAAATTCCAGAATTTTGTATAAAATTGAATTATTTGGTAGAAAATTAAACTGGTTTGTGGACAATTCATTTTTTTTTATTGAAAATAAATTCTCCTCAAGAAAAATTCAACTGCACCATTTTTTTTAAATTGATATTTTTAGTTTGAAAATTTAACTATTTAGTTGAAACAATGTAGAAACGAAAAAAGTATAAACTAAAAATTAGTCAAAAAAATGTGGACTAACATCACATCCATTGTTTCAAATATTTAATTGAAAATTTATGTAATTTATTGAAAATTCATCTTTTTTGGTAGAAAATTCAGCGATTTGTTTAAAAATGTATGTATTTTGTTAAAATTTGTCTTTCTAGTGAAAAATTAATCTTTTTGGTTAAAAATTCAACTATTTGGTAGAAAATCAATTTTTTCTGTTAAAAATGAAACTGTGTGATTGAAAATGCAATTATTTGTTATAAAATATATGTATTTGGTTGATAATTCGTCTTTTTTTGTGAAAAATTAATATTTTTTGTTAAAAATGCAACTGTATGGTTGAAAATTAATATTTTTGAATTGAGGATTCAAGTAACTTGTTGAAAATTCGTCTTTTTTTATTATATTCAACTGTTTTTTATTCAAAATTAAAATATTTTTTATTATAAGTATTGAAACTATTTTTTTTTTTTTTGAGGAAATTCATCTTTTTAGATTAAAAATTCAACTCTTTGGTTGAAAGTTGAACTAATTTCTTAAAATTTCATTTTTTATTTGAAAATTAATAATTTTAGTTGAAAGTACGTTTTTTGTTGTGAAAATTTTTTTTTTCTGGAAATCGAACCATTTCGTTGACAATTCAACAAATTGGCTATAAATTAACTTTTTGGTCGAAAATTAATATTCTCGGTTTGAAAATTCCACTATTTTATAGAAAATTCGTCTTTTTGGTTTGAAAATTCATTTTTTTTATTGAAAATAAATTCTCCTCAAGAAAAATTTAAATCAACCATTTTTTTTAAATTGATATTTTTAGTTTGAAAAGTTAACTATTTAGTTAAAAAAATGTAGGAACGAAAAAAATATAAACTAAGAATTAGTCAAAATTAATATGTTTTAATTGAGGATTCAAGTATTTTGTAGAAAATTCGTCTTTTTGGTTATATATTCAACTTTTTCTTATTTAAAATCTGGAGAAATCGTCTCCTTGGCTTGAAAATTCAACATTCTTGTAGAAAATTCGTTTTCTTTTTATAAAAAATTAATTTTTTTAACTGAACATTTCACTGTTGAAAATTCAACAATATAGTTAAAAATTCATTTGTTTTCCAAAAAATTCGTCTTTTTTGATAGAATATGATCTTCTTGGTTAAAAATTTAACTATTTTGTAGAAAATATATATATATATATATTTTTTTTTTAACGATTCATCTTTCTTGGTAGGAAATAAATTTTTTTTGCTTGAAAATGCAACTGCATTATAGAAAATTCGTCTTTTTAGGGTTACATTCAACTGTTTTTTATTAAAAATTAAAATATTTTTTGGTTTAAATATTAACTAATACATTTTTTGGTGAAAATTAGTATTTTCAGATTGAAAATTCAACAATTTGGTAGAAAATTCAACTGTTTTGTGAAAAATTTATGTAGTTTCTTGAGAATTCATATTTTTGGACGAAAATTCAACTTGTGTAAAATTTTGATAAAATAGTGTCTATAGTTATCATTTTTTTTAAATAGTAGTAAAATAGTGTCTTAGCTCCAAAAAAGTCTCAAATATTTTCAATACTGTGGTAAGTCCGAGGCCTGGTGATAACATTAATAAAATTGCATTTTTGTTAATAAAACTTACTTTGTCTCAATGAGGTAGACAGTATAAAATTCTTTTAAATTTAGTGGTCCATTTGCTCTTTTCTCAGCTTCAATAATCGAAATTTCCATATGATCGAGCAAGGAATCCTAAAATCATAAGAAAACATTTTTTATTCAATAAAAAATATACAAAATTGATGTTTTGATAAAAAAAAAAATGCTTTAATTTTCACACTTTCTGCGCTCATTTATATAGTAATTTTTTCCTTTTCCGATCAATAATAACAGAGATTAAAATTGTTAAAATATGGTTAAAAAATTAGGGTTAAAATACCCTGAAATATTAAAATTCTTTGGAATTTTTCCCTCCCAATTTTTTTAAACCGCTTGAAAATTGATTTAAATCTTTTTAAACATCTTAAAATATTTAAAAAAAAATTTTAAATCAGTTCGAATTCTTGAAATCTATCAAAAATTCTTCAAAATCTTTCAAAATACCCTAAATTCTTTAAAACCACATGATATTTGATTGAATCCATTAAAATATTTAAATTTTTTAGAAATTCCTTTGAATTTTTTTAAAATCTTGAAAATTCCTTGCAATCATTGGAAATACCCTAAAATATTTAGATTATTTTGAAATCTCTTTACATTTTTTAAAGCTCCTAAAAATTGATTTAAATCTTTTAAAATATCTTTAAATATTTCAAATCCCTTGAAATCCTTTCAAATTTTTTTAATCTATTAAAAATTCCTTGCAATCTTTTAAAATATTCTCAAATCTATATAATCCCTTGATGTCTGATAAAATTCTTAAAATGTGTTGAAAATTTCTTGGGAGCTTGATAAATATTCTAGAATTTTTTTAATTTAAATCGTTTGAAATCCCTTCAAATTATTGAAATCATTTAAAAATTTGTTGGAATCTTTTAAAATATTCCAGAACTTTGTAGGTCTTGCAAAATTCTTCCACACATTGGAAATACCGTAAAATATTAAAAATTATTTGAAATCCAGTCAAAATTTTTAAAGTTCTTGAAAATTTATTTAAATCTTTTAAAATATCTTAAAATATTTAAAATCCCTTGAAATCTTATCAAATCCTTCAAATCTGTTAAAGATTCCTCGGAATCTTTTAAAATATCCTAAAATCTTGCAGGTAAAATCCTGGGAAATTTCTTCAAATTTTTAATCCTTTTAAATGTCTCAAAGCTCCTTAAAAAACACATCTTTCAAAATATTTTAAAATATTTCAAATCTCTGGAAATTTTTTAAATCTATTAAGCTTGGAATATTTTCAAATACCCTAAAATCTATAAAATCCCTTGAAATCTTGACAAGATCTTCTGAAATTCTTTAAAACAGCATGTAATTTTTTTAATTCCTTTAAAATCATTAAAATTATTCTAAATTCATTGAATTTTTTTAATCGCTTGAAAATTCTTTAATATTTTTTTTAATTTCCTCAAATATATATTATAATGAACAATTTAAATTGTAAAATGTAATAATTTCAGTTTTAAATGTAAAACAAATAGTTAAATTTTTTAAAAAGTGTTGAATTTTCAAAACAAGAATATGAATTTTCAACAACAAAATTAATTTTAAATTAATAAATTGAACGTTCGACAAAATAGTTCAATTTTCAGTTTAAAAAATCAAGTTTTAACCAAAAAACACGTGGTTTCAACTAAAATTGTGAATCTTCAAACAACAAAATTTTAAATCAAGAAAGTAGTTCAACTTTCAGCCTAATAGTGGAATTTTTAACCCAAAAAAATGGATTTTCAACTCAAAATGTAATAGTTGATATTTTAACAAAAATATTTTAATATAAAATGTAAAAAATTTGGATTGAACCAACAAAAACGATATTTTAACAAACTACTTGATTCATCAACTGAGAAAGATTTATTTTCAATCAAACATTTTATTTTCAACAAAATGTTTAGCCAAAAAATGTGAAATTTCTACAGAAAGAGTGGAATTTTCAATGAAAAAAAATTGTTGAGTCAAGAGAGAAAAAAATGTCAATCAAATGGTTGAATTTTCAAACCAAAAAAAGGCCCGTAATCATTAAATCGAAAAATCATCAAAAATCAATAGTAGTAATCAAGTGTTAAATTAATAATAATTAATAATAAAAATTAAAAGAAATTATCTACTTTAAATTAAAGGAAAATTATTTATTTTTTAGTAAATTACATGAACTATAAACAAACCTTTTTTTCGAATTTTCATGCTTATCCCATTTTTTTAAAATATTTAGAGGTTCCGCAAAGCCCCATGATATTTAACACTTATTTCCTATAAAAAAAATTGTAAATTTTATTCTCATCACAATTATTTATAGCATTACTATACAAAAAGAAAGTTATTCATAATAATTTTTCAAAAAATCATGTTTGTCAGATTTTGTTAATTATTAACTCACTCTAAGTGAAAATCAGACATGAAATTACATATTTCTGATAAAAATCGCAACTTTCTAGCATTATTCAAAGTGAATATTATTAAAAATAATAATGAGTGAATAAAATAATAAATAAATATAGCTCTCAAAACCCAATTTTTTCATGTATGGGTCATTACTATGAAGAGAAGAAAGTTATAAACAATAATAAATTACCTAAAAAATTATTTTGGTATAATGTCAATAATTATTAGCTCACTTTGAGTGAAAAGTGGACAAAATATTAAAATTTCAGAAAAAACTGCAACTTTTTTGCCTTATTCCGAAAGAATATTATTAAAACTAGTAATAACACGTTTCAACAATCATGTTTCTCAACTTTAATTATTATTATAATAGAATATTTTTATAAATAATAACAAATTTTCTAATTGATTAGTGCCTCGCTCAAACTCAAAAGGTTTAAAGCATGTTCAAAATTCGGAAAAGAACCGCGCATTTCTCAATCCATTCTAAGATAAAATTACTGAAAAAATAATAAATTGTTCATACTATCTTTGTCATCTAATATTTACGATTCTGAATGAAATTTACAATTTTTTTTTCTCATGGGAAATACGTGTTAAACTTCATGGGGCTTGTATATCATTTTTTTCTTCAAATAAACACATTTTTCTATGGATTTGAACAAATTTCGAGGCGATATGCATGACAATTTGAAGAACAAAATTTCTAATGCATTTTTGGACCAACCTGATGTCCATTTTTAGTTTTTTTTTTGTTCGGAAATATAATAATATAATAATATAATATAATAATATATTCCAAAAATAAAATCATTTGCCAAAAAGGCTGGTAAAAATATGACTTTTAAATTTTAATCATATTTTTACATAAATATATTCTTTGTCGCGTATACAGACATTTCGGTACTAAACCAGCTTTTTTCGTCACGAATATAAAAGCGGCTGTTTGTGACAAAATTGCGGTACAAATCGCTTTTTTTTAGAACCTTATATTCTTACAGAAATTATTTCCACAATAAAGAATTACATATTTTTTAAATAAATTGTTATTTTGAGTTTGATCAGAAGTTTATCGCTTATAAGTATAAACATTGTATTATGTCACTGTTTGATGATAATATATCTTCAGGAGATTTTTAAATAAATAATAACTACTCTAATTACCCAAAATGGGAGGAAAAATAGAATGATGAAAGACCTTGTTTAACTTACGACAAATCTCTGTAAAAATATAACGTACAAAATGTTATCTACCTTTCACACTCATAAATCTTTACGTAACTATTTCCTTATAGATTCGCAATGAATTAAAAATTGTGATAAGAGATTGCATATTTTTTTAATGAATATATATTTATATATTTATTAAACTATTAATTAAATTATTATTTATATATTTTTCACTTTTGTGATTACCTCAGAAACCGTTGGGATATCGAAAATTTTTTGTGGTGATTGAATCTGGAATTAAAAAAACAGATATATTGCTCACAACATATACTGATCATATTATTATTATTGTGTAATAATATATTATTATTATATCATTATCAAAAAAAATTAATTAATATATTTTCAATAACAGAGAATGTTTCCTGCGCCGAATTTAATACTGTTATATTCTTCCTACACAAAATATTTTCTACGTAGAATTTAATTATATTATATTTTTACTACACAAAAGATTTTTTACACAGAATATAGTTTACACAGAAAACAATATTAATTAATTTATCCTAAAAATATTTATAAAATATTGTACAAAAAATATTTCTGTCCAAATAGTTTTCCTACACAAAATTATGAAAAGTGAACCTAAAATCTACAGTATTTTTTGGAACTTTTTCTACATGGATTATGTTCGTTAAGTGGCAAGTTTCAAATTATCTTCTAACTAATTTTCATTTGTTTAAACAATTATTATTGGTTTGAACACTTATTTTCAGCCTATAAATTGTGAAAAGTTAATATTTTTTGGAATGAATTATATTTGGTGAATTTCAAGAATTATAGTTCTTGTTTAACATATTTGGTAATTATTTAAACAATTTTTCCCCTGTAAATCGTAGTAAGTTATCATTTTTCTGGGATTAATGATACAATTAACGAATGTTAAAAGGAATTTTTTGTTGTTGAAAATATTTGGCAATTCTTTAAACAATTTTCATTTGTTTAAACAATTTTTTTATCTTGTAAATTGTGAGAAGTTATCATTTTCTGAAATTATTGTCAGAGGTAAATAATGTTATGAGTGATATTTTTCGTGAATGACAATTTGCGATGATTTAAACAATTAATACTACTTGCTCCTGACTTTAAAAACTAGGATTCAATTTGGGAGTTAATTCGTTATTAAAACAGTTCACGCAACCAAACAACTGCACTTCAGTTTGATCCACAAACCTAGCAAAATAAGTACTTCACGAAATTGATGAAATTCACAGAATTCATGGAATTCACGGAATTCACGAAATTCGCAGAATTCATGGAATTCAGGGAAGTGACGAAATTCACGGAATTCAGGGAATTCACAGAAGTTACAAAATTAACGGAATTCAAGGAATTCACGGAATTCGTTGAATTTAAGGAATTCTTAGAATTGTAGGAATTCACTGAATCAACGGAATTCACGGAATCAATGGAATTCACGGAATCAATGGAATTCACGTGATCCGAAATAAAATTCCGAACTAATAAAATTTCTCAACAATAAAATTCCCGAAAAATAAAATTCCTGAATTAGAAAATTCCCTGATAATAAAAGTGCCCAATTGGAAAATTCCCGAAAAATAAAATTTCTGAATGTGAAAATTCCTGAATAATGAAAGTGCCCAATTGGAAAATTCCCGAATAATGAAATTCCCGAACAAAAAAATTCCCAAATTGGAAAATTCTCGAATGATAAAGGTCTCAAATGATAGAATTTCCCCAAAAAAATCCCGAAAAATGAGATTCCCAAATAATAAAATTCCCGAAAAATAAAATTCCCGAATAATAAAATTCCTGAATAATAAAATTCCTGAATTAGAAAATTCCCGAATAATAAAATTCCTGAATAATAAAATTTCCCTAAAAAAATTCCGAAAAATATAATTCCCGAATAATAAAATTCCTTAATAATAAAATTCCCGAACAATAAAATTCCCGAATTGGAAAATTCCCGAATGATAAAATTTCCCTAAAAAAATTCCGAAAAATGAAATTCTCGAATAATAAAATTCCGAACTAATAAAATTTCTCAACAATAAAATTCCCGAAAAATAAAATTCCTGAATTAGAAAATTCCCTAATAATAAAAGTGCCCAATTGGAAAATTCCCGAACAATAAAATTCCCGAATTGGAAAATTCCCGAATGATAAAAGTCCCAAATAATAAAAATTCCCCAAAAAAATCCCGAAAAATGAAATTCCCAAATAATAAAATTCCCGAATAATAAAATTCCTGGATAATAAATTTCCTGAATTAGAAAATTCCCGAATAATAAAAGTGCCGAATTGGAAAATTCCTGAATAATAAAATTCCCTAATTGGAAAATTCCCAAACAATGAAATTCTGGAATTGAAAAATTCGAAATAATAAAATTCACGAATAACAAAATTTCCAAATAATAAAATTCCCGAATTGGTAAATGAAACTGCTATCCAAATAGTTTAATTTTTAATCCAAAAAGATGAATTTTCAACCAAGAAATTCAACTTTCCACCAAAATAGATGAAATTTTTATCAAAAAAGTTGAAATTTCATGGAAAAAGAGGATTTTTTTAGAAAGGGGAATAGCGGGAAATAGGGGGGAAAATGTGTGAATTCTGCTTATAAATTCTAAAAATTAAAAATGAATAATTACTTTACGGAGGGATGTGGGACTTTATCGAAATGAACTTTCTTGTCGTTAAAAGCGCCGCTTTTTATGATTTGTAAATAATCACCGACGGCTTCTCGTTCGGTAGGTTTTAATTTTCGAGCTTCTTCATCGCAAACCCAACAGTGAACTCCTCGACCTCCAGAGTAGGTCCACAAAATGTGGCAAAATCCAAAATCCTCTAAAATTAGAAAAAAAAAAAAAATTTTTTAATTCCTGGGAAAAAAGAAATATAGTTGGATTTTGAATATAAAAATACATACCTCTTAAAGCAACATCTAAAACTTTACAGGCAATTGCCATGTATTTCCAACATTTCCGACAAAGATTGGAACCAATGCAACAAGTTCTGACTTCCTCGTAGTCGGAAATATCAATATCAAAGACTACTTCTCTTTGTGTCACAGTGTGTTGGAATAGCGACTTTGATTGTTCAATCACAGCCAAAGCCGGACTAAAAATAAACCAAAAAATTAAAAACTAAATCAATTAATGTTAAATAACAAAGTCTACAGATTTTTTCATTGAATTAAAAATTGTCATTGTGGAGGGACGTCTGAAAAATCCCGGAAAATAAAATTCCCGAATTCGCGAATTTTCCAGTACGGATATTTTATAGGTCAGCAATTTTCTGTCAGCAATTTTATTATTCGGGACTTTTATAATTCAGGAATTTTATTATTCGGAAATTTTATTTTTCGCGAAATTTATTATTCGGGAATTTCTCATTTCGGGAATTTTATTATTTGGAAATTTTATTCTTCGGGAATTTTATTTTTAGGGAATTTTTTATTTCGGGAATTTTATAATTCAGGAATTTTATTATTCGGGGATTTTCCAATTCTATAATATTATAAACTTTTCGGAAATTTTATTATTCGGGAATTTTTCAAATCGGGATTTTTATAATTCAGGAATTTTATTATTTGGAAATTTTATTTTTCGTGAATTTTATTATTCGTGAATTTTATTATTCGTGAATTTTATTATTCGGGAATTTTCCAATTCGGTAATATTATAAGCTTTTCGGGAATTTTTCCTTTCGGGAATTTTATTATTGGGTACTCTTCTAATTCGGTAATATTATACCTTTTTCGGGAATTTTATTATTCGGGAATTTTAATATTACGAATTTTCCAATTCGGGAATTTTATTATTCGGAAATTTTATTTTTCGGGAATTTTATTATCAGGGAATTTTATTCTTCGGGAATTTTTCAATTCGGTAATATTATACATTTTTCGGGAATTTTATTATTCGGAAATTTTATTTTTGTGAATTTTATTATTCGGGAAGTTTTCATTTCGAGAATTTTCCAATTCTGTAATACTATAAACTTTTCGGGAATTTATTATTGGGGAATTTTCCAATTCGGTAATATTATCAACTTTTCGGGAATTTTATTACTCGGAAATTTTATTTTTCAGTAATTTTATTATTCTGGAATTTTTCATTTCGGGAATTTTCCAATTCGGTAATATTATAAACTTTTCGGGAATTTTATTATCCGGAAATTTTATTTTTCGCGAATTTTATTATTCGGGAATTTCTCATTTCGGGAATTTTATTATTGGGTAATTTTCCAATTCGGTAATATTCTAAATTTTTCAAGAATTTTATTATTCGGGAATTTTATTTTTCGGGAATTTTATTTTTAGGGAATTTTTTATTTCGGGAATTTTATTGTTCGGGAAGTTTTCAATTCGGGACTTTTACAATTCAGGAATTTTATTATTCGGGGATTTTCCAAATCGATAATATTATAAACTTTTCGAAAATTTTATTATTCGGGAATTTTCAAATTCGGTAATATTATAAACTTTTCGGGAATTTTTCCTTTCGGGAATTTTATTATTGGGTACTTTTCCAATTCGGTAATATTATACATTTTTCGGGAATTTTATTATTCGGGAATTTTTCATTTCGGGAATTTTATTATTAGGGAATTTCATTGTTCGGGAATTTTCCAATTCGGGACTTTTGTAATTCAGGAATTCCATTATTCGGAAATTTTATTTTTGTGAATTTTATTATTCGGGAAGTTTTCATTTCGGGAATTTTCCAATTCGGTAATTTTATTATTCGGGAATTTTTCATTTCGGGAATTTTATTATTGGGGAATTTTTCAATTTGGGAACATTATAAACTTTTTGGAAATTTTATTATTCGAGAATTTTCTAATTCGCTAATATTATAAACTTTTTGGGAATTTCATTATTCGGGAATTTTTCATTTCGGTAATTTTCCAGTTCGGTAATATTATAGACTTTTCGGGAATTTTATTACTCGGGAATTTTATTTTTCGGGAATTTTATTATTCGAGAATTTTTCATTTCGGGAATTTTCCAATTCGGTAATATTATAAACTTTTCGGGAATTTTATTATCCGGAAATTTTATATCTTTTGAAATGTTTAAAAGTCTTTTTAAATATTCTCCTAAAATTAGGTTTTCGAAATGAAAAGAAATTAAAAATTTTCTCAGGAATCTCAAGAAAAGTTTTTTACTTTCTTGAATATTACTTTTTTGAATATTCACTTAAAATTTAGGTTTTCAAAATTAAAAGACATTAAAAATTTTCCTAAGAATCTCAAGAAAAGTTTTTTATTCTCTTGAAACCTTTCAAACTTCTTGAAAAGTTTCGAACACTTTTTCAAAATTTTCAAAAATTTACATTTTGTTTTGAATTTTCATAAATCTTTTCAAATTTTAAATTCATTTTTAATAATTTAAGGAACATTCAAACCTTCGAAATATATTTTTAAATTATTGCAATTTTTCAAAAACTTTCCTTAAATTCTGAAAAATAAAAAAATTGCCTTCAAATCTTCCAGATTCTGTTTTGATTATTTCGGAAATCTTTTGAAATGTTTAAAAGTCTTTTTAAATATTCTCTTAAAATTAGGGTTTCAAAATGAAAAGACATTAAAAATTTTCCCATGAATCTCAAGAAAAGTTTTTTATTTTCTTGAAGCCTTTCAAACTTCTTGGAAAGTTTCGAAACCTTTTTCAAAATTTTCAAAAATTTACATTTTGTTTTTAATTTTTATAAATCTTTTTAAATTTTAAATTAATTTTCAAAAATTTCAGAAACATTCAATCGTTCGAAATATCTTTTAAAATTATTGGAATTTTTCAAGAATTTTTCTTAAATTCTGAAAAAAATGGCCTTCAAATCTTCCAGATTCTGTTTTGACCATTTCGGAAATCTTTTTAAATGTTTAAAAGCCTTTTTAAATATTCTCTTAAAATAAGGTTTTAAAAATGAAAAATTAATTTAAATTTTCCCAGGAATCTCAAGAAAAGTTTTTTATTTTCTTGAAGCCTTTCAAACTTCTTGAAAAGTTTCGAAAACTTTTTCAAAATTTTCAAAAATTTACATTTTGTTTTGAATTTTCATAAATCGTTTTAAATTTAAATTTTAAAAATTTCAGAAACATTCAAACCTTCGAAATATCTTTTAAAATTATTGGAATTTTTCAAGAATTTTCCTTAAATTCTGAAAAAATGGCCTTCAAATCTTCCAGATTCTGTTTTGACCATTTCGGAAATCTTTTGAAATGTTAAAAAGTCTTTTTGGAAATTCTCTTAAAATTAATGTCTCCAAATGAAAAGACATTAAAAATTTTCTCAGGAATCTCAAGAAAAGTTATTTATTTTCTTGAAGCCTTTCAAACTTCTTGAAAAGTTTCGAAAACTTTTTCAAAATTTTCAAAAATCTACATTTTATTTTGAATTTTCATAAATCGTTTTAAATTTTAATTGAATTTTTAATAATTTCAAAAACATTTAAACCTGCGAAATATCTTTTAAAATTATTGGAATTTTAAAAAAATTTTCCTTTAATTCTGAAAAATAAAAAAATTGCCTTCAAAGGTTCCAGATTCTGTTTTGACAATTTCTGAAATCTTTTGAAATGTTGAAAAGCCTTTTTGAATATTCTCTTAAAATTAGGTTTTCAAAATGAAAAGACATCAAAAATTTTTCAAAAAACCTTTCAAATTTCTTGAAAAGTTTTGAAAACTTTTTCAAACATTTCAAAAATTTACATTTTGTTTTGAATTATTATAAATTAAAAAAAAATTTTAATTAATTTTTTATAATTTCAAAAACATTTCAACCTTCGAAATATCTTTCAAAATTATTCAAATTTTCTGAAAATTTCTCTTAAATTTCTGAAAAATAAAAAAATTCTTCCAGATTCTGTTTTGACAATTTCGGAAATCTTTTGAAATTTTTAAAAGTCTTTTTAAACATTCTCATAAAATTAGGTTTTCAAAATGAAAAATTAATTTAAATTTTCCCAGGAATTTTAAGACATTTGTTTACTATCGTGAAACCTTTCAAAACCTTTAAGAAGCGTCAAAACCTGTATGACCAAATATTCAAAAATGTACGTTTTTGCTAACATTTTTAAAATGTTTTCAAATTTTTAATTACTCTTAAATTTTTTTAAAAGATCTAAATGCCTCTTAAACTTGATCGAATTTTCTATTTATCAATTTTCTCTTGAAATTTATTTTTTCAAATAAAGAATCAGTTTAAATTTTCTCATTAATAAAAAAAAAAATGATTCTCTGGAAACATTTTTAAATTCTTAAAAAGCTCCTTATTTTTAATAATCTTTAAAAATCGAAACAAAAAAATTGTTTATATCAAAATGCTAGTCACCTTTGTTCCATTGATTATTATTATCATTATTATTATTATTATTATTATTTAATTTATTATTCAGATAAGCTTACATTTCTCACGAAACTAAAGTTGGCAAACTTTTTATTAAATTTTTTTTTAATAATCGGATTTTTAAATACAAGGAGGGAAATATTTTATTTTTCAGAATATCGATTTCAGACCAAAATTTCGACGATTTGGAATTTTATCGGTACAAAATGATGGAGGTGGAATTAATGTCAAATTAGACAGATTGAATTAATATCAAATTAGGCAGGTAGGATATTATTAGATTTAATTAAACAATTCTGATTGATTTAAAATTGTGAGTACTGAAATTCTTCGAAAAGTAGAAAGCAAAGAGAATTGAGTAATCACCTGTCAGCGTTAAAATTGTATACCTGAGTTTTGTGACAGGTAAGAGTGCACAGGTAACTCTCAAGTGCATCATTCATCCCTGGGGCCAGGAGGGATGATGCCTATTGGTTTTACAAATCTACAGTCCTTGACAAAAATCCTGAAAACAGATGTCCCATTCGAAAATCATATTTCAGATACCTAATTTTACTATTTCATTAGGAATAAAAAAAAAAAAAAAAAATCAGTGGGGGCGGAACCCTAGACCTAGGGGGCAATGCCCCCACCCAGAAATCGAACAGGGAGGGGAAAGTATTGATTTGCCCCCTTCGGAAATTCAATAATTAATTTCAGCGCATAGTTTTTTATTTTTCCAAAAAATCTACCTGAAATCTTTGTGAAATAATTGAAGTCTTTGTGAAATCTTTGAAAACTATCCGATATCTTTCAAATTTTCAAAATCTTTCCGAAATCTTTGAAATATTTTTGAAATATTGGATAATATTTGTGAAATTATTGAAATCTTTGTAAAATCTTTAGGAAATCATTGAAATCTTTTAAATCTATCCGAAACCTTTGCTGACACTTTTAACTGTTTGTGAAATCTTTGAAATCTTTTTGTGAATTCATTAAAGTCTTTGTAAAATCTTTTAAATCCATCTGCAAACGTTACCAAATATTTTTCATCTTTATTAAATATTTGGGAAATATTGAAATCTTTGTGAAATCTTTCTGAAATCTTTGTGATATCTTTGAGAATTTATTGCAATCTTTGTGCACACTATATTTGTGAAGTCTTTTAAATCTATCTAAAATATTTGCAAAATCTTTGTGATATCATTGAAATCTTTGCAAAATATTTGAAATATTTGATGATATTTGTGAAATTATTGAAATCTTTGTAAAATCTTTAGGAAATCATTGAAATCTTTTAAATCTATCCGAAACCTTTTTTTGAAATTTTTGTCAATTTTCTCTTAGAAATTATTTTCAAAATAAAAAATCAGTTTAAATTTTCCCAGGAATTTTCCAAGAGTTTTTTTATTTTCTTGTAGCTTTTAAACTTCTTAAAAAGCATAGACATTTTTTTCCTAATCTTAAAAAATTTACATTTTGTTTTAAATTTTTTGAAATATTTTCAAATTCTTTTTTAACTATTTCTAAAACTTTTAAATCTTCTGAATATCTTTTGAAATTACTAGAATTTTTCCAAAAATGGTCTTAAAATTATCAAAAAGTACAAAAAATTGCCCTGAAATCTCCTAGCCTCTGTTATGACGAATTTCGAAATCTTTTTCAATCTTTTGAAATCTGTTCTCATATTTCAAAATATTTGTAAACATTCTCTTAAAATTAATTCTTCAAAATGAAAATTCAGTTCAAATTTTCCCATGAATTCTAAGGAAAATTTTTTATCATCGTGAATCCATCCAAATTTCTTAAAGACTTTCTTTATTTTTGAAATCTTCAAACAACTTTGTTTCATTGATCATTATTATTTTTATTGAATATATTATCAAAATAACCTTAAGTTTCTCATAAAATTGAAGTTTGCAAAATTTTTATTTTAAACGTGAAAAAGGAACGACAGACTTATCCAATAAACGAGCACGGATTTCTCGACAACAATAATTTCAAATTGTTTCAAGTATTAAAATTATTAAATTTTATTAAATTAAAAATGTTACGTACTCGAGTCAGAAATACCCCCCCCCCCATATAATAGACCGTAAGTAAAAAAGAACCCCCTCCCCCTTTTTTAATGTCCCGTAATATATGAAAGCTCCCTTATAAAACTAATCAAATGCTTTCAGTTTAATTGAGCTTTCCTTATCAATAAAAATAATGATTTCAAAGAAATAAAATAAAGTTGGATAAAGTGTTTTGTCAGGAATAAAATATAGTGTATTTGGATAATGAAAATTCTACTGCGCCTGGCGTGCGCAATTCACCCTCAAACCACCCTCAAACCGCGTGCTACTCATCACTATCGTCAGTATGGTTTAGGCTGTCGAGCGGCTTAAACGTTCAAAGGTGTTAATTTTCAAAGTCATAAAAAAGTAACTTCTCTACAAAATCGAAATTTATTATAAATAATTTTAATTTTCTTGATAATAATTAAATAAACAAATTAAATAAGTTTCTTATTGTATAATTAAAGTGTTGCAGTGTGAAAGTGTGTGTTTTTTTATAGAGGTTTAATATTTATTAGTGTATTTTGATTAGAAAAATTTGTAATATGCAAATTCAAAAAATAAGATGAAAATACGATAGTATGATTTGACAAGAGTGTAAAGTTAATACAAAGAGTGGTACCATAAAGTGATTTTTATGGAAAAATTCGAGAATTCATTTAAAATTTCCAAAACAAAGGTAAAATTAAATTAACCAAAAAATAGTGTCTTAATTCTTATTTAGCACAACAAAAACTCGTGAAAGTATAAATTTTTGAATCGATGCTAACATTTTTACCGAAGAAAGGCATATTTCATCCCAACATATGTTGATTATTGTCTAACGGAACTTTATCCAAAATTTGATAAAATTCAAAAAAATGAGGAATTGATAGGTTTACTGTGAAAATTCGAAAATTGAAAACAGCGATGGATGTATAAAAGTGAAATATGAGTGAATTTAGTGTGTGAAAAAGGACGCCAATGTACATTTGTGACAGAATTTTATCTTGGGCATGGGATTTTCGCCCTCTACATCCAATGCAACATGTGAGTAAATATTTTTATATCTCACAATATTTTGAGAGGGGCTTTTCTCTCAAGCTGTAAACTGATCCATTTTTGATGATAAAAAAAATTACAAAATGTTTGGCAGTACATTTTTACAAGAAAAATTTTAGGTAGCGTCCACATATTGACACTCTAATAGGGGGGTGGGGGACTGCCCTAACGAGACAAAAAAATTTTGTAGTTGTATTTTCAACCAAAAGGATAAATTTTCACACAAAAAAAGACAAATTTTGCTGATGTGAGTTGAATTTTCAACCCGAAAAGTTGAATTTTCGAGTAAAAAGTTTGTTTCCAACCAAGAGGGGTTAACTTTCAACCAAGAAAGGTGAATTTTCTACCATATAGGATGAATTTTTTTTCCAAAAGGACAAATTTCCCACAAAATAGTTGAATTCTTCCAGAAAGACGATTTTTTAAGAAAATAGTTGAATCTTCAACCAAATGGACGAATTTTCAACAAAGTAGTTTTGTTTTCAAGCTAAAAAGTCGAACTTTTGAGGAAGCAATTTACTTTTAAACCAGAACAGACAAATTTTCAATTTTTAACTGAAAAGTATAAATTTTTAACCAAAAATGAAATCTTCAAATCTTCAGTTGAAAAAAGTGATTTTCAAAAAAAAAAAAAGAGAATTTTCAACCAGTTGAATTTTATCGAAAAGATGAATTTTCACTTTTCAACCAAAAAAGATAAATTTTCAACCAAAAATGGATTTTTTAATTTTCAGTTAAAGAAAATTGATTTTCAAACCAAAAAAAAATATAATTTTTATCCAGTTGAACTTTGTCAAAAAGATGAATTTTCAATTTTCAACTAAAAAAGGTAAATTTTCAAACCAAAGTAGAATCGCTAAATTTTCAATTAAAAAAATTAACTTTCAGCAAAGAACAGAACGAATTTTCAACCATTTAAATTTGATCAAAAAGACGAGTTTTCAACCAAAAATGGTATCGTTAAATTTTCAGCTAAAAAAATTAAATTTCAAGAGAAAAAACCGAATTTTCAAAGAAGCAGTTAAGTTCACACGCCAAAAAGTCGAATTTTTGAGAAAACAGTTTATTTTTCCACTGAAAAAGACGAATTTTCAACTAAAAAAAAAAAAAAATTTCAACCAAAAATGGAATCTTTGAATTTTTAGTTGAAAAATTAATTCTTATAAAAAATAACGAATTTTCAACCAGTTGAATTTCACCAAAAACACGAATTCTAAAATAAAAAAGATAAATTTTCAACTGAAAATGTAATTGTTGAAGTTTCATTTAAAAAAAATTAATTTTCAAGAGAAAAAAAACGAATTTTCAACGATGTAGTTAAGTTGTTAAGCTAAAAAGTCAAATTTTTGAGAAAACAGTTTATTTTTAAACCGGTCGGAAAAGATGAATTTTCAACTAAAAAAGATAAATATTTAACAAAAAATGGGATCTTTAAATTTTCAGTTTAAAAAATTAATTTTCAGCAAAAAAAAACGAATTTTCAACTACTTGAATTTCATCAAAAAGACGAATTTTCAACTAAAAAGGATAAATTCAACCAAAAATGGAATCTTTGAATTTTTAGTCAAAAAATTAATTCTTATAAAAAAAACGAATTTTCAACCAGTTGAATATTACCAAAAATACGAATTTTCAATTAAAAAAGATAAATTCTTAAATGAAAATGAAATTGTTAAATTTTCAGTTGAAAAAATTAATTTTCAAGAGAAAAAAAAACGAATTTTCAACGATGTAGTTAAGTTTTTAAGCTAAAAAGTCAAATATTTGAGAAAACAGTTTATTTTTAAACCGGTCTTAAAATCGATATTGTAGATTTCCATTTTATGTGCGGATTTCTCTTCTCGATTCGTTACCTTCTCCGATGATAATACAGATTTCTATTCAAATTCAAATCTGTTGTGATTTAAATATCAACTATTACATTTTCTGGTAAAAATGAGTATTTTTCGGATCAAAATTCAACTGTTTTGTAGAAAATTTGTCCGTTTGGTTTCAAAATTCAACAATTTGGTAGAAAATTCTACTTTTTTGTTGAAAATTTGTATAGTTTGTTGATAATTCATCTTTTTCGTTCAAAATTTAACTATTTGGTTGAAAATTCACTCGTTTTGTTAAAAGCTCATTTTTTTGGCTTGAAAATTCAACATTTTGGACAAACCCTAATTAACCATTGAGACAACATGTAGCCAATCAGTGAAGAAGTTCGAAAATATTTTTTTAAGAAAATTAAAGAAATAGTGGTGTTAAGAGACAATGAGAAAATAATAATAATAAAATAAATAAATAAATAAAATAATAATGAGTAATCGCTCAAAAAAAGTGTAAAATAGTGTCAATAGTGTAGTAAATCCGAGGCCTGTGTCTCGAATCTTTCTAAAATACATAAAAATAATTTCCAGAATTTTATTTTAAAAAATATAAAAATTTAACAAATTACGATTTCGCTGGAATATCCTCGCGGGAATTTTACTTGAAGTCGAGGGATAGATTTCACCTTTCTAAAACCCGAGTGGGTCAGTGGTCAATCCCGTTTTGCATGAATAGAGCCCCTATCAACGAGGGGGATCAAGTGCTTATGGAGACATTAAAATGGGGTTTAAAAGCCTGATACAGAAAGAGATTTTGTACGATCCGCAAGACCTTTTAGCTAAATCTGAATTATTCAAAAGAATGATTTCCGTCTCTCATTTAGTATTTAATTTTTTAATTATTTATTTTTTAATTAAAAAAGTCTTCTCGGAATTAGAAATCTTCACTACGCCAATGGCAGGGAAACTTTTCCCGATTTATTTGTATGTTTAAGAGGGGAATTGAGATTGGTAGAAATAAAATGTTTTTATTTGCCG
Source organism: Andricus grossulariae (assembly GCA_011634705.1). Lineage (NCBI taxonomy): Eukaryota > Metazoa > Arthropoda > Insecta > Hymenoptera > Cynipidae > Andricus > Andricus grossulariae. Next base: position 10,627,007 of record JAABKJ010075445.1, on the reverse strand, counting down.
ATAGCTATGAGGGTTGGACCTTATAACCTGTTTGCCTGGAGGCTCTTATTTCTTTTTGGCACTTTCGATCCACTATTGACACGAATCGACTGATTTTTGTTAATCTTTCCTCTCCGGCCTGTAAAAGTATCATTAAATTATTATTTTGGCCATTTTTAACACAAAATCAAAATTTCGAATAATTATTTATTTTCCAAGTTTATTAGTTTATTGATTTTTAAGGTTAGGGGTAACCTTCCCTACAGTGGATAATGCAACCTAAAGTGGATAATCATTAATTAAAAATATTAATATATGTAAAATAATTAATTTAGTTTAATTAATAGTCAAGACACTATGTGTTCATAAATTAAAATTAATTATTTTTCTTTTATTTGTGCTCGTAATTAATAATTATCCACTGTAGTGAGGTTCCCCTATATGAATATAATTTTCCTACGATTATTGAGAAAATTCAAAAAGATTTTTTAAGACCAGATATATTTTAAATCAAAATTTCAACAAAAAAGTTAATTTTCAGGCACATAGTTCAATTTCCAACCCAAAAAAATGAATTTTCAACTATATATTTTGAACAAAATAGTTGAATACTCAACCAAAAAGGATTAATTTTCAACCAGTCGAATTTTTAACAAAAAAAGGTTCAAATTATACAAAAAGAGACGAATTTTATGCAAAACAGTTTAATTTTTCAACTCGAAAATATGAATTTTAACAAGAAAGGTAATTTTAAACTAAGTAGCTGCATTTTTAAACAAATAGATGAATTTTCTACCAAAAAAGACGAATTTAAAAAAAAATAGTTACATTTTCAACCAAAGAAATGACATTTCTACAAAAAAAGATACATTTTCCAACATCTCTTAAGCTGACTCGAATTTTTTCTAAAATTTTGAAATTTTTTCTAAAATTACAAAAGATTTTTTTGGAAATTTGAAAAAAAAATTTGTAATTTCTTGAAATATTTTTTAAGATTTTCTTAAAATTAATTGTTTTGATCCCTTTTCTAACTCCCCCAATTTTTCGGAATTATTTCAAAATACCCCAAAATATTCTAAACCCTTTGAAATCTTTTGGAATGCCTTGGAACTTTTTAAAGCTCCAAAAAATTCTCTGAATTTTTAAAAAATACTCGAAAATCTAAAAAATTCTTTTAAATTCCTTCAAATTATTGAAATCAACTAAAAATTAATTGGAATATTTTTAAATATCCTAAAATCTTTAAAATTCTTTAGAATCTTTGGAAATAGCTTTAAATTTTTTTAAAAAGCTTGAAAATTCCTCAAAATTATTAAAAATACCCTAATACATTTCAAGTCCTTCGAAATCTTTTCACATTTTACAAAGCTCTTAACAATTCCTTAGAATTATTTCAAAATACCCAAAAATATTCCAAACCCATTGAAATCTTTTGAAATCCCTTGAAACTTTTTAAAGCTCTTAAAAATTCTTTGGAATTTTAAAAAATACCCGAAAATCTACAAATTTCTTTGAAATGCCTTCAAATTATTTAAATCAACTAAAAATAATTTGAATATTTTTAAATATCCTAAAATCTTGAAAATTCTATAAAATCTTTGAAAATAGTTTGAAATTGTTTAAAAAGCTTGAAAAATCCTTAGAATTATTCAAAATATCCTAAAACATCTCAAATCCTTCAAAAATCTTTTGAAATTTTTTAAAGTTTTAGACAATTCTACGGAATTAAAAAAAAAATACCCGAAAATCTAAAAAATTATTTTAAATCCCTTCAAATTAGTGAAATCAACTGAAAATCCCTTGGAATATTTTAAAATAGCCTAAAATATTTAAAATTCTTTACAATGTTTGGAAATACCTTGACATTTTTTTAAAAGCTTGAAAATTCCTCGTATTAATTAAAAATACCCTAAAATATTTCAAACCCTTCGAAATTTTCGGAAATTCCTTGAAGTTTTTTAAAACTTTGAAATTCCTTGAAACTCTTTGAAGCTCCCGAAGATTCTTTGGAAATTTTTGAAAGCTCCTGAAAATTCTTTGGAAATTTTAAAAATACCCTAAAATTTTTAAAATTTTTTTAAATCATTTCAAATTATTTAAATATATTAAAAATACCCTCAAATATTCAAATCCTTCAAAATTTTGTTAAAACCTTCGAAATTTTCGGAAATCTTTTGATACGTTTTAAAACTCCCGAAAATTCTTTGGAAATTTTTTAAAGCTCCTACAAATTCTTTGGAAATTGTAAAAATACCCTTAAATCTTTTAAATTCTTTGAAATCATTTCAAATTATTGAAATATATTAAAAATACCCTCAGGTATTCAAATCCTTAAAAATTTTGTTGAAACCTTTGAAATTTTTGGAAATCCCTTGAATCTTTTTAAAACTCCCGAAAATTCTTTGGAAATTTTTTGAAGCTCCTAAAAATTCTTTGGAAATTTTTTGAAGCTCCTAAACATTCTTTGGAAGTTTTAAAAATACCCTAAAATCTTTTAAATTCTTTGAAATCATTTCAAATTATTAAAATATATTAAAAAGACCCTCAGATATTCAAATCTATTTTCCAAAATTCGAATATTAAAATATTCATTTTTTAACGTTTTGACATGGTCCTATTTTCGAAATTTTAATCCGAAATAATTAAATTTCGTGATTCTTCAATATCTAAAAAAATGTTTAATTTTTCGCGTTTCGACTTAGAAATTACACAATATTATTAAACTCTTTTTTCTAATTAAATTGTCCAAAATCGTTCTATATATATATATTTTTATTTCAGACGTTTTCAATTAGAAATGATTAATAATTGCTTAAAAAATGTTTAAAACATAGTATTGAAAAATTGGTTTAATAACGGATTTTTAAGTTGTTTATACGATTCAAAGTCAACAGATTTCTTGCAAAAAAGTTTGCTGATGCTTATCGAGTATATTTTTTTTTCTAAACCAGGAGAAATCACGAATATTTACCGGGAGAAAGCCGGGAGACAAAAATTTAAAAAATAATGGCCACCCTGTGAATGCTTATTTTTCTCTTACTTTTTTTTTTTTTGGTTGATATTTCAACCAATATGACTTTTGGATAAAACTGTTTAATTAAAAAAAAAATAATAAGTTTTCATTTAAATAACACAATTTTTAACCAAAATAGATTAATTTTCAACAAAAAAGTGTTTTTTTTTCAACCAAACAGTTGAATTTTCAACAAGAAAATATGACTTATGTGCAAAGTTGTTAAATTTTCAAAAAATAATTCAATTTTAATACCAATAATACAATTTCTAACTGGAAATGTCACATTTTCGATAAAATAGTTGAATCCTCAATAAAAAAAGATTAATTTTCAACCAAAAAGTTGAATTTACAGCGAAGTAGATGACTTTTCTACAAAAAAAGTAAATTTCTACGAAAAAAACGAATTTTTAACCAAATTCTCAACGATGAATTTTCAAACCAAAAAAAAACGAAATTTCAACATGAAAGTTCATTTTCGACCCAATAATCAAACTTGCAACCAAATAATTAAATTTTTACAAAAAAAAAAAAATGAATTGTTAACCAAAAATATAATATGTAGCAGAGTCTTATAAATTTTTCAAAAAAGAAAAATTAACTTCCAACCAAAAGCAGTTAAATTTTTAACGAATAATTAAATGTTTAACAATAAAATATTAATCCTTAACCATAAATAAAATAATAGTTTTTTCAAAGAAAAATTAATAACTTTCAACCAAAATCCGTGGAATTTTCAACCAACAAGATGACTTTTTAATAAAATTGTTGATCTTTTAACAAATTAATTATATTTCCATACAAATAATACAATTTTTAACCAAAAAAGATGAATTTTCCACAAAATACTTAAATCCCGAGTCAAAATAGATTATTTTCAGCAAAACAGGTTTTTTGAACCAAATAGTTTATATTAAAACCAAAAAATAGGGCTTTTGAATAAAATTGTTCAATTTTAAAAAATAATAAAATTTCCATTTAAATAATACAATTTATAACCAAAAAGGTCGAATTTTCAACAAAACAGTTGAATCCTCAATCAAAACAAAATTAACTTTCAACAAAAATGTGTGTTTTTTTTAAACGAAAATGGCTGAATTTTTAACAAGAAAATAAAACTTTTGAACAAAATTGTTAAATGTTAAAAAAAATAATTAAATTTTTATACAGATAATACAATTTTTAACCAAAATAGATTCATTTTAACAAAAAAGTTTTCTTTTTCAACCAAATAGTTGAATTTTCAACACAAATGTTGTTTTTTCAACGAAAATGGCTGAATTTTCAACAACAAAATATAACTTTTGAACAAAATTGTTAAATTGTAATAAAAAATTAAATTTTCATACAAATAATACAATTTTAACCAAAATAGATTAATTTTGAACAAAAAAGTGTTTTTTTTTTTCCAACAAATAGTTGAATTTTCAACCAGAAAATATGAGTTTTGAACAAAATTGTTGATTATTTTAATTTTATTTTGTTATTATGTTCTATAGTAATGAATGCTTTTTTATTTTACGTTTTCTTCAATATTTTACGGTATTTTAAAAGATACCAAGACATTCGCAACAGCTGTAAAAAGTTGCAAAGGATTTTACAAGCTTTCAAAGGATTTGAAATATTTTAGGGTATTTTGAAATAGTCCAAGGCATTTTCAAGAGCATTGAAAACTTTCAAAGGATTTCAAAGGATTCTAAATATTTTAGAGTATTTAAAAATATTCCGAGTAATTTTTAATTGATTTCAGTAATTCAATGGGATTCCAAAGGATCTGAAATATTTCAGGATATTTTAAAAGATTCCAAGACATTTTTAAGAAATCTAAAATGTTGTAAGGAATTTCAAAAGATTTCATAGGATTTGAAATATTTTAGGGTATTTTAAAATATTCCAAGGCATTTTCCAGAGCTATAAAAACTTTCAAGATTAAATTTTGTTTAGGTTATTTAAAGATTCCAAGGAATTTTTAATTGATTTCAGTAATTCAATGAGATTCCAAAGAATCTGAAATATTTGAGGGTATTTTAAAAGATTCCAAGACATTTTTAAGAACTCTCAAATATTGCAAGGGATTTCAAATTATATCAAATGATTCAAAATATTTTAGGGTATTTTAAAAGATTCCAAGGAATTTTCCATTGATTTCAGTAATTTAATAGTACTTCAAAGGATTTGAATGATTTAAGGGTATATAAAAAAATTCCAAGGCATTTTCAAAATTTTTTTAAATTTTTCAAAGTATTTCAAAGGACGTGAAATTGTTCAGGATATTTAAAGATTCTAAGGAATTTTTAATTGATTTTAGTAATTTAATGGGATTCCAAAGGGTTTGAAATATTTTGCAGTATTTAAAAAAATGCCAAGGCATTTTCAAGATTTTAAAAAAGTTTCAAAGGATTTTAAAGGATTTGAAATTTTTTAGGATATTTAAAAGATTCCGAGGAATTTTTAATTGCTTTTAATCGTTTAAAGGAGTTTTACAAAATTTTAAAGATTTTAGGTAATTTTTAAAAATTGCAAGAAATTTTCAAGAGATTTCAAAAGGTTTTAAATATTTTAGGATGCTTTAAAAAATGTCAAGGAATTTACCAAATTGATATCAGTAATTTAATGGGATTTCAAAGGATCTGAAATATTTTAGGGCATTTAAAAAAATTCCAAGACATTTTCAAGAGTTTCAAAAAGTTTCAATGGATTTGAAATATTTTACGGAATTTCAAAATATCTCAAGGAATTTTTTATTTATTTAAATAATTTGAAGGAATTTCACAAGATTTTAAAGTTTTTAGATTATTTTTCAAAATTCCAAGGAATTTTCTAGAACTCAAAAAAGTTTCAAGGGATTTCTAAAAATTTCGAAGGATTTGAAATATTTTAGGGTATTTTAAAAGATTCAAAGGAGTTTTTTAATTGATTTAAATAATTTAAATAATTGAAGGGTATTTTAAAAAATTCCAAGACATTTTTAAGAGCTCTCAAATGTTGCAAGGGATTTCAAAAGATTGACAGGATTTGAAATATTTCAGGATATTTAAAAATATTCCAAGGCATTTTCAAGAGTTTCAAAAAGTTTCAATGGATTTGAAATATTTTACGGAATTTCAAAATATCTCAAGGAATTTTTTAAATATGTAGACAGAAGTATTGTAAGAAATGGAAGTCATGTAAACCCTTAGGGGACACATTATGAATAAAGAAGAAATAAAAATTTAAATATTTCATTTTTGGTTAAAAATTCACGTTTAGTTTATAAATTCAACTATTTGGTTCAAAATTTATGTAGAACGTCTTTTTGTCTTGGAAATTCGACAATTTCGTCGGAAATGGAAATAGATAATCATTTTTTATAAGCACAAATATTAGTAAAATAATAAATGATAATTTTAATATATTGAAAAGTATCGTCTCTTAACTATTAATGACATAAAATTCATTATTTTACGTACACTAGTATTTCAAATTAATAATTAACTACTGTAGGATCATTATCTACTGTATAGTGGCCTCCCCTATGTCATAGAAAATTCAACCGTTTTGTAGAATATTCGTCTTTTTTATATTAATTTTTTGAAATAAAAATTCAACTATTCCTTCTTTTGGTTGAAAGTTCTTTTTTGTGTTTATTTTAGGAATTCAACTATTTGGTTGAGAACGTTTTTAGTTTGTTAAAAATTCATCGTTTTAGGTAGAAAACTAATCTTGTTGGTTAAAAATTAAACTACTTGGATACAAATTTATGTATTTTATTGAAAATTTCTTTTACAGGTTAAAAACTAATTTCTGACTTGACATTAAACTATTTGATTAAAAATTAACTTTTATGTCGAAACTTCATATTTTTGGGATGAAAATTCAACTCTTTTTTAGTTGAAACTCGTCTTTTTGTCTTGAAAATGCAATAGCTTGGTCAAAAATTGAACTGTTTTGTGAAAGATCCATTTTTTCCGATCAAAAATTAAGTTCTTTCTTAAATTAAAATTTGACTATTTCATTTTTGATTAAAATTTGAACTTTTCGATTTAAAAATTCAACTTTATGGTTGAAACTGTATGTAGTTTGTTGAAAATTTGTCTTTTTGGTACAAAATTAATCTTCTTGGTTGAAGTTTCAACTATCTGACTGAAAATTGATGTATTTTGTTGAAAATTCACTTTTTGGGGCAAAGACTAATTCATTAAATTGAAAATTGAACTATTTAGTAGAAAAAGACTTTTTTTGTTGAAATTTCATATTTCAACGGTTCGGTATAAAAACTTCATCTTTTTCTTTTAGAAATTCAAAACTTTGGCAAAAAACTCAACAATGTGGTAGCAAATGCATCTATTCTGTTGAAGATTTTTTTCATTCAAAAATCATTTTTTTCAAATGAAAATTTAACTTTTCCATTTTTGGTTGGAAATTGATTTTTTAGTTTAAAAATTCAACTGTTTGTTCGGAAGGTTGTCTTTTTTGGAACAAAATTAATCTTTATTGTTTTAAAATTCAACGCAATTTTATCCCTTGGGAGTTAAAGTTAAGTTGTAATAAGAACTAGCTGTTCTTTTATGTGCGATCAGATGATGCTTTTGCAGGATAATATGCTTGGGCTTCAAATTCAGTGAACTTTATTCGCTGGAGTAGATTCCCATCGAACTACTCACAATGCGGTTAATGCGGGGTCTGAAATGGCTTGATGATGAAGGGGATGAAAAAATCGATAGAATTATTCTGTCTCAGAGAAAACGTTTACGAAGGAAATTGAACCGATAATCTGGTGGTAGACAACAGATATTTTTATAGATTACCATCAAATCCGTTGCCCTTAAAATAAGTACTATCCAATGATTTATAATGAAATATGTATAATCAATCAATATAATCAATATATAATCAAATGTATTAAATTTAAAACTTTCTCTGAAAAAAGTTAATATTCAACGCGGAATCGAATTGCAAGTTGACAAAAATAATTTTTTTTCTATAATAATAATATTGATTATTATTATATATAATAATCTGCGATTCATTTATTCTATCCAAATTAAAGCTCGCCTTTTGCGTGTTTCTTCTCGCGTCCTTTCGAATACATGGTTTTAGGGTGGCAGTACAGGACCAGATAACCACTCCACTCCCGAGATGACGTGTTGCTTATTTAAGCCACAAAAAATTATATCAGAAAACATCATCCAATAAATATGTCAGCTTAGAATCTGAAAGTGACACTGACCAAACATTGGAACAGGCTCCGTTGCGGATTGCGATAACAAATGTAATCGTCAGTTTAAATAAAAAATGAAAACTCACCTCTGAGATATTAAGTTATTAATTGCGTGTCAAAAGATTTAATCTAAAAAAGTTAGTTTATTCAGCGTAAATCGTCCAGAAATTTTGAGGTCATCATTTTACAGGTTGTGAAAATGAGCTTACGGGAGAAATTGAATATCGCATTTTTAATTTTTCGCAAAAATGAAAACCTGTTTTTAAGATATGGGGACGCTGAATCAAAATAATAAATTTTTGATATCATACAATATTCGACGATTTCAGAATGATTAAGCTTCAAAAGGTGAGACATTTAAATTCTTTAATTTTATATGAAAATGACACCAGAATGACGATTAATTTTTACATTCGCATCAGAAAAGGTATTAGATTTGTGTAAAATTCGGCCCCCCCCCCGCTTCTGCCATATGTTTACGTTTCGAGACCTTCTGAACCCGAAAAACAGGTTTTCGCGAATGTGTCTGTCTATGTTTCTGTAGATTTTTAAATTGTTAGCACGATAACTTTCGAAAGAATTGACAGATTGGATTGGCCCTTGGTATAATTTTTAAGTGTCCTAAAATTAAGGTCAAGTTCGTTAGCATTGTGGATGAAAATTCAAAAACTTGAAGCATTTAAACAATTTTTGATACCAACCTTTTTTCGAGATTTAAAAATTTTCCATATCGTTATTAGTTGCACTCGAAAAGACGAACAATTTCTTCTAAGGACTTCTTTCAATGAAAAAAATTAACAAAGTTACCCAAACGACGCCCGATGTGAAAAAAGTCAGAAAAAGATAAACGTTACTTTTTGAACAACCTACAAGGTTGTCATAACAACTTATTATATTTTCTTGAAAAATCAAAAATTCAAATTTTGACCGCACAAAAAAATCATGAAAAATAAAAATTTCGATTTCGCGGGCAAACTATACAAGGTACGAAAAAAGATGAATCAACAAAAATTATGTATTCAAAAAAACTCTACAAATTTTTTATTAATAACTTTTCACTAGGACGCGTTGGTTTTGTTTTAATCGTAAAAAATAACAATAAAATAAAAAATTTAATTTTTGGAAAAAACCACAAAAGAGACAAGATCGTAAAAATTAACGTGAAAGATTATATATATGAACGAATTTGAAATCTAAATGAAAACGAAAAATCGAAATGAAAATGAAAAAAATGAATAAAATATATATGAAATCAACGTGCCTACCTCTCGAAAAATGAATATGTACGCGAAGCGCTTACCCCACCGCTGCTTGATCAAGCTGCAGCCGAAGATGAGGAAGCGACAATAATACCAATCGCGGAAAGCAGGCACCTTTTGAGAGATGATCACGATTTCAGGACAAGAAGGAACATTAACATGGAAGTTCCTCCTTAGCCCCAAGATCTGGCTGAAATGGATGCCTCCCTCCGTGGAGAAATCTCGCAAGAGTCCGACCTCTGGACCATCAATAAACATCATAGCCAAGGAGAATGAAAAGAAAGAGAGGTATAAAGACCTTATAAGGGAGTTGCGACGGTTATACCCGGTATATTCTGTTAAGCTAATTGTCCTGATTATCGGCGCTCTTGAAGGAGTCCAGGTTTCACTGCTTAATAGCCTGAAAAGAATCCCTGCGTTTCAAGAATGTGCTGAGACACTTGCGAGGAAAATTCAGAAGGCGGTCGTCCTTGGGTCGACCCATGTCTTTAGGGTACACGAGACTTTTGCCGGATCATCTTATTGAATTCGTCGCAGACTGTCCGCCCATCTCACGGTCGTGATACGTGGTTACAGCTGAAATTTTACAGCGATTTCGCTGGGAGCAGGTGCAATTTTTAAGATGAGCATCTGCTCCCGGCGAAATCCTGCGAAACAGAAAATTTAAGGTGCATGCTTTCGTTTATGTGCATAACCTTTTGGGGCCCGAAATTGAGGTATCGGAGTTCGTCCTCCGTCCATGGAACCGCTCCAAATGAATAAAGTACTCCCGGGACGGCAAGCATGTTCGCCGCAGATGCTTTGTTCCTGGCTGACAGTTCGAGAGACCAAATTCGTCGGTTAAGACGTTTTTCTCTGAATCGGATAGTATCCTTAATAGATTTCACGTCCTGAATGCGGCTCTGTGGCACGGCCAGGTATGTATAGATCGCTCCAGCGCCAAGGTGTCGCATAGCGCTTCTATCGACGAGCTCAGGGTCTTCTGGGATGCCATTAAATTTTCCTTTCTTCAAATAAACCTTGACGCCTTTTTCTGACCCGGACTCCATTCCAATAACTTGAGTGTACTCTTTGACAATGTCTAGAGCTAGATGTAGTTTCTTTTGATTTTTACCATAGATCTTAAAATCATCCATGTGAAATACATCAGTAACCTCATGCGTTCGATTTGCAGGTTTGCCGCAGAGGTACCCTTTTGAATGTCGAAGTACGAGATACAGTGGCAATAATGTGAGGCAAGAGAGAAGACGGCTGCTGGTGTTGCCCTGAAACACACCTCTCTGAAAGGTGACACTGTTATTGATCACACGATGTTTTCCAGATCGGATGATAAATCTGGTTTTCCAGAGCGGCATTAATCTCTCTATGCCCCTCACGATGTGTGTCTATGGGAGGTTGAATCAAAAGCTTCCCGGTAATCAATATAGGCCATCGATAGGTCACGGTGATAGGATGCTGCGTCGTCACAGACACATCTATCAATGAGCAGGTTCTCCCGACATCCTGCTATTCCGTTCTTTGAGCCTCGTTGTTCGTACATCTCTCGCCACACAGGTCCAATTGACCGAACAATCCTTTCATTTCGGATATTTTTCTAGATCTCATACAGTGTATTCAGACAAGTTATTCGCCTGTAATTTTCGGCGTCAGATAAGTTGCCCGTCTTTGGCAGGAGGACTGTGCACCCTTCCACCATCCACTCCGAAATCGCCTCTTCCGACTTTACATATGAGGTGAAAATGCGTGCCAGATGCTGGTGGGTCGAAGGAAACTTCTTCCACCAGTTCTCGATGCCTTCTGGTCCCGGAGCGGAATAGTTCTTCATGCCTCCTAATTCGATTTTCACCTCCTCGATAGTCATGCGTGGGCTTTCCTCCTCGGGTGCTATGAGAGCACTGCAAAGCTCTTTGAAGCTATGTTTATTCTATGAGTGTTATTTCAGTGGTCGCTGGACTTCGTAGACTTCTCTTCGAAATGCCTCAACCTCCTGTGGTGTGGGCGGGTGTACAACAGTAACTGGAGTTTTTTGGAAAGAGTCGAGATGGGTCAGATGAAAACTGTACATTTTTTCGGAACCACCTCTCTGTTCGCTCACGACTTCTCCTTGCGTTAGATAGTATTCCTATTCTGTCAACAATATGCCCAGCCTATCTTTGTGCTTAGTCGATGCATTCGTCTTTTGGCCTTATGATCGACCGTTGGTTTTGTTTTACGGTTTGAATCTGTTAAAGCTCTCGCTGCATTATACATACTACAACTGACAGTTCAGAGGTCGGGTTCTTCGGAAAAATCTCCCCGAACCTCGTCATATACTTCAGCCAGATCTTTGGGTTCGAGAGAAATCTGAATTTTGATGTTTCTCTGGGTCCTGAAGCATATATATGCAAAAACTAAAGGTCAGCAACCACCGCAGGGTCCCACTGGGAGCAACTGTTATCTAAAAAATGTCATCGGCTCCCAGTGGGACCTCGGTAAATCCCATTCATATAAAGACATACAGGTTCCTCCTATGCTCTAATATCTGGCTTAAATGGATGCCTCCCTTTGTGAGGATATCTCGGAGAAGTCCAACCTCTGAACTATCAATTGTTCAGTTTATGGTGCAGCGAGAGCATTGGCTGACTCAAATCGAAGAATTTGAAAGTTCGCTCAAGAACTAAGGACCTTCAATCACACACTAACTCAGTCAAAGCTGCTGACAATCAAGCAGCATATTGTTGACAAAATACGACTGTTATCTGACGCAAGGAGGAGAATATAGAAGAGGGAGGGATGGATCAGGGAGAATAAAAAGTTTCTCGCTGACTCATCAGCATCAGAAGCGAGAAAAGTGCATTACTTGATCTAGATGCTTCACTTCTGAAAGCAGAAGTAAAGAAAGCAGAAGCTAAAAAATGCCATTAACAGCTACTCGACAAGAAAATGCACGAGAATTTCATAGGAATGTAGAAAAACAGTCCTTCTCGAAGGAGCAAACTTTTGCTTCTCTCAGATCATCAGGGCTTAATTCAGGTACAGAAGGTTTCATTTTCGCATGCTAGGATGGTGTCTTTTCCACCTTAGTATACCGTGGCCGTATGTTATGTCAAGAAGTTCCCAGCAAAAGATGCAGAGCGTGTCATACATAAGCAGAGTACCTAGATCACATACTATCAGGGTGTTCTAATCACGCTGGAACGACGTATCTCTACAGACATAATGTGGCCCTAAGAGTGCTTTGTTATCATCTTTCTCTCTGTTACGCTGTTAGCCGCGACCCTGCTATGCCGAGCGCCCCGAGCGAGATAGAGTCAGTTGTCAAAAACGAGAAATGGCCAATTTTCTGTAACTACGATTTTCGGACAGGAGTCTCGATCACGAACTATATTCTTGATCGAATTTTCGGCTCCATCCGAATACAACGTTACAGCCAAGGAGAAAGAAAAGGAGGAAAGGTATCAAGACCTTAAAAGTGAGCTGCAACGACTGTACCCAGAATATTCGGTGGAAGTAAATGCCGTTGTGATAGGTGCTGCCGTAGGTCCGAAACTATCACTGATTCGTAACCTTAAAGCCATACCGGCGTGCCAAAAATATGCCAAGGCACTTGCGAGATGGATTCAGAAAGCTGTCATCCTCGGGTCGCTTTGTGTCCTCAAGACACATGAGAGTTTCGCCGGTCTCCCGTCGTGATTTCATTGTGTCCTGTGACCACATATCTCACGGTTGTGAGACGTGGCCATAAGTGTGATTTACCGCTGTTCTACTAGAAACCGGTGTCATATTTAGATGGCAGTTTCTCTCAGTGGGACCCTGCGATAGTTGTTCAATCAATATATATATATATATATATATATTGAACAGGGATTTTTTTTAATTCCCTTCTTGTAAAGCAGAATGAAAATTATTTTTCAGATATCCCTTTCCACGTCACAAATCCCCTGTTCCAAGTCAAATTATGATTCTATATGGAAATTTCTTGTTCCAAAGTGAAAATTATTATTCTCAATTGAAATTCCCTGTTCCACAGTCTAAATTATAATTCTTTAGGGGCCATCCATTTTCCACGTTGACAGTTTTGGGGGGCGGAGAGTATGGATAAAGTCCACGCTTATTTATTATCTATAGATTTCTTTTCAGAAAAACATGAAAAACTAAGAAAATGTTCATTACCTTCAGGCCTCGGATTCACTTCAGAGATCAAAAACAGCGCAGTGTCACGAATATGAAAAAAAAATAGTCAAAATAGTGTGATAACATTTTTCAAGTATTACACTTATGTGTAGTTCGAATTCAAATGTGCATATTCCGATATCAAAAAGTGTGCAAACTTTAGTTTTTAATACAGGTGTGCAGTCGTTTATCCGAATTTTTCAATACAAATTTAGATACTCACGGAAAATTGGATTATAAAAAATAGAAAAAAATTTGAAAGTACATCAAATCGGTTTGATTTACTTAAGCAAATACAATTTTTCAAATCGAAATAGCTCCTTTTTTTGATAAAAAAAAAAGGAATCCAAAAGTCAAGTCGAATCTTTGACATTCGATTTATTCGAATGTTCGAACAAGTGGAATTTCGAAGATTAAACTATACCTATGGATCCTTTTCTTAACCAAAAGAAAAAAAGAAGTTACTTTGATTTTAAGAATTTTAATAATCCAAGGATATCAAGCCGGTTTGATGTACAGTAAATTTTTTTTCTATTTCAAAAAATCAAATGTTCCAAGTGTGTCTAAATTTTTATTAAATATTCGAATAAACGACTGCACACCTCTAGTTTTTAAGCACAATTTCTAGTTTTCTATTCTAATATTCTTAGGGTATAACAAATCAGCTTCAATATTCATTTAAAATGTTATTCTTTGTTTAATAAATGATAAAAATGTAAGAAAATCTAACTATATTAGATTCAAATTTCATTTTTGTTAGTTCAAATGTTTACTATTAAATTTTTGATTAAGATTTTATACTTTTTTGTTCAAAGTTGAACTATTTTGTCGAAGATTCAACAATTTAATTCCAATTTTTTTAAATTTTCTTTTCTTTTTGGTTTTGTAGATAATTCGTATTTTGAGCTCAAAAATTCAACAATGCGGTAGAAAATTCTTTGCTTTTTGTTCATTCGTATTTTTTTATAAATTCAACTGTTTTGTTATTTTTAATTTAAATATTTGTTTGTTCCAATATCAACTATTAAATTTTCCGTTGATGATTCATAATTTTAGTTGAAAAATTCGTTTTTGTTGTTAAAAATTAATTATTTAAACTGGAAATTGAGCTATGTACTTTGTTGAAAACTCAACTCATCAGTCAAAAATGAACTATTTTGTTGAAAATTCATATTCTCAGTTTGAACTATATTTTGTTAAAAAATTCGTCTTTACTTGTTGAATGCAACTTTTTTGTTAGAGATTCATAATTTTGGTTGCAATTTCGTTTTTTGATTGAAAATTAATTTTTTAAAGTGAAATTCAACTATTTTATTGAAAACTCATATTTTCGGGTTGAAAATTAAACTTTTTTATAGAAAATTCGTCTTTTTGACTTACAATTTGAATAATTTTATAGAAAATTCAACTGTTTGATACAAAAGTAACCTATTTTGCACAAAATAAGTTTTTTTTTATTTAAAAATAGTTCTCTTAAATAAAAATTTTACTTTTCCATTTGTGGTTAAAATTGATCTTTTGCAGTATAAATATTAAATTATTTATTCAAAAATGTTCAGATACAAAACAAGTATAAACTAAAAATTAATGAATTTAGTTGAAAATTTTTGGGATTTTTTTAATTTGTCTTTTCGTGGATAATTCAACTACTTAGTCTGACTTTATTTTTAGATGATCCCTAAAGAAATAGACGAAAAAAATTAAGTCGTCAAAAGTTACGTAAGAAACTGTGAGGGGGCGGGGAGTCAAAGCTTATGGAGCATTACCGAACAATTGTAAGAAAATAGTGTATTTATTTTTATTGTTTTCGGAATAGTAACAAAATAGTGTCGCCGCTTAACAAAGTATCAAATAGTGGCAATAGTGTGGCGAGTCCGCGGCCTGTATTACTTGTCCAAGTCAGAATTATATTTCTTAAGAAATATAATTCTGACTGTCGTGAATTCCCGAAATTTCCTATTTATTTGATATTTTAATGCAGAAATATAGTGACTCCCGTTTTATAAAATTTGAATGAGGGATGTTACATATTATGGTGAATATTTATATGCAAAAAATGAAAGAATGTTTAAATTCAAACAAATTCGACTACGGAACAAGAAATTTAAAAAATCTAACGAATAAAGTTAAACGGTGCTCAATTGAGATTTGGATATAAGTGAGGTTTCTTCAAAAATCGTCTTTTCTGGCTTTTTACACCTCTTTCAATGAGAAAATTAAAGTTTTGTAATTTTTACCCAAAAGTTGAATATGTAGCTTTTTCATTTATAAAACCAGGGAAAACTAAACAGTGATAATTCCATTGCCACTTCCATTAGATTATTACATGCACACGTAGCACCATCAATTTTTTTCACACAACTAGTATTTAAGTCATCCATCCACTTATAGGAAAAAATAATATACTCAATCGCAGAATTTTCTGTTCTAAAGTGAACCTGAAATGAAAATTATAATTCTTTATAGAAAACTCAAAATTATAATTTTTTACTGAAATTCCTTGTCCCAACTTAGAATTAAAGCAATAAAATATATTAAAACACTTTGAATTTGCATATTTAGTAGATTTGAGAGAAAAAATCCGGGTCACTAAATCAAATTCTTGGTCATTTTTCGGTTTTCCGGTTAGATAGCCACCTTGATAATATACCTTTAACAAGCTGGTACTTTTCTGGGGTCAAAAGCTTTATGCCATCATGTTCTCCAACCTGTTCATTTCCGGAGTTTGTTCTACAAATACATCTCTGGCGCAGTGTCTCTGCCCCACAATGCTTCAGCCATGTCTCGAACGAATCGTGAATCATTTTTCATGAGCATCAGGGCCCATGCGTCCTCGTAGACGTATCGCCCACCACCAAGATACACCTATTCAAAAGAATAATTGGAAATTAAAAAATTACCAAAATATTGCAGGGGTAATATATATTATTGTTTCATTACCATCATTCATTTACGAATTATATATTAAAAAATTTGAAAATTCATAGCTGAAACCACATGATACAATACATATAATTGTTTACTCAAACTCAAATTTAAAAATTAATAAAATATTAAATGACACATTTATATTTAAAATTTAAAGCTTTTTCGGGTTTCAATCGTGTGCAAAACTACGGATTCCTATCGAACACTCTCAGATATGACATTTGGTCTACATTGGACCGCATACCAATCCCAACGTATTAAAGATCTTTCTACTAAAAAAAAAAAAAAAAAAAAAAAAAGAAATTGACAAATTACATCCAGTAAGGCATGCACTATTTGGGAGCCGATGTCATTTTTTAGATTACAGTTGCTCCCAGTGGGACCCTGCGGTGGTTGTTAACCTTTAGTTTTTAATCATATATATATATATAGTTTTTCGATAAGAAACACTAATAAAACCGAAAAACGTAAATTTTTGAAAAATTTTGAATCTTTGAAATATAATATTTTTTGATTAAGAATAAAAAAAAAAATGATGATGAGTTTTGTTTGGAAATGCTAATTTCGGTGAAAAAAACCTAAACACTTCAAATTTAAATAAATTTTAATTCTTTTCCTTGAAACTTTATTATTTTATATTAATGTTATTAAAAAAGTAGTAAATTAGAGCGAAAATCACTAATAATATAATAATTACTTGCTTGCACTTGTACGTAAAAATTTGTGCAGATAAAAATACTTATGTAACATCGGCTAGTGTTAAAAGACAAAAGAATTTTTTTTCCTTGTGTTTCTCCTGTTACTATTTCCAAATTTAAACAACATTTCTACATTTTTTTACAATTATAAACTCGTTTCATTCATCAAATCATCACAAATATTCATCCGCTATTTTTAACAAACAAGATATTCAAAACGTTTTAATTTTAAATTTGGAAAGGTTTAGAGGAAAATTTTAAGCCGCAATCTGTTGGATGTGGATTTGAATACACACTTTTTCTGCTTTAAACTGAAAAATATTTTTATCTTTATAAAACTTTACTTTTAAAAACGTTCTTTGCATGCAATATAACCGCATTTTTAACAACTGTTAACAAAAAACAACATACTGATAGAGCAAATTTTATTTTTTAATGCACATCTACGAGCCAAGACATTCGATTGTAGATATCTTCAAAGAAATCGACTGATAACAAAAAAACAGTATTATGACATAGAAAATCAAATTGTTCAATGCACATTTACATATAAGGTCCTTCAATTGGAGCTATCGCCCAAAAAAATCCAATTAATAGAAAAGCTTCCAGCATATAATGGTTTAACTGACGGAATTTCTTCATTTTTCTTATTTTTTAACCTCTGATAAAAAAAAAATTATTTTAACCTATGCAATTCTATTTCTTAATGAATTTCTTAATCTGCATGCTAGAATACATATCTAAAAAAAATCCTCATTTTTCTAATTCTTTACCCACTGAAAACGAAAAAGCAATACCATGACATAGCAGATTTCAACCATCTCCCCAAAACTCGGATTAATAGAGAAGCTTTCAACATATAATGGTATAAAAAAAGAAAATTTCTTTATTTTTCTCATTATTCAATCTTGGATAATGAAAAATCATCAGTATACACAGCAAATTATATTTTTTATTGCACATCTACATGGCGACAAGACTTTCAATTTGAACCATCCCCGAAAGAAATCGAAATAATAGAAAAGCTTTCAGCAGTTATCTGAAAAAAAAATTTCCGCATTTTAAATACTTTTGAACCTCTGATAACAAAACAACATCAGTATAACACAGCAAACGTCTACTAATAGAACTAATAGAAGACTAATAGAGACTAATGGACTAAAAAAAGAACTTCCAGAACAGTCGCCTAAGAAAAGGAAATTTCCTTATTTTTTAATCTTTGATAATGAAAAAAATCAGTATAACATAGAAAAATTAATTTTTCTATGCACATCTACATGCCAAGACCTTCAATTTGAGCCGTTTTCGAAGAAAATCAGATAATTTTCGGGGTGTGATAAACACTGTACAAAAAAGGGTGCCCCTAATTAATATGTATGATAATAATTTGAAAATTTTAATTTACCTGCGCATCAATATTAAAAAGGACCAATGTTTCTCAATTTGCATAATAAATAATTAAACAGGATTACTTGTAGATTGAATTTTCAAATTTTCAAATATAAGATACACTGCCGTACAAAAATTTTTGGACACCTCTTTTTTGATGACTGATTAAGTTATTCTAATTTAAATTATGTCAGAGCTAAAAAAATTTCCTTTAAAGGGGCTCATTTTATACACAATTTTGAGAGTATTCAACTCTTCAAGGGAAAAATTGACATAATTAAAATTAAGGGAACTTGATCAGTCATCAAAAAAGAGATGTCAGAAAACTTTTACATACAGTATAAAACAACCATAAGTAATAAAGAGCCAATCTGGGTTTCAACAACAATGATTGCGAGATTTTCAAGACACATCGTTACACCACTTTTCTTAGATAGTTAATGTCCAATTGTCCACATCATATAAAAAATACCGCAAGATCGCAAATTTAACATACCCTCTAAACAAGAATATTCCAACTATGAAGTTTTGTTCTCGGCACTAACATCTTTAATTTGATATACAAAAAAGCCATTAGCTATATCAAACCGCAGTCGTGATGAGAGTCAGAAACTTATGTGGGAAGGGGGTAGCCTGTAAGAGAATCTGAACAGTAGGGGAAGAAAAGATCTGGTACCATAAATCAATTAATTTTAGCCAGTTCGATATGCCGGTTAATTTAAATTCTTTCGGAAGCCCCAGGAATTATTGTCTGTATGCTGCTTGAGTCTTTGAGAGTGCGTCGCGATGTCGATGACGACGTTTGTGATTCTGTCGATCGAGGGTTGAGGGGGTTAAGGGGGATGAGAACTCAAGAACTCAAGAATTGAGAAGGTTGAGGGGGCAGACGCCACCTTAAGTATTTCTGATCGAATTCCGAATGGCTGGTTCGTCGTTCGGCCAGTCGCTCGCGGGAAGAATTCAAACCCCGAGGAGCAAATGGACGCGAAGAGACGATCGGGAGAGGCAAAATACAAAATAAGCATCACGGAAACACCGCGGTACTGGCGCTCCATCTATCCTTCTTTCTCTCTTTCTCTTTAATTCTTCTCTCATCTCCCTTCACTCTTCTTGATTCTTCACTCTCTCCTCTCCCCGCCGAAGCGCAAAAACAATGCAATCACTTCGATCCACTAATCAGCGCTATTCGCCACAGTTATTTTTACTATAGCGATTTTTCAGAAAAAGAATCACCAGTCTAATCCGTCATTTCTTATCTGATCTAACCAAATTCTTGACATTGATTCGAATTTACGAGAGAAAAAGTTAATATTATTTGTGTTTGGTGTTTTTTTTTTTTTATTTGGAGATAATTAATTGGCCGTGGCTATTATTTCAGCTTTTTAGGATGAATATCAGTCTTGACAGTAACGTACGTTACTGTATGTTACTTTAGCAAATTTTGTCATGGTAGCTATACTACATTATATGTCATGATAACCAATCAAAAATGCATTGTAAATTTTTTTTCACCCTAGTGGGGAAGGCCCCCCCTCCCCCTAAGTTTCCATTTCCAGAGAAAAAAAATCCCTAATTTTTTTTCGAAATTCGAATATTGACACGTGCCACCAGGCACTTCAAAATCCTATTTAATTAACATGGGGAAATTTTGGATTTTCGAAAAATTGAACTCCTACTTGAGGGTTTGTTCGTAACATGCCAACTTGTTTAGGGATTGAAGAGGAGTACCTATGAAATAAAAACAAACTAATAACTTTTATTTTTGAACCACATTACCCCCCCCCTCCCCCATCCCACAGCGACCCAAATATGACCCAAAAATAAAAAACTACATTGAAAGATGAACGACTGACCAAACAGGTGTATAAAGGTAAAGTAAATGGCAGAATGCCCAGAGGTAGACCGCTGAAATAATGGTTAGAATCTGTGAATGAGACATTAATTCGAAGAGACATTATTATTACAGATTTTTTTTTATCATCTAAACAGTATTTGAAGTAATTTTTAACACCATCTAAAATAGATTTTCACAAGACCGACTGACTAACGCTAGATTAGCTCTTCCAGTCCAGCGTTAGATTGGCTTGCCCCGAATAGTTCCCCGATAATTTTCTACACAGGTAGTTAGAAATTTATAAATCTTAACTTAAAACTTTGAAGTTGAATATCGCAGAGTTTAAAATTAAGTTCAAATACTACCAGCTTGAAGTAATTATAAAGTACCTGATATGCCAGGTTCTTTATCGGTTGAATGCATGGTTAGTTCTTACCTACAACAGAGAAAAAAATTTATTGTAGTCACAATAAACGAAGTTTAATTTTCTAAGCTGGGTTGTAAAAGTTACAAATTTTTAATCTTTTTCACATTTAGTATGGTTTTAATTTTTATAATAAAATAAATGTATCAAAACCGTTTCGTAAATTAGGTCTCTATTAACGAATTATTTCTGAACCCTTGTATAAAATGAATTTCTAAAGCTTCAAGTTTAGAAGTAATCAAATCTTAAAAGCTACAAAGTTAACAGCGTCAAAACTTGGAACGCTCATAACTTAACATTAAAAAGCACCGTTATTTGAAAATTTATATTTAAATTTCTTTTTTAATCGTGGAAGAAGCGCTTAAACTTCGCAGAATAGAATAGAATTTAATTCTCCACCTAAATCCGGTTTCGATTTTTACATCTTGTTTACAAAAAGCATCCTATTTAAAAAACTCACTTCAAATATTGAAACTTCGTATTACTCAAATGTAAATAAAATAAAGTTCAAGTGCCCGAATTTAGAACAATACAAATTTTTAAACACTGAAATTTTTATTCGAGCCTCAAATTTACAAAAAAATTTAATGCTAAATTTGAATAAATATCAAAACGTCTGAATTTCGAATATAGCTTATAATTCAGAAGAGCCCACATTTCGAAATTAAAAGTTCAGTTACAAAACAGTTAGATTTTTCAAATCCAGCATATTAAAAAGAATAAAAATTTGGAAGGCCTAAAATATAAAAGCGCCAGAATTTGTAACGATTTATATTCAAAAATCCTCAATTAATATAAAATGTAATTAAGTAATTAGAAAGCTCTTGCAATTTTATAGAACACCAAATTAGAACGCCCCAAAACTTCAAATGCAGCAAGTTCAAATTTCCAACGCGAACTTCAAAATTATTTCAAATATTTTCTTAAAAATAAATCAGATAATACATGATAAAAATGTAAAGTAAACGAAAATTGAATTGAAATCTTAATAAATAAATGCGAAAGCAGAATTCGATGCCCGTTGACGTCTGGGGGTTCGACGTCGCGACGAAGTGACGGAATGGACGGGAAAATTGAAAACTTTTAACAATCGAATCCGATGGAAGATACGCCGCGAGGTAGACGCCACGACCAATAATAAGCAGACGAGTTCTCTGGCATTAAAATAATCTGATAGTCTCATCGACAGATTCGTTGCGGCCGGAAGAGGACGGGGAAAGGAGCAGGTTAGGAATATAAAATTGATGTCGCCTCGGTTGATGAAAAATATCGAGGGAAAGAGAAAAAATGGGGAAGCTGACGAAAAGTCTAATATATTACTTTAGTGACAGCGAACGGCTTCATTCAATTGGTTGAACGTCGAAGGAAGAAACTTCTCATACCAAAAATCTGCCCTTGATACTGACAATGTATTTTTTATCACAATAAGAAAATTATTTAGGAATATTTAAATTGTAAATAATATTATTTCAAATGAGGTCAAGTTGCCTTCAAATTATAATCAAAAATAAAGAAAATAGGAAATGAAAAGCACTTTTAAATATTTTTTTTTGTGATGAGAGCGGACAAAAGAATTAAAGGTGTTAAAATCGATTTGTCTCTGATTGTTGTGAGTACAAGAGAGAGTGACGAAGCAATTTATGAATGGATTCTAAAAAAAATTGCGGAGGAGGATCACAAAAGCATTAGGTCTTTTATATCATCCAACCCCTATTTTTAGTAATGACGTCACGCATGTATCGATTGCGTGACCAAAATTTAGGGAGAGATTTTCGATCATTCTTTTATAAAGAACGTGAAACGTGTTTTACTGAAGATGGAGGAATTGATTAATGGATTTCCCAATCGAACTAAATAAATTATTTAATTCCAAAGACTTCAAATTTTGAAACAAACGAATTTTTATTTATTATTTGAGTATTTTTTCTTGTCGGCTTTTTTTTCCGGTATGTATTCATAAAAATGTTTAACAGCATCGTAAGCGGCTTTTCAGAGAATACCTGATGTTTCCTGCAACTACGTATATATGTGCATAGGTAGAAACGTACAGATAGTGGTGCAAAACGGCTTAAGGTGGCACTTTTCAGACCACTAAAGCTTTGTCCGGTAAGTTAAGAAGGTGACAGAACTGGATAAAACTTCTTGATAATCCAGAGTTTAATTCTTAAATCCGATCCAGTCTTCTTCCGTACTTTTTACTTTTGAAAATCCCTGAAGTTTATTTGTTCCATAATTCGTTATTGGTTTCATTTATTATTCATTAATAGCATGCATCATGTGTAAATACGTCCATCACCGACAATTTTTTTCTACAAACTTATGTTCATACGAAATGAGATATGGAGTTAATTTATGGTTATAAATATTTAGGACCACGTAAACACATTCGTGTCTTCTATTATTTAATTTCCCAAACTTTCAACTCGATGTCTCATTTTATGTGATTATAAGTTTGTAGAAAAAATCTCACTAATATACATATTTGCACCTCATAAATGGCCTTATCATTAATGACATTTGTGTAGTTAAAATAATAATCAAATGTGTGGTTTCGATTTTACCACACATAAACTCCCTATTTGAAGCGCTCTAACGAAAAACAATATCCCTTAAATTATTATTCTTCAAACGCAAATTTAAAGAGCCATTTAATTAGCCGATAAAAGCTTTTATGCGTTTATTTACACCATGGGGAGAAGTTATATTTTCATTATCATCTGGATATTGGAAATTAAGTATGAAGCACGAGATTTTATTTATTTATTAACGCACACGAAGAGACCTTTTATGCCAGTTTTGCTATATGCATAATTGACCAAATTTAAATTATTTCTAGGAGATTACAGGGATCACAGTAGTTCAGTAATTCAATTTTAGGAAAAATATGGGACTTTTTTTAAAAGGAGTTCAAACAAAAACTGCATACATAAATCATAAAATGCTATAAAACTCCAATGATTTAAACTTTATATTTTTGTATATTTTTTGAAGCTTTGTGCCTCCATGCGTCTAAATGATTTGCAAAGTGCTTCAATCAAGAGGTCCCGGAAGCTGGAATTACAAAATTGTCATATCGATATGGGCCAGCTTCAGCTGAAGCTACAACTCCCCTATGCGAAACTCGGAAACTATTAGAGATATCAAATTCTTCTTTGCGCAGAATATTTTTCCTTGATTCTGCCCTAGGGTCAAACATGGTACAAAAAAATGTCGTGAAATTTCAAATAAAAACTGTACTCTGTATATATTAATTTCAAAGATGAAAAATATGAATACTTTTTATAAATATTCCTAAATCTGATTTGAATATGATACACATTGATTTTTATTTGAAAAAATCCTGTAAATAGTCGGTCATTGTATAAACTGTACGATATTTTTGTACCATATTTGGCCTTATGAAATAGATTTAAAGAATGAAATTATGAAAATATCTTCATTAATTAGTGCTTAATTGAAAATTACATTTTTCGTTGACATTTTTATTTGACATATCTGAAATATTGAAAAATTTTGTCAAATTTTGTCAAGAATCATGTGAAAATTATATAAAAACAAAATACTTTAAAAATAAATAGTTATTCCAAATTTTTATTTTGTATACAAAAATATTTTTCGCCTTCAATTATAATTTTATTGAAATTTTCCTTTTTTCCTGACTAAAAATCATTTTTACTTAAAAATTTATTTATTTTGTTGAAAATTCATTTTTTGAAATTAAATTCGACCGTTTTTTATAGAAAATATTTTTTTTATTGAAATAGCAATTATTACATTTTTCGTTAAGAATTAACCTTTTTGCCTGAAAATGAAACTATTCGGTTGAAAGTGTTTTTTTCTGTTCAAATTTTGATTTAAAATATCTGAAATCTTAGAAGATATTTCGAAACTTTCTCAAGAATCTCAGAAAACTTATATTTATATTTATTTTTACAATTTTATTTTAATTCTAAAATAATTTTAATTTGAAACTAATTGTAAATAATTGTAAAATAAATTTAATAAAATTTATTTTATAAAGAAATATCCCATGATTTTAAACGTACAAAACTATTTTAAAGGTAATTTTTTGTAGTAATTTAATAACTAATGAACATATTTTTAAAATATTTATCCTTGATTCTGCCCTAGGGTCAAACATGGTACCAAAAAATATCGTGAAAGTTCAAATAAAATCTGTACTCTGTATACATTAATTTCAGAAATGAAAAATATTAATACTTTTTATAAATATTCCTAAATGTTATTTGAATATGCCACACATTGATTTTTATTTAAAAAATTCTTGTAAAGAGTTGGCTATTTTATAATTTGTACGACATTTTTGTACCATGTTTGTCCTTATGGCATAAATTTAAAGAATGAAATTATTAATTTTATTAATATTAATTTTGTGAAATTTTGTCAAGAATCATGTGAAAATTATATTTATATAACCTTAACATAAGCAAAGAAAATACTTGAAAAATAAATACTTATTCCAAATTTGTATTTTGTATACACAAATATTTTATGGCCAATTAGGGCGTCCTTTTCGGCTGTCGTTTTTCCTGTCGTTTTCCCGTGGTCGCGAAAAAACTAAAGGGAAGAAATGACAGGAAAAAAATGACAGGCCTGTTATTTTTTTCATGTAATATATTTCCGTAAGGGGGAGACGTCCATGCTTCTATGCCTACATACTTAAAATTAACTTTCATACCTCACAGTCGACAACTGTGTCGAACTTGGAAGAAAACGGTTTGCCAGGCCTCCACTTATAGTCCCGAAGACTGATTTCACTTGTTAGCTACTTTCACCTTCAGCCACCTAGCGTCACCCTACTGGAATTAAAAAGATGTGGATCCTATTTTTTTTGAATAATTTTGAATCTTTACGATAGATAGAGATACAGAGAATGTATCCCATTCTATCTCTTCGTCAATATAAATTCACGTCTATCTTTTTCAACACTGTCTTTTCTATATAATCCTATCCATTATCTCTGCACGTCAATACTTTTTTATCTCACTGTGAATCTCCATTCCCGTCTATCTTTTTCAATCTCAGTGTATCATACACCTATCAACGTCAATCTTTTTATATCTATTTTTATATATGAATTCACGTCCATCTTTCGCAATACCCGCTTCTCTGTCTCACCCTATCTTTATCTATCCACGTCAATATCTTTCTATCCCTGAATTAATATAAATCTTCATTTATCTTTTTCAATCTCCTCTTCCGTATCTCATTGTATTATACATCTATCAACGTATATCTTTTTCCATCTATTTTTCAATCTGAATTCACATGTATCTCTTTTAATACCCACTTCTTTATCTCATCCTATCCTTTATCTATCCACGTCAATATTTTTCTATCCCTGAATTAATATAAATTTCCATCTATCTTTTTCAATCTGCTCTTCCGTATCTCATTGTATCATACATTTATCAACGTATATCTTTTTTTTAATCTATTTTTCAGTCTGAATTCACATCTATTTCTTTCAATACCCTCTTCTCTATCTCATCCTTTTTTTTATCTATCCACGTTAATATTTTTATATCCCTGAATTAATCTAAATTTCTAGCTATCTTTTTCAATCTTCTTTTCCGTATCTCATTGTATCATATATTTATCAACGTATATCTTTTTACATCTATTTTTCAATCTGAATTCACATCCATCTCTTTCGATGCCCTCTTCTCCATCTCATCCTATCCTTTATCTATCCACGTCAATATTTCTCTATCCCTGAATGAATCTAAATTTCCAGCTATCTTTTTCAAACTCTTCTTCCCTATAATTGTATCATACATCTATTAACGTCAATCTTTTTCCATCTATTTTTCAGTTTGCATTCACGTCTATCTTTTTCAATACCCGCTTCTCTATCTCATTCTATCTTTATCTGTCCACGTCAATATTTTTCTATCCCGGAATTAACGTAAATCTCCATCTATCTTTTTCAATCTGAATTCACATCTATCTCTTTCAACACCCTCTTCTCTATCTCATCCTATCCTTTATCTATTCACGTGAATATTTTTCCATCCCTGAATCAATATAAATTTCCATCCATCCTTTTCAATCTCCTCTTCCGTATCTCATTGTATCATACATTTATCAACGTATATCTTTTTCTATCTATTTTTCAGTCTGAATTCACATCTATCTCTTTCAATACCCTCTTCTTCGTCTCATCCTATCCTTTATCTATCCACATGAATATTTTGCTAGCCCTGAATTAATCTAAATTTCTAGCTATCTTTTCAATTTCCTCTTCCGTATCTAATTGTATCATACATCTATTAACGTCAATCTTTTTCCATCTATTTTTCAGTCTGAATTCACATATATCTCTTTCAATACCCTCTTCTCCATCTCATCCTATCATTTATCTGTCCACGTCAATATTTTTCTATCCCTGAATTAATATAAATTTCCATCTATCTTTTTCAATCTCCTGTTGCGTATCTCATTGCATCATACATCTATCAACGTCAATCTTTTTCTATATGTTTTTCGGTAAGAATTCACGTCAATATTTTTCAATACCCATTTCTCTATCGCATCGTATCATCTATCTATCCACGTCAATCTTTTTATATATCTCTGTCAATCTAAAGTTGCGTCAATCTTTTTCACCCCCGCTTATTTTTTCTTATCTTGTCCTTTATCTTTACTCGTCAATATTTTACTATCTCTCTGTCAATATAAATTCCCGTCTATCTTTTCTAATCTCATCTTCCCTATCTCATGCCAAATTTTCTGGAACTACGATTTTCGGACAACAGTCTCCGTTGCACACTCGAGGCCTGACATTGTTCTCCAAGAATTCGAGAAACGAACTATATTCTTGATCGAATTCTCGGCTCCTTCCGAATGCAACATCACTGACAAGGAGAAAGAAAAGGAGGAAAGGTATCAAGACCTTAAAATTGGTGCGCCCTTACTTTAAAAAAAATAATTAAAATATAATTTTCGTATTACCATATGGAAATCTCACATGACTATATATATATATATATTTATATATGTGTGTGTGTGTGTGTTTGTGTGTTACGGCTAAAGTCCGAAATGTGGCTACTACCAGGTTCAGGCGGCTAAAGCTAGTTCTATCCAACGATTTTGGATAAAGTTGATTTGAAACATAAAATAATAGTAATTTCTGGCTTTATACGGATAAACTTCGCATTAGCCAAACGTCTCCAGATGAAGCTGGAGTTATAATGAAAATAAAGTTTTACATATACAGTTACATGTATTTTCGTCATGTACAATTTTAGGATTCATAGATACATTTTAAAGTATATTTTTAGAATATAATGTTAATTTTAAAAAGGTAAACAGTATTATTTGTTGACGCAAGACATGCTGTGATGACATTTTGAGTTACAAAAAATGCCTGCCAATTTACACTTGCATCTCTTTGTATTCCAGCCCTGTTTGCAGTTACACCTAGTAAATCCTTGGTCTCCTGTATGAGATTGGATGTTAGCGAGTTGCCGTAAACTTTTTATTTCCTCTGATTCTCGACCAGTTCTGAATTGCACAGTGTAAGTTAATTCCTTGTAAATTTGGTATCTATCGTTTCGTCAGTATTGCCTAATTTGTAGAATCCTTCGTAATCTACGTCAATAATCACCATTAAAACATTTCTAGCCTCCTCGACCTCTTTCAACGTCAGGTGTCGGTACTCTGACAGTATCTCCAACTTTACATATTGGAAATTGAGAATTTGATCTATTTTTCATTTTTTTTAGCTTGGGAAGTCAAACATTCCTTGGCATTTATTCTGTTTTGAATAATATCAGCCTGCTTCTTACAAATTTGACAAATTCCGTTTTCGAGGGAGCCATTACACTTATTACATCAAAAAATTAATATATTTGTATTAAACTGAAAAAATTATATTATCCATTATATTATATTTAAATAATAACCTGTTTTTCATAAATTGAACAAATCGTAGTCCCTCTGACCATTGGCTGCAGGATGCATTAGTCATCCAAGTCATAAGCATGTTTTTTATATATTGATTTTCCCTTTCTACGTTTCCTTGCGACTGACTATGCCTTGGCTTTCCGTGAACAATCTGTCGTCCAGGCCTATAGTGCGTAATTCTTCTATCCTGCAATTTACGAATTCCCGCCCATAATCAGAATGTAAAATATTTGGCGCTCCGAAAATGCAAAAAATATAAAGTAATTGTTTAACCACTTTTGCTGCTCTTTTAGAAGTCAATGGTCGTAATTCAACAAATTTGGTGAGATCGGCTTGGTGCTACATGATAAATTTGTATGGCCCATCTACACTTGACTGCATATCTATAAGATCCACTTGACATCCACTATTCATCTCTGAAAAAACCATAAGTCTCCAAACCAGAGCTTTTTTCGTGGATTTTCTTTTTTTTACATGAAACAAAAAACTTCAAAGACAACAGTGTAACTTCCTGTGTGCTTAAATCATTATCTTTATTCAAAGGAACAATTAGTTTTTCTACACCTCCAACAACGAAAACATCAAATCGCTGTAATCGTCTACGCTGTATCGTTGTCAAACTTTTGGCTTCTTTCGCACTTTCAATATCTTTTAAATGAGCATTATACACTGAAAACAATTTTTTTTAGAAAAACAACTATCACCTGTGGTTAAACCTAATCTAGTTGAAATAACAAGGATTCCATCGGAATCCTTGGAACTAAAGAACACTAGTTGGACTAACAATGAAATCTATTTAATATTACCATGCTGTTGATTACAAAGTTCCACTGCAGACCTTATAAAGAATAATGTTAAACGTAGTAGTGAATATACACGGTATTTGCGCTTATTTCACCTTTATAAATATGTAGAATCAGTATCATTCATACACAAAATGTTTTTTGAAAAAACTACAAAATGTGTTTTCTGACAGAAAGTAAAAGGATGTTCTTTATACAGAAGGAATTGAAGGAAGTTATTTTCTACAAACCATATATAATGTGTGGCATTTGCTTACAGATCTGAAAATACTTCGCCGTTATATTTTTAAAATTTTCCGGAACAAGTTGCTATATTTACAGGAATGAACTTTATAGCTAAGCATTGTAAAAAGGTACGTAATAAAATTTGAATACCTTTTGTTCTCACCGTATATAGTACCGTATATAAAAACAAAAGAAAACTGCTTTTGTCTTTAAAGTAAGCTTGTGATAAGATTGAAATTGTTTTCTTTATCAAAGACGACACAAAAATTCTTTTTTTTTCTATTTATTTTATTTTTCTAACAATTAGGGGGTACTATTATTATAATTTAATTTTTTTTTTCATTTTATGTATACCTTTTTGAAATTTTGAAGAAGACTGAGATACACTAACCCTTTGACTTAACCACTATTACCTAAATTACCCCCTTCTCAATAAACCTATATGTAATGTCTGACGTACTAAATCCTCTGTAGTCCCTAAATCCCATACTGTTTATAGCCAGATTATTATTAGAAGCGTTCGAATTTGCTTGGACTTTTGGCTACGGGAGAAGAACATCGCAGAAAACTAAAATACTCGAGGACAAATGGTTACCAATAGACGAGCTTGGATGTAGACTTTTGAATCTTTCGATATCATCAAGTATCTATACCCATTCTCGGCATTAAACCTCTCACCTGAACGCAGTTAAATTTAGTGAGAACAAGACTAAGCGAGGATCAGCAACGGTGACCCACCCGAGTACTAACCGCGTCCGTCTGTACTGGATGTCTGTTATTCGTCAAGTGAAGAATAATCTTACAGATACAATCACTTGCAGAAGTCACAAACATACTTTAATTTAGAAACATATGGTTAGGATTGTGCTACGAAATCTTGAGTTAATGAGTTAGAAAGAGACGATTCCTATTCAGTGATATCATCAACTGTGTCCATGCTCTATTTCTGGAACAGTACACCCCTGGCCAAGCATTTGAGCTAAGCTCTATGTAAAAAGCATCATACTCATTTAACTCACCTTTAATAAGTTCTAATTTCGGTTTGAAGTAAAGCAAAGGTATATATGAGGGGCTGATAGCAAAAGCGGACTAAGAAAAGAGTCGGAGCAAAAGCGGGTTCATTATTTCTCCGCGCAAGAACGAATCGCCTACGCGCTACGAGCAAAAACGAGTTAAAGATTAAACTCGTTTTTGCCCGGAGCGTGCGGACTA
This sequence comes from Andricus grossulariae, assembly GCA_011634705.1. Taxonomy (NCBI): domain Eukaryota; kingdom Metazoa; phylum Arthropoda; class Insecta; order Hymenoptera; family Cynipidae; genus Andricus; species Andricus grossulariae. Next base: position 10,595,962 of record JAABKJ010075445.1, on the reverse strand, counting down.
ACCCATTTTTACCCGCACTCATATTTCGATTCGGTTCGACTCCAACCGAACTCTTGATTCGTTTTTGGCTACGCTGATATTTCGTTTCATTCGTGCCTGGACGATCGAGAATAAATAAACTTGACGTGTTTATCTCCATAATAGCTCAAGCGCAATAGAGTTTTACGTCAACTTTTCCTAGACAAGGTCAATCAGAAACAGGTTGTTCTAATGGTTGTACTGATAGTGCAACTGTAAATCCTCTGATGTGTGCGGCCTTTAGGGACCCCGTCAACGCGTGGTCAGCTCTCCTGTTGAAGCGACAACCAAGCTGTGGAGTAGTGTTGGGCCGCGGTAATATTCTCGGTAATTACCGCAGGAAACTCACCGTCGTTACCGTAATGTTACTTTCGTTACCGGTCACATTGCGACGCCATCTGTGCGATGAAATGTGAACTTCAAATCATTTATGTACATATTTATTAATTATTCTTATCGACTTTATTGTTTTTTTTACACTTATAAAAGAAAAGTCGAAAAATTATTTTATATTAAATAGTTTCAATATTTCTTTATTCGTAACAGAAAAATAAACACAATATTATTGGAACTATCATTTAGGATATCTGAAAAATAGTATTGATTCAAAAATTTTGAGATAAGATAACTTTGTTTAAAGAGAAACTGGTTTTGGCACAAGGAAAAGCATTTTCTAAAATTTATAATGGGGAGAATTCGAGAACGGTTTTATTGATTGATATGAAATTTGCAGTAAGCTTGTTGAATATGCATTACCCTAATAGCACGAAACGTTCCTGGAATATTCCCGGAACGTTCCTCGGGAACTTTCGGAACGTGAGAGGTCAAAATCGATGTCAGTTTATGATACGGATATCATATTATGGATAGTATATGCGGTACTCAAAACTTACAAATGACATCCATTTTCACTTATCTCTTACGGTTTACGAGATAATTTTGGTTAAAAATAACAATAATGTAAGGTTCCCCTCAGGCCCCAATGGAACGTTCCTGGAACGTTCCCAAGCGGCTGACATTTTACACGTTCCGGGAACGGTCTGCTGGGACGTTCCGAAGGTGCCCGCGGAACATTCCAGAAACGTTCCTGGAACGTTCTTTGCTATTAGGGTAGAACTTAAAAATATAGATAATAAATTTCTTAGATTTTTTTACCATCTGTAAGGGGCGATAAATATCACTTCTTTTTAGTAAAAATATGAACAAGAAATGATCATTTTTTCTTATTTTCTTTCTTTCGGTCTGATGGTAATATTATAAAAATGTTTATTTTTTTAATTTTTTTCAATTTTTTTCTTATAACTGTAATAGATGTCCTAATAATAATGACCCCAATAATTTTGTATCATTTGTTGTTAAATAAAAAAATGAATTTGAATATGAACATCATTTTTCGACTTTTTTGCTGTTTTTATCTTAAAACATTTTTGAGGCAGCACTTAGAATCATTCAATATCCTAAGTATCTCCTGCTAACGCTGATATGTACAGGTTAGGAGCTACTTAGAAACGTTACATTTCTTAGCAGACTTTTTTACATAAGAAAAATATATGTATTTGGTGTCAAGTTTATGAGAGAATTGTAAACCATTGTTAAAAAATAATATTTTACAAGAAATATTATGGACGTAAGCTCTTTAAGCAAAACAAACCAAGCTCTGTTGTGGATGTTCAAGACTACTTCAAAACGTGAAATTTTTCCCGCAAGTCATTTAATACTACAAATATACATGAATATTATATCAAAATAATCAGAATATCATGAGAAATTCAAATTTAGTCTGTAAATTACCAATTTTTTCGTTACCAATCGTTACCGGAGAATTTCCTCTACTTTACTAGTAATTTCAGTCGTTACCGGTAATTTCTGGTAACGACCCAACACTACTGTGGGGAAATCGGTATAACTATTCTGATGGCTTTGAATTCAAAGACTCTGAACCAAAACCGGTTTTACCTATGAACCAGAAGCACGTACCTGACCTTTGTCAAGATTTGGCGACGCAATCGTCCTTGACTTCGAACAGGTCACATTTTAGTTATGCATATTTGGCCTCCAATACCGAGAACTCCGAGAACCAAATCTTCACCCTGGCAAGTGATGAATTAGATCACAGTAGGCAAAGAGAAAGGATGTGTATGTCTTACATGAAAGAAGGGCAGATTGCTCACCTAATCTCCGCAGATGGATACACAACATCAGAGATATCCGTAGGGAGAATTCTAAGCCTGGAGAAACTATAACTTTCAATCAAAATGGAAGATATGTCTTTAGTTTAATCACGAAAAATAAAGGCGAAGACAAGACTTCTATGAATCATGTCTCTGAAGCTATTCTTGCTCTTAAAAAAGCTATGGAGACCGTACAAGTTAAGAGTGTAGCAATTTCTAAAATAAGAGATGATCTTGAAGATATTTCCTGGGATTCAGTAGCAGAAAAAATCTTAGAGAGTTACGCAAATAATAAAATTTGAGATCGAACTAATTTAAATTGGTTTTAATCCATTCGCTGGGTAGTTAAATTTCAATTGGGTCTATTTCGTGACCGATTTTTCAACTGATCTGGTTTCATCTCAAAAATTCCAGATTAGATTTAAATCTGTTACCAAATTACCGGATTTTCATCACTATTTTGGCGATTGGTTATCCAATTGAATTTGTCTTGCCTTGTATTGATTCGGAAGCGAATCAAGATTGAAAATTTACAGAAATCGGAAGTGCGAATAAATTTTCAGAATAAGAGAAACGAACGTATAGATGAGGCAGCTTGGGAGGGTCTTGGAATTAAAAAAGATGTAGAAGACGCGTGGACTATGTTACGGGATAACATTGTTAAAACTGCGATGGAAGTATGCGGTACGGTGGTAGTAGGAAGAAAATATTGTGATACATGGTGGAATGATGAAATTAAGGCAGCACGAGAAGAAAAGAAAGAAGCGTATGAGAGAACGTAAAACATCAGAGGTCTTAGCGATGAGCAGAGGAGTAGACGTGAAAATGATTACAGGCTCAAAAAGAAGGAAGTTAAACGACTAGTCAAGGAAAGTAAAAAGATAATTAGAACAAAAGAAGAGAAGAAATTACAAAACGACTTCCAAGGAATCATGAAACTAATATTTAAAGCGATGAAGAAAATTAAAAGTACAGAGTTTGTGAGCATGAGAAGCAACAAAGGTGAAATGCTATATGATACAGACAAGATAGTAGACGCCTTAAAGATATAGGGCAATAGAGCTGTGAGATAGAAAATCATACATTAGAAAACCCAATTGAAAATGTCTGCATCACTTAGGTTATTGTTATAATTAAGAGTTTAAAAAATGGTAAGGCTGCTGATGTAGACAGTATTAGTGCTAAAATGCTTAAATACGGTGGCGAGTGTATACCTCACAGGAAGACAAAAACAACTGCAATAATTACAGAGGGATTAGCTTACTAAGTACCGTAAGTAAAATATACTCCAAAATACTTATTCGTAGAATAGTGGAAATTACAGAAGAAAAGATTTGGGAAGTCCAAAGTGGATTTATGCCAGAAAGATCATGCACAGATCAGATATTTAGCTTAAGACAGATCACAGAAAAAAGCTTGAGAGTAGGAAAGAAAGTTTTTTGTGCTATTGCTGACCTAGAAAAAGCATTTGATAAGGTAAATAGAAGTAAACTTTGGGAAGTCCTTAAAGAGTACGGAGTACATGGATGGCTCCTACAAGCAATACAAACAAATTCGTCTTTTTCGATAGAAAATTAATCTTCTGTGTTGAAAATTCATCTTTTTGGTTGAAAATTCATCTATGTGGAGAGTATTTTATTGGAAATTTGTCTCTTCTGGGAGGAAGTCAATCTTATCGGTTTTAAAATTTATTTTGTTGTTTTTGTTGAAGACTCGAGTATGTGTTTGAAAATTCATGTATTTCGTTGAAAATTCGTCTTTTCCGATAGAAAATTAATCTTCTGTGTTGAAAACTCATCTTTTTGGTTGAAAATTCATCCATGTGGCGAGTATTTTATTGAAAATAAGTCTTTTTTGGGAGGAAATTAATCGTATCAGTTTAGAAAAAAAAAATTTTCTGTTTGTTGAAGATTCGAGCATGTGTTTGGAAATTCATGTATTTTGTTGTAAATTCGTCTTTTCCGATATAAAATTAATCTTCTGTCTTGCAAATTCATCGTTTTGGTTGAAAATTCATGTAGTTTTATGAAAATTCGTCTTTTTCGATAGAAAATTAATCTTCGGTGTTGAAAATTCATCGTTTTGGTTGAAAATTCATGTAGTTTTATGAAAATTCGTCTTTTTCGATAGAAAATTAATCTTCTGGGTTGAAAATTCATCTGTTTGGTTGAAAACTCATCTATGTGGCGAGTATTTGATTGGAAATTTATCTTTTCTGGGAGGAAATCAGTCTCATCGGTTTTAACATTTATTTTGTTGTTTTAGTTGAAGATTCAAGTATGTGTTTGAAAATTTATGTATTTTTATGCAAATTCGTCTGTTTCGATAGAAAAGTAATCCTCTGTGTTGAAAATTCATCTTTTTGGTTGAAAATTCATCTATGTGGAGAGTATTTTATTGAAAATTTGTTCTTTTTTGGAGGAAATTATTCTTATCGGTTTTAAAATTTATTTTCTTGTTGTTTTGGTTGAAGATTCGAACATGTATTTGAAAAATCATGTATGTTTTTCAAAATTCGTCTTTTTCGATAGAAAATTAATATTCTGTGTTGGAAATTCATCTTTTTGGTCGAAAATTTATATATCTGGCGGGTATTTTATTTGAAATTTGTCTTTTTTGGGAGAAAATTAGTCTTATCGGGTTTAAAATTCATTTTGTTGTTTTGGTTGAAGATTCGAGTATGTGTTTGAAAATTCATGTATTTTGATGAAAATTCGACTTTTTCGATAGAAAATTAATCTCCTGCGTTGAAAATTCATCTGTTTGGTTGAAAATTCATCTATGTGGCGAGTATTTTATTGGAGATTTGTCTTTTCTGAGAGGAAATCAATCTTATCGGTTTTAAAATTTATTTTGTTGTTTTTGTTGTAGACTCGAGTATGTGTTTGAAAATTCATGTATTTTGTTGAAAATTCGACTTTTTCTATAGAAAATTCATCTGCTGTTTTGGAAATTCATCTTTTTGATTGCAATATCATCTATGAGGCGAGTATTTTATTGAAAATTTGTCTTTTTTTGAGGAAATTGATGTTATTGGGTTTAAAATTTATTTTGTTGTTTTTGTTGAAGATTCGAGTATGTGCTTGAAAATTCATGTATTTTGTTGAAAATTCGTCTTTTTCGAAAGATAATTAATCTTCTGTGTTAAAAATTCATCTTTTTAGTTGAAAATTCATCTATGTGGCGAGTATTTAATTTGAAATTTGTCTTTTATGGGAGGAAATCAATCTCATCAGTTTTAAAATTTATTTTGTTGTTTTTGTTGAAGATTCTGATATGTAATTGAAAATTCATGTATCTTGTGGAAAATTCTTCTTTTTCGGTAGAAGATCAATCTTCTTTGTTAAAAATTCATCTTTTTGGTTAAAAATTCATCTATGTGGCGAGTATTTCATTGAAATTTGTCATTTTTTTCAGGAAATTAATCTTATTGGTTTTGAAATATATTTTGTTGTTTCTGTTGAAGATTCAAGTATGTGTTTGAAAATTCATTTATTTAGTTGAAAATTTGACTTTTTAGGTAAAAAGTTCTTCTTCTGTGTTACAAATTCATCTTTTTGGATTAAAATGCATCCATGTGGCGAGTATTTTATTGAAAATTTATCTTTTTTGGGAGGAAATAATTCTTATCGGCTTTGAAATTAAATTTGTTGTTTTTGTTGAAGATTCAAGCATGTGTTTGGAAATGTATGTATTTTTATGCAAATTCGTCTTTTTCGATAGGAAATTAATATTCTGTGTTGAAAATTCATCTTTTTCGTTGAAAATTCAGCTATGTGGCGAGCATTTTATTGAAAATTTGTCTTTTCTGGGAGGAAATCAATCTTTTCGATTTAAAATTTTATTTTGTTGTTTTTGTTGAAGATTCGAGTATGTATTTGAAAATGTATGTATTTTTATGCAAATTCGTCTTTTTCGATAGGAAATTAATATTCTGTGTTGAAAATTCATCTGTTTGGTTGGAAATTCATCTATGTGGCGAGTATTTTATTGGAAATTTGTCTTTTCTGGGAGGAAATCAGTCTTATCGGTTTTAAAATTTATTTTGTTGTTTTGGTTGAAGATTCGAGTATGTGTTTGAAAACTCATGTATTTTGTTGAAAACTCGTCTTTTTCGATAGAAAATTAATCTTCTGTGTTGAAAATTCATCTTTTTGGTTGAACATTCATCTATGTGGCGAGTATCTTATTGAAAATTTGTCTTTTTTTTTTAAGAGGAAATTATTCTTATCGGTTTTTAAATTTATTTTGTTGTTTTTGTTGAAGATTCATGTATGTGTTTGAAAATTCATGTATTTTGATGAAAATTCGTTTTTTTCGTTAAAAAATTAATCTTCTGTGTTGAAAATTCATCTTTTTGGTTGAAAATTCATGTATGTTTTCAAACATTTTGAAATTCCTGAATTTTTAAATAATTTTTTCAGAATATTCAGGCGAGTTTTGTACAATTTTGATAACTTTGCCTATTTTATGTTCTCTGGCTAATCCTGCCCAAATCAGTTTGAAACACTTGTTTTAAATAATTTTATTTAAAACTTTTTTCACATTTGAAAAAATCTGAAGAAAACTTTGAAACATTTTTTGGAATATACACACAGCTTCTGAGCATTTTCCAAAATTCGTCCTAAATCCTTTGACCCCATTATAATGACCCATATATTTAAGGCACGCGCTGTTAGGCGTCCCATAGTTATTTAAGGCAATCTAAAGTTTAAATCCCTCCTTTAAACTCGGGAAAACCTGTGGGCCAATGTTCTAGAATTTACTACGAACCTCCTATATCCATCCTACTGTCCGTATACCTGGTTATACCCAATCAATTTTGGGAATTTCCTCCTTTTATGGTCTATTTCTATTACTTTATTGAATCTATTGTAAGAAAACTTGAAGAGTAGAATGAATGGCTAGGTAGGAGTGAATTGAAAATGACGAAAATAAGAATTGCATATTATTACGGGCGGAAGACAATTCCGCTCCAGATCGGTTCCCACACTACTCGGCTTCCTCTCACTCAGCCGAACTGCTGCCGTCGATCCCAGTCAGCGGGAGTCCATTATACCCAATGGGGACTACAATGAGGAATATAAGATTTTTTAAATTTGGCACTTGGTAATTTATAAATATAATATTCGTAATAATGCGATGCTTGAAATTTACACCAGGGTCTCCCTATGTTGAACGATTTGATGATTTAATAATGAATTTCCAAGTCGCTGGAGTTTATAATAAAATGATTCTAGGTCTGACACAACGGAAATTTGTAACTCCTCTTGCAAACGAAGAATCTGTTAAAGTAGATTGGCAACTTCTCTCCGTGTTTTTAATAGGATATGTAGTTTCATTTTGTGTCTTCATCGCAGAAGTGATTATAGGAAAATGTGTTATTTAGATATGTAGTGTACACGAAATTCAAAAACACTTAACGTCTTCTTGAATTCAAAACTATAAAACTATTATATCGCTGAAGTATAAATAAATAAATGAATAACATTTCAACAGTTAGCCACAATCTTATTTTTTGCTCTTATCCTTTCGACAGTGGCGCACATTGAATTTTCGAATTAGGAAGCGACAGATCCTTTCTTTAACGATTTTATATTGACACCCTAAGACAGGAACCCAATCTAATGACTTGAAACAGAAAACAAAACTTTACAATCAAGAAGATCAATTTTCTACCAAAAAGACGAATTTTTAACGAAATACATCAATTTTCAACTGAATAGTTGAATTTTCAAGTAAACTTATGCATATCTTAGAGCTAAATTTTTGACAATGTGGATCAGCTTTCAACCCAATAGTTGAATTTTCAAACAGAAAGATAAATTTTCAACCACGCACATTAATTTTTCACCAGAAAGGCGAATTTTTAACAAAACATATGAATTTGAAACCAAATAGTTGTACTTTTAACGAAAAATGCTAAAATTTCTAACTAAAGAAATCAATTTGCAAACCAAAAAGTTGAATTTTGAACCCAAAAAAAATATTTTTGAGTTGAGAAAGAAAAACAGATTGGACCAAATTCTTGAACTTTCAAGGCAAAGAGACGAACTCTGAGGTTGAGAAAATATAAATATCGTGTTCAAAACTACGATATAAGAGCATTTTTTAGTAAAAGTAACAACTGTTTATTAAAATTATAATATTGTTTTCAAATGGAAATATTTTTTATTCTAATATTATCCTTCCGCGAAGAAAAAAGTGACTTTACTAAAAATAAAAATGGGCTATGTTCAAAAAGGCGAAATAAGTAAGTTTCTTTTATAAAATTTGTTTATAACTATATCGGTTGTTGTTGAATGATCATAACTCATATCAATCTATTATACTTCGGAGGAAAAGAAATAATCGCCTGAAAAATAACAAGTTTCTTTGTTCAGAAATGCGAAACAAGATACTTTCTTCATAACAATTATTTATAACAATGCCAGTTGTTTTCAGTTAGTCCTCGGTCATGATTAATTATTACTCATACGAAATTCGGCGAGGAAATCAGTATAAATAATGTTTTCAAGCACCCTAAAGGCAGCATATGTCAGTTGTATCTGTTAATTTGTTTATAACAATTAGATAAAGTAAGTAATTCAATCTAAGACGAAAATTTCTTTTCATGAAGAGTAAGTGTACTATTTTTATATGTTCTTGAAAAAATGTCGATTTAATTTTCAACTCAAATAACAAATTAGTAGAAAAAAATTGTAATATGCATATGAAAATCCTTTCAAAAATAAATCATTGTTTTGTAGTTATTGTAGAATATTCTGTATATGTATTAAATTTTGAAAGCATCCCAGCTCGAAAAGGTTTGAAATGCTTAACATATGTTAGTTTTCCAGTTGGTCAGCGTCTGATTTTTTTATTGAAATATTGTCTTAAAAGTTTCTACATTTTAAATATTTTTTTTTATATAGCATTCAGAACGTTCTCAAATTCTGAATGATATCAAGTATTTTATTTCGGTAATTTTTCAGATATATGAAAATTTAAAAACATATAAAGTTCAGAAGTAACATAATTTCATTTATCATTTAAAACCTTAAAACTTGGAAATCATTTGAATTTAATTTAATTCTAAAATGCCTTTTGAATTAATAAATTGTATCAATATTAGCTTTTCCCTCAGCAATAAGGATTTTTTTTAAACAACACTAGCGTTAGAATAATAATTTTTTAAGTTTAGAGTTTTGAATCCATTTGAAACTGTTGTACAAATCTTTAAAAAATTTTGATTGTATCAAGAAACTTGATCTTGAAACGTTATCATTACGGTGTTTTTTATACATTCTGTAACGAGGTGAATCAATAACTCACCACTTTCTCGAAAGAACTTTGTCATTCCCGAGCTTTATCATTCTCTTAAAAAATAAGGCTGATAAGTGCCAAGATAAAAAGAACGCTAAGTGAGCTTGAATATAGTAAGGATACTAAGGGTCATAATAATTCGCTCAATTAATAATTTTCCTCAAGTCATAAACTATTTATATCAGAAAACCGAGAATCGTTGAGAGCTCGTCAAGTTTAATAAAGATAAAAATTAAAGAAGCAATGAAGAAATGCATATCTTCCAATCTAACTTGCATTCTGTAAACAGAAGAATCAATAACACACCACTTTTCTTGAAAAAATATTTCTCATTGTCAGCCAGCTATATAATTTTATTGAAGATTATAGGTGATAAATACCAAAATAAAAAGATGCCTTAGTGATAATAAGTATAGGTTAGGATATCAAAGGTCACAATAATTCACACAATGTGCAACAATACTTTTCCCCTATATCTTAAGCCTAAGTGAATCAAATTTGGACTTTTTAAGAAGCCTGACCCCAAGCTTCTGTTTTTTTCAAATTCTATTTTCTTTTTGGCTCTTCTGGATTTGAAAAAACGAAATTTGTCCAGTGTAGTAATTGTAAGTAAGATTATATTCTAGTTAAAAACATATTGTATCCTAGGAATTGAAAAGATGCGGGAAAATGATAAAGAAATAATAAAGTATACATTTATAAATGTTTCGCTAGGTATACATGTGTCGAAAAAAATAATGAATACTTTTTTTCTACAATCATAAAATATGTCTATCTACACACTGAGAATCGTTGAGTCTTTGTCAAGTTTATTAACTTGTCATGAAGATTGTAGATAGAAAACGCGTATTTTTCAATTTAACTACAACTTCAATTTTTTTTATGCTTGATAATTATTGACTTACATTCGATCCATCTAGACAAAAACCGAAGTTCACATAGCCAAGGAAACATTCATACTAAAGAATTCAAACAAGCACGTCCTAATTTTTGGAATTTCTCTACCAAATGATAATTCTTCCAAAAGTGTTTCAGGAATCAGGTCACAATGTTAAAATGTTTCTGCATCTATATTATCATCACCCTGGGCATTCCTCTCAGGAATGCAAAGGAGACATACTGGTTAAGGAGTTTATCAAAATATATTTCAGAAGTACAGCCCTATCAGATAATGTTTTTATGTCTAGAAAATCGATCTAGATTTCAAACTCGAATTGATGATTTAATTCTAACGATTGGAAAAGAAACTCCTCTGATCACAGTGAATCTGCAAAATTCCAGCGAATACATCCTTCCAGATCTACAGAGATTTCCAGCATTTCAAAAACCACGAGCGACCACATTATTTGTTGTAGCCAAGACGTCTGAAGAATACGAAAAACATTCGATCATAAGATCCAACTTGATCGACAAAATCAACTTTTTTGTTGAAAATTTATTTTCTCCGGTTAAAAATTCTACTGTTTTGTAGAAAATTGGTATTTTTGGGTCAAAATTTTAAGAATTGGGTAGAAAATTCAACTATTTGGTACAAAATTAAACTGTTTTGTAGAAAATTCTTTTCTTTTTTTAATTGAAAAGTAATTCTAAAACTGATTAAAAATTTATGTATTTTGTTGAAATTTCGTCTTTTCCGATATAAAATTAATCTTCTCTCTTGAAAAATTGACTATTTGGTTGAAAATTAAACTGTTTTGTAGAAAATTGGCGTTTTTGGCCTAAAAATTCAAGAATTCGGTAGAAAATTCAACTATTTTGTACAAAAATAAACTGTTTCATCGAAAATACGTTTCTTTTTTTAAATTGAAAATTCTCTTGAATGAAAACTTAACCACTCCATTTTTATTTAAAAATAGACGCTTTTAGTTTAAAATTTAAACTATATAATTTAAAAAAATTTCAAACGAAAAAAATATAAACTAAAAATTATTCAAATAAAACTTGGACTTACATCACAACAGTTCGGACTATTTTGTTGAAAATTCAACTGTTTTGCAGAAAATTGGTCTTGTTGACTTGAAAATTTAACAATTGGGTAGAAAATTCAACTACTTGGTACAAAATTACATTGTTTTGTAGAAAATTGTTTTTTTTTTCAATTGAAAAGTAATTCTAAAACTGATTAAAAATTCATGTATTTTGTTGAAATTTCATCTTTTCCGATATAAAATTAATTTTCTGTCTTGAAAAATTAACTATTTGGTTGAAAATTAAACTGTTTTGTAGCAAATTGGTCTTTTTGGCTAAAAATTTCAATAATGTTGTATAAAATTCAACTATTTTGTACAAAATTATACTGTTTTCTTAAAAATACACACTATTTAGTTGAAAATTCGAATTCTCGGGTTAAAAATTAAAATGTTTTGTTAAAACTTCGGGTTTTTTTTGTTAAAAATTCTCTCAAATGAAAATTTAACCACTCCATTTTTATTTAAAAAGAGACTCTTTTAGTCTAAAAATTCAACTATATAGGTAAAACAATTTGGAAACGAAAAAAATATAAACTAAAGATTATTCAAATAAAATTTGGACTAAGATCACAACCATAGTTCATACTATTTAGTTGAAAATTCGTTTTTTTTTTGTTAAAAATTAATTTTTTTATCTGAAAATCGGTTTAAAAATTAATTTTTAATCACAAAAATACGAATTTTTAATCAAATAGTTGAATTTTCAACAAAAAAGTTAATTTTCAAACCAAATAGTTTGATTTTCTACAAAATGAATAGAATTTTCAACAAAAACTACAAAATTAAATTATTTTGTAGAAATTTTTTTTTTAATTTAAAATTAATTCGAAAACTAATTGATTTAAAATGTATGTATTTTGTTGAAATTTGGTCTTTTCCGATGGAAAATTAATCTTCTGTGTTAAAAATTTAACTATTTGATTGAAAATTAAACTGTTTTGTAGAAAATTGGTCTTTTTAGTTTAAAATTTAAAAATTGGGTCGAAAATTCAACTAATTGGTACAAAATTAAACTATTTAATTAAAAATTCATCTGACTGGTTGAAAATCAACTTTTTTGTCGAAAATGTATGTCCTCCGGTTGAAAGTTCAACTGTTTTGTAGAAAATTGGTCTTTTTGGCTCAAAAATTTAATAGTTGGGTAGAGAATTCAACAATTTGGTACAAAATTAAACTTTTTTGTAGAAAATTCCTTTTTTTTTAATTGAAAATTAATTATAAATTAATTGATTTAAAATGTATGTATTTTGTTGAAATTTTGTCTTTTCCGATGGAAAATTAATCTTCTGTGTTAAAAATTTAACTATTTGGTTGAAAATTAAACTGTTTTGTAGAAAATTGGTATTTTTAGTTTAAAATTTAACAATTGGGTTAAAGATTCAACTATTTGGCACAAAATTAAACTATTTAGTTAAAAATTCAACTGATTGGTTACAAATCAACTTTTTTGTTGAAAATTCATATTTTTGGTTGAAAATTCAACTGTTTTGTAGAAAAATGGTCCTTTTGGCTTAAAAATTTAACAATTGGGTAGATAATTCCACCATTTGGTACAAAATTATACTTTTGTACAAAAAAATTTTTTTTATTGAAAATTTATTCTAAAACTAATTGATTAAAAATGTATATATTTTGTTGAAATTTCGTCTTTTCCTATAAAAAATTAATCTTCTGCATTGAAAAATTAACTATTTGATTGAAAATGAAACTGTTTTTGTTAAAAAATGAAAATATTTTCTTGTTTAAAATATCAACCATTACATTTTTTTCTTAAGAATTAGTCTTTTTCGTTTTTACTTTACGTAATTTAGGCACGGTCCCTAATCAGCCACTGAGACAATTTTCCGTTATGTTGTGATTCGTTGAAATGGACATAATATTTTATCTAATTAGGGAAGAAGTTGAAAAATATTTTTTAACAAAAAGTAAAGAAGTACTGGTATTAGTGGAAAATTGTGACAAAAGTGTCTTTAGTGACATTTTTTCGAAATACTATCAAAATAGTTTCATCTTTAAAAAAAAGTGTAAAATAGTGTCAATAGTGTGGTGAGTCCGAGGCCTATAATTAAAAAAAAGGAGGGAGCCAGGAATAGGGGAAAGAGTGGGAAGTCTGATGAATAAAAACTGGTTTGAGTTTCACAATTCATTTAAAGAAAACAAATGTACTTTTTAAATAAATGTAAAATATATTCAAATACTTACACGAATTCTCATATTCGGTGATAGTACAATTCGCTTCAGAATTTCAGAACCATCAGCTGAGTAGGTGGACCATATAATAAATTGTGAAGAAGCGTACGCAGACCATTCGAAACTGGGACGAAGATAATGAACCGATTTACTGACCGCTTCATGCATCTCCAGAAATTTTTCATCAGGTTTCATGGCTACTGTTTCTTCAGATAAATCTTTGGAAGCATTAAAAATTGATGGAACAGCTCCAGGCTGTTCATGGAAATTCTCAAAATTCACCTCCGTGTCTTCACTTTCCTCCATTTTTCCTGTAATTAATCAGTATGCAAAATTTATTTCACCGGGCACGGTGGGGATGAATTAACTTTAATTGCAATGTCCTTGAATATCAGATGTGTGTAAATAGTGTCAAAAATTAAAAAAAACGTGTCAAATTATCATAAAATGTTTCGAGTATTAAAAATGAAGTTCAATGTTTATTTAAAATGTTGTTCTTTAGACTGTAAATGATCAAAATTAATATTTATGTAACGCAGTCTTCACAGTCTTTCCTCTTCTTTTTATTTGTCCACTTAAATGCGAAGTTAATTAATAGAACCTAATTAAATAATCCAACTATTTTTGGTTCAAAGTTCATTCTTCTTGGTTGAAAAGTCTATTAAATTTTTCGTTAAGAATTCATATTTTTTATTTACAAATTATATTATTTGGTTCAAAATTGAATTCCTTTGTTGAAAATTCAACAATTTTGTTGTAGTCATGCTTCTTGGTTGAAAATTCAACAGTTAAATTCAAATTTTATTTCTTTCTTGAATACATTTTTTTAAACTGAGATATTGACATATTCTTCTTTCAATACTGTTGAGTGCGCTACTGGTATCGGTGCATATCTGTTCGTATTATGGAGCAGCACTGCCTTTAGACTACGTTTTGATGAATCTATAAACAGCCTTCATTCTTTAGCTCTGTACGAATTTGTCTTTAGCTTATTTATCAAGCCTTTCACATCGATACAATAAACTGGATCTGCATCCCGCGACAAATACTTTTTGAATTCCGTATCTCTTTCTCGGTAGAAAGAGACTTTTGTTTTACTAGAATGATTAGATTGAGTGTAATCCTCATCATCTATAGAACTTTTTACTCCATCCGTTTCGTAACATCTCTCGTACTCTTGTTCTGAATAGCCTTCACTTTCCACTTCACTGATAGATGTAATGATTTCAGATTCAACTTCGGCTATATTCTCATCATTATCAGATAGAAGCGTTGGCTTTGCTACGCTGAAAATATTTTCGTAAACTATTTAAGAAATATTGCGACTATTGAATGCTGCAACATTCGTCATACAGAAATAGCAATCTTTTTCGCCTTGCGGTTGCCTCCGTCTCCTGGGTATCTTGAATTTTAGTTTCGATCGATCCTCTTTTACATTCCATCGTCTCAACGAAATACTACAAGTGCTACATATTAAATGCAGGACCCATTCCATTTCTTGATGATTCACCTCTAAACCAAAGCAATTGCTATAAATGCTTTTCATCTTGTTTGAAAACTTTCTCAGATTGCTCTTTATTTCATACTCACCACAAATGTAGCAAAACAATGGACGCTTGCTATCACATTTGTGGAAAATATTCGTGAGCACTTCACTGTTCAGAGGAGATTTTAAAGTTTTTTTTGTTGGATCCATGATAGTATGAAAAAGCCTGCACGTTGGGGATCCTGTGCCGATCGCAGGTGAGTCCACCGTCTTAGGGGTGATAACCCTCATATCTCCCTAGGTCTAGGTATGAGGGCGTTCCGACTTTGACAAGGACATTGTCAACTCATCGTTGGACACACTACGGTTTCATTCTCGCACCCCAATGCCCCCTGCAGGTCAGTGTGCCTAACAACGTTGGTGGCTATTACCTTACTGGACCGGAAAACGCCTCATTCTACACATCCCTTTTCAGGGCAGTTGTCATCGTCTCCAGCAACTTCCAAGGTAACAGATTTAAATAACACTTGTGCTCTTCCAGCTGCAACTGTACCATGTGAAATTTACGAGAAACAGGTTTTTCTCTTCGAAGTTTAAGAATAGTCAGACATTCTGATCACGTGATAAAAAAATCTGTCCCTTCATTCGGCTCTAAATTTGTCCAGGCTCATGAGAAAGTTTTCAGCTGCGAAGTTGAATTCACTGTAACACCATTATAAGAAAAAATAGATCTCTTCAGGGAATTCGTCAAGTCTGTGGAAAAATTGAAAGCTCTGAAGCGAAAGCTTCCATCTGTATTCTACCCAAAATGTATCCCCAAAATACCTTTTTTTTATAATTCCACTGACAAAGGTGGTATTATACTAAAATAAGCTGACTTTTAGGGAATTTTCTGGATCTAAGAGAAAACTTTGAATAGTTAGCGTAAATCTGAGTCAAAATTCGTGTTCAGCATCTAAAATATAAAAAGACACCATGTGATAGCGGGAAACTAGTCTCAGATTCGTATTCTGCGCACCAAAGTACATAAAACATCATGCCTGATCTTTTTCTAGACAATTTCAATAAGGAAGGTGATTTCATACCTGACAAACCATGGTTTCATCCCTAAGAGATCTACGATTACGAATTTAGCGTCATTTACTCAATATGTTTCTGAATCTCTATCTGGAAATCGGCAAGTTGATACAAATTACATCGATTTTTCGAAGGCCTTTGACAAATTGAATGATAAAAAGTTGATAAGTAAACTAAACCAGCTGAAAATTCCACTTAATATCGTCAACACGATTGAATCATTTCTAATTGATAGACAACATGTGGTACAGTTTTTGGGATACTTATCTAAACCATTCACACCGACCTCAGGGGTACCGCAAGGTTCTAATTAAGGACCTGTACTTTATGTGATTTATGTTCTGGATATAGTGACTGGAGAACTCATGCCATTAATAATATTTGCAGATGATATCAAAATCTTTCAAACGATAATTTACATTAGTGATTGTATAAAGCGACAGGGTAAACTGATTACATTTTATGACTGGTGCATTGACAATGAACTACCTATTAACCTTGATAAGTGCCAGATCATTACATTTTCTCGTTTAGATGACATAATTGATTTTGAGTACCAGCTGGGTAATAAAAATAAAAAAGTTCGAATTTCTTAATTTCAATGACCGTGAAAAATGTTTGCGAACCAGGGAAATCCGTAAAATGACCGGGATTTCTTTCCAATATTGAAAGGGCAACCCTGCATTTTTAAACATCATATAAAATTATTCTGCCCTGTAAAACAAAATAAATAAATACGCTGAGAAGCAATAATTTTCCGAATGAAAAATTTAACAACAATGAGGAGATTTTCGAAAAAAGTATAAAAGGTACAGAAGGAGAAGACGGGGGGTGTAGTTATTCCATTTGTTAATTATTTTTTCAGTTGTTCAAAATTGTTTCAAGTTTTTTTATATAAAAAATCTTTATGAATATGTTTTTATCCATGCTATTGTGAAGAACCCAAAGTTCGTGAGTTTTTTCAAAGCTTTCAGAGAAAATATCGTACTATCCTATATTTTCCCTTCAAGTTATTCGTAATGATCATTTTTAACTTTTACCGTACCGACTTTAGGTATTTCTTATCAGTTAGGTAATTATTTTCTAACAGTTCTATTTTTTTACTGAAAAGTTATTAATCGTTGCTGTTGAACAAGATTGTATTATAATTAGATCTTTATAAAAATTTTAATTTGTTAAAAAAAAACATCTTTTTGGTCAAGAATTCAATCATTTTTTTGGTTGAAGATTCATCTCTTTCGTGGAAAATTCAACTATTCCATTTTTAGAAAATTATTCTTTTTGGTTAAAAAATCATCTTAGTTTTACTCTCTTTTTGAAAATTCATTCTTTTCTTGTTGAAGATTCCTCATTTTATTTCAAAAAATCACCTTTTTGGTTCAAAATGTATATGTTTTGTTCAGAACTTCTTTTCTTTTTGTTGTTAGGAATTAATTTTTAAACTGAAAATGTAATTATGCAATTTTTTGTTCGAACATGATATTTTTAATTGAAAATTGATCTTTTCTAATTGAAAATGCAACAATTTGCCTGAAAATTTAGGTATTTTTTTAGAAAATTCTATTCTGTTGGAAATTCGTATTTTTTGTTTTAAAATCAAGCACTTTGTTTAAATTTTAACTAAATTTTGAAGAATTGCTACAATCAATGCATAATTTCATGTCAAAATTGATTTGTTTCAACAATTTGGTAGAAAATGAAACTATTCTTTATTGAAAGTTCATCTATAAGTTTGAGGATTCAACCATTTTGTTAAAAAATTGTTTTTCGTCAGAAAATTCGTCATTGATGGTAAAAAAGGTCATCTTTCTGGGTTGAAAATGAACGTTTATGTTGAAAATTGAACTTTTCGGGTTTATTCGAAAATTTTTATATACGAGAATTTTATTATCATGGAATTTTCCAATTCGGTAATATTATCAACTGTTCGGGAATTTCATTATCCGGGAATTTTCCAATTCGCAAATTTTATTGTTCGGAAATTTTCCGTTTTGGTAATATTATAAACTGTTCGCGAATTTTATAATTCAGGAATTTTATTATTCGGGAATTTTGCAATTCTGACATTTGATTGGTAGGAAATTTTCCAATTCGGTAATATTATAAACTGTCCAAGAATTTCATTTTTCCGGAATATTTTAATTCAGGAATTTTAGTATTTGGGAATTGTTCAATTCGGGAATTTTATTATTCGGAAATTTGTATAATCGAAAATTTTATTATCTTGGAATTTTCCGGTTCGGGAATAATATAAAATGTCAGGAATTTCATTATTCGGGAATTTTCCAAATCAGTAATATTATAAACTGTTGGGGAATTTAATTGTTCCGGAATATTTTAATTCAGGAATTTTAGTATTTGGGAATTTTTCATTCAGGAGTTTTCCAATTCGAGAATTTCATTATTCGGAATTTTTATATTCGAGAATTTTATTATTTCGGAAGTTTCCAATACGGTAACATTATAGAATGTCAGGAATTTCATCATTCGGGAATTTTCCAATTCGGTAATATTATAAACTGTTCGTGAATTTCCCAATTCGGAAATTTTACTGTTCGAAAATTTTCCAGTTCAGTAATATTATAAACTCTTCGGGAATTTCATTATTCTAGAATTTTTTAATCTAGTAATTTTAGTGTTTGTGAATTTCAAAAATTCGGGAATTTTATTGTTTGGGAATTTTTATATTCGAGAATTTTATTATCTTGGAATTTTCCAATTCGGCAACATTATAAATTGATTTTTGGAACGACAACTACTTTTACTCAATTTCTCCTTAAAAAGTTTAGTAGTGTACATAAATGTAATTTTGAAAATTGAATTTATATACTCATTTCACAATATCACAAACTGTTAAAAAATTATATAATTGTAATAGAGGCATTTTTAAGAAAAAAATCAACTTTTATTAAGCAAATAATAGCCAAGATTCAGTTACAGAATCTTTTAAGTAAATAATCGATTTATGTTACTTAATTAAAAACAATTAGACAATAAAATATTGTTTTCATTAAAAATTTAAATAATTTTCACTTTATATTTTTCTAAAAATTTGAATCAATTCAATTTATTCAATTTGATCTAATTCTATAAAAAATTAAAACATATGTACATATCATTTTGAAATCAGAATTCCGATACTCATTTCGCAACATCACAAAAAGTTACAAAAATTATATAATTGAAATAGAAGTATTTTAAACATAAATAATCTTTTATTATACAAATTATCGCCAGTATTCAATTAAATAACCTTGATTTAAATATTCAGTTTATGTACTTAATTTTTAAAAAAGCATTAAACTATAATTTCTATTCAAACATTCAAATAATTTTTACTTTCATTTTTTTTTAATTTTCACGTTCATTTCTGAAAATTTGATTTATTAGTAACCTTTCATAGTCATTTCAGAAAAAATGACACATATTTACGTATGATTTTTACAATAAAATTCAGATACTCATTTCACAACATCACAAACATTGACAAAAGTTACATAATTGGAATAGAGATTTTTGCAGGATTAAAAAAATATATGTATTGAATCGATCTGAATGGTTAGAGCTGATATTGAAAGTAATAATAAAAATACATAAATCGAAATAATTATCGGTGACGTATTTTTAAACCATATGTCACTTGTACTTTCGCCCACTCTGCAAAAAAAAGAAGAAAAATTTGGTTCAAGAAAAGACTTCATTGCTCATTATTATTATTAAAATTGCTCGAAAATTGTCAATTCGAGATTAACGATCCCGTAAAGTGCGTAGGATGACAAGAATTTATTCCGCATTCCACAAGGTATAAACGTCAAGTGCAAGAGAGTTCGAACAATATAGGGTCGTTAAACGCCAATTTAATTGATAAATGTGAATTTCATATTCTAATATATGTTTTTTTAAATATTTTTAATCACAGTATCAAAAATTAATATCAAGGTTCCTACCAGACCTGGAAGACCTGAAAAACCTAGAAAAGTCATGAAATTGTAAAAAAGTTCCGGAAAACCGGAAAAAGTCATGAAATTTTGTAAATTTTTCTGGCATTTTTTAGTGGTACCTATTTCAAAGTCTTTACAATTATTTTAGCAATTGAAGGCGAATTTTTATATTTTAAATTCATACGAACAGATTTTTTTAGTAATAAAAATAATATGACCGAGGGGTTGATCACTCTTAAAATGTGGTATACAAGCTTTCGCCAAATCTTGTAAATCTTTGTGAAATAATTCAAATCTTCGACGATTAAAAATTTTTTTAAATAATATTTGTGAATTCTTTGAAGTCTGTGAATTCTTGGTAAAATTATTTAAATCATTTAAATATTTTACACCGTTTGACAATTTTTGAAATCTTTTGGAATCTTTGATATATTTTTGAAATTTATATGAAATATTCGAAAATTGTTGGAAGTCTTTGTGAAGTCATTGAAATCATTAAAATCTTTGTGGAATATTTCTGAATCTTTTTCAGTGTTTTGAAATCTTTGTGAAATAATTGAAATCTTCTGAAATATTTGTAAAATCTTTTAAATGTTCTGAAATATTTTTAAATCTTTGTGGGAACTTTGGTGTACTTGTTAAATAATTGAAATCTTTATGAAATCTTCGAAACTTTTAGAAATCTTAAAAATATTTGCGAATTCTTTGTGAAATCATTAAAATATTTGTAAAATCTATGTGAATTCTTTTGCGAGTGTTTGAAATCCTTGAAATCTTTGTGAAATCGTTGTGAAATCACTTAAATCTTTGTGAAATTTTTTAAATCTTTGAAACTTATGTGAAATCTATTGAAATCTTTTGAAATCTTTTTGAATTTCTTTTAAGTTTGCTTAAAGCCTTGTGAAATCATTGTAATTTTTGTGAAATCTTTGCTGAAATATTTTGACATCTTTATGAAATCTATGTGAAGTCTTTTGAAAGTGTTTGAAACCTTTGAAGTCTTCGTGAAATATTTGTGAAATCGTTGTGAAATCATTCAAATCTTTGTGACTTTTTTAAAACCTTAGAAACCTATGTGAAATCTACAGGAATCCTTTGAAATCTTTTTGAAATCTTTTTAAATTTGTTTTAAATTTGTTTAAATTCTTGTGAAATCATTGAATTTTTTGTGAAATCTTTTCCGAAATATTTTGACATCTTTGTGCAATCCTAAAAATCTTTAAAATCTTCTGAAATATTTGGAAGTCGTTGCAAAATATTCAAAACATTTTGAAATCTTTGGGAATCTTTAAAATCTTTGTGAAATCTCTCGTACAGTCTTTGTGAAATCATTGAAATCTTTGTGAAATTTTCAAAATTTTCAGAAATCTTGAAAATATTTCTGAAGCCTTTGTGAAATCATTGAAATCTTTGTGAAATCTATGTGAAAACTTTTGAAAGTGTTTGAAATCTTTGAAGTCTTCGTGAAATCTTTGTGAAAACGTTGTGAAATCATTTAATATTAAGCTTTTAAGTCATTGTCTCAATTTATAGTAGACCCAGAACCCCTTTAAACCCTCCCATCAGACTTATAATCTAACGTTCTTTTTTCGATAGACTCAGAACCCCTTTGACCCATCCTATTAAAATCTGTAATAGAAGGTTTCTTATAAGTATATCCAGACCCCCTTTAAAATCTACTTTAAAACTCTAAAAAGAAAGGTTTATTTTAAGTAGATGGGGAACCCCTTCAAGCTCTCCTATCAAGCTTTTAAGTCAAAGGCTTATTTTTCAGTTGACCTAGAACTTCTTCAAACCCTTCCATCAGACTTTAAAACCAAACCTTTTTTATAGGTAGATCCAGAACCCCTTTAGAACCTGCTATTACAATCTAAAATAAAAGGTTCTTCCTAAGTAGATCCAGAACCCCTTTAAACTTTTTTTCAAACTCTTGAGTCAATGTTTTTTCTTGAGTAGATCAGGAACCCCTTTCAACCCTACTATCAAGCTTCAAATTCATTGGCTCAATTTATAGTAGACCCAGAACCCCTTTAAATCCTCCCACCAGGCTTATAATCGAACTTTTTTTTGATAGACACGGAACCCCTTTGAAACATCCTATTGAAATCTGAGAAAGAAGGTCGCTTTTGAGTAAATTTAGAACCCTTTTAAAACCTCCTTGCAAACATTAAAATCAAAGGATCATTTTAAGTAGATTCAGATCCCCTTTAGACCATCCTATCAAAATTTAAAAACCGAAGGTTCTTTCTAAGTAGATCACCCCTTTCAGCCGTCCTGTTAAGCTTTTAAACCGAAGGCTCATTTTTAAGTAGACCCAGAAACCCTTTAAACCCACGCATCAGACTTCAAAATTGAACTTTTTTTTGCTAGATCCAGAACCCCTTTGAACTCTCATTATAAAATGTAAAATACAACTTTTTTTGCTTGATCCAGAACCCCTTTAAACCCTCCACTAGAACTCTGAAATCAAAGGTTCTTTTCAAGTAGACCAAGAACCCCTTTGAGCCCTCCTATCAAGCTTTCAAGTCGAAGGCTCATTTTCAAGTAGAACCAAAAGCCTTTAAACCCACCCATCAGTCTTTAAAATCGAACTTTTTTTGCTAGATCCAGAACCCCTTTGAACTCTCATATTAAAATCTAAAATCGAACTTTTTTCCTGGATCCAGAACCCCTTTGAACCCTCCTATTAAAATCTAAAATGGAAGGTACTTTATAAATGGACCCTGAACCCCGTTGAACTCTCATATTAAAATCTAAAATCGAACTTTTTTTCTAGATGCAGAACCCCTTTGAACCCTCCTATTAAAATCTAAAATAGAAGCTTCTTCCTGAGTGGATCCAGAAACTCTTTCAACTCTCATATTGAAATCTAAAATCGAACTTTTTTGCTAGATCCAGAACCCCTTTAAACACTCCTATTAAAATCTGAAATAGAAGGTTATTCCCAAGTGGGTCCAGAACCCCTTTAAACTCGCATATTAAAATCTGAAATCGAACTTTTTTTGCTAGATCCAGAACCCCTTTGAACCCTCCTATGAAAATCTTAAATAGAAGGTTCTTCTAAGTGGATCCAGAACCCCTTTCATACCCTCCATTCAAATACTAAAATCGAAGGCTCTTTTTAAGCAGATCAAGAACCCCTTTAAGCCCTCCTACTAAGCTTTTGAGTCAAAGTCTCATATTTACTATATCTAGAACCCCTTGAAATCAAACTAAACAGAGGTTCTTTTAAAGTAGATCTGGAACCCCGTCAAGCCCTTCATCAAGCTTTTAATTCAAAGTCTCATTTTTTAATAGACGAAGAACCCCTTTAAATCCCTAAAAACCTTTGAACTCCATCATACTTATATATCGAACGTTGTTTTTGCTAGATCCAGAACCCCTTTGAACCCCCCTATTCAAATTTAAAATAGGAAGGTCTTTTTTAAGTAGATCCAGAACCTCTTTGAACCCGGATATCAAATTGTATAATCAAAGATCCATCACCCATTAACATCCCACCACCAAAATCTAAAATCGAAGATCCAGAACCTCCTTAAACCCTTCTTTAAAATTCTGAAATCTGAGGTTCATTTTTTAGTAGAGCCAGAACCCCTTTAAACCCTCCCAGCAGACTTTAAAATCAAACGTTACTTTTTAGCTAGATTCAGAACCCCTTTGACTCCTCATATTCAAATCTAAAATAGTTTGTTTTAATTAGATCCAGAAACTCTTTAAATCCTCCTTTCACACTCTGAAACTGAAGATCCATCATCCGTTTTGACCCCTATATCAAACTATAAAATCAAAGTACAGTCTTCAATTATATCCAGAACCCCTTAATACTCCACTACCAAGCTCTAAAATCGGAAGATATTTTTTAAGTAGATCCTGAACCCCTTTGAACCCTGATATCCAATTGTATAATCGAAGATCCATCATCTTTTAACATTTCCCTATTAAACTCTGAAATCGAAGATCCAGAACCCCCTTAAACTCTACTTTAAAATTCTAAAATCTTAGGTTTATTCTAAGTAGATATGGAACCCCTTTAAGCCCTCCAATCTAGCTTTCAACTTCGAGGCTCATTTTTAGTAGAGCCAGAACCCCTTTGAACCCTCTTATCAAACTTTAAAATCAAACGTTACTTTTTAGCTAGATCCAGAAGGCCTTTAAACCCTCCTATTCGAATCTGAAAAATGTAGTCTTTAATTAAATCCAGAAACCCTTCAAACCCAGATATCAAATTGTATAATCGAAGATCCATCATCACTTAACATTCCCCTATCAAACTCTAAAATCGAAGATCCATAACCCGTTTAAACCCTAGTTTAAAGCTCTAAAATATTAGGTTTATTTTAAGTAGACCCAGGAACCCCTTTAAGCCCTCCAATCTAGCTTTCAACTCAGAGGCTATTTTTAGTAGAGCCAGAACCTCTTGAAGCCCTTTCATCAGACTTTAAAAACAAACGTTACTTTTTAGCTAGATCCAGAACCCCTTTAAACCCTCCTGTTCCAATCTAAAATAGGTCGCTTTTAATTATATCCAGAACCTCTTTGAACCCTCCTTCCAAACTCTAAAACTAAAGATCCAGCATCCGTTATGACCCCGATATCAACCTCAGAAATCAAAGTGTCATCCTGAATTGTATTCAGAACCCCTAATATTCCCCAAACAAACTCTAAAATTGGAAGGTCTTTTTTGAGTAGATCCAGAACCCCTTTTCTTCCGGATATCAAATTTTATAATCGAAGATCCATCATCCCTGATCGAATTCAAAAATCGAAAACTCTGAACCCTTTTAACCCTACTTCAAAACTGTAAGATCAGAGGTTCATTTTTAGCAAGTCAGGAACCCCTTCAAGCCCTCCAATCTAGCTTTCAAATCAGAGGCTCATTTTTTAGTAGAGCCAGAACCCCTTTAAACCCTTCCAGCAGACCTTAAAATCAAACGTTACTTTTTAGCTAGATCCAGAACCCCTTTGAACTCTCCTATTTAAATCTAAAATAGGTCGCTTTTAATTAAATCCAGAACCTCTTTAAACTCTCCTTTCTAACTCTAAAACTGAAGATCCAGCATCCTTTATAACCCCTATATCAAACAAAGAAATTAATTTTTAATTAAAATGATGAATCTTCAACCAAAAAATATATATTTTTATCAAGAAAAGATGAATTTTCAACATTAATACATACATTATTAATCAAATAGCTGAATTTTTAACTAAAAAATATCAATCTTACATTAAAAGGTATTACTTTTAGTTTTAATAAAAAAAAATATTTTTGTAGCAAAAAAATAAATAAATTTTCAACAAAATAGTTGAAGTTTCAACCAAAGAAATGAAATTTTTAAATTAAAATGATGAATCTTGAAGCAAAAAATTAATTTTTAATTTAAAAATATATGAATTTTCAACATATTCCATACATTCTCAACCAAATACTTGAATTTTCAACTAAAAAGATCGATTTTCAACGAAAAAGGAAATAGTTCAACTTTCAGTTAAAAAAAAAAAGTCTCAAATAGGCAAAAAACCCATTTGAACAAAGTAGTTAAATTTTCAATCAAAAAGTTGAATGTTTAATCAAGAATATTAATTTTCTACCAAAAAAAAACGAATTTGCAACCAAAAAAATACAATTTTCCAATTATTCGAAGTTTTTTTTACAATTTAAAATAAATTTGATGTAATAATGAGATATAAATTTACTACTTGGACCACCTTTTTGAAAAATTAAATCAAATCCTTTCTGGATCAAAAAAATGAATTTTCTACAAAAAATTTGTTTTGAACAAAATTAAATTAAACTGGCAAACCTGGTGCTCCATCGGGTAAATTTTCATTTACATACAAAAATGTAGAATGAATATCATGTTCGCTCGTAACGTCTAGTTGTAGCGTGTGCAACCTTCCTGAGGATTCTTCCTTCAATTTCTGAACGAGTTCCTCATTTTCTCCCTTGTTGGAAAATCCAGCAAAAATTGTAAATCCCTGTTAGAAAAAAAAAATTATTAGCAATTCTAATTTGGTTTAAATAAATATAATACTGACTTAGAACAGGGAATTTAGGTAAAGAGTTATAATTTTTATTTCTGGAATAAAAATTTCCATAAAGAATTATAATTTTCACTTTGGAACAGGGAATTTCGTAAAGAATTATAATTTGGACCTTAGGACAGGGAATTTTTGCAAAGAATTATAATTTTTACTTCGGGACAGAACATTTTTAAAAGGGATTATAATTCTGAGATAGAACTGGGAATTTCCGTCAAGAATTATAATTTGACTTGGAACAGGGAATTTTGTAAACTAATTATAATTTTGAGTTCGGAGGGGGGATAAACAAATAAAATTCAGACCGAAAATTCCCGTGAAGAATTATAATTCTGTCTTGGAACAAGTAATTTTTTCCATGAAACAGGAAAGTATGGAAAATAATTTTAATTTATAAAAGGGGAATTTACAAAAACAATATCCTTTTCCAAGTCGGAATTCATCAGATTTTGAAGAATCCTTATTCCAGATCACACTTTGTTTAAATTATTTTCTTTTTTCAATAAAAGTTTGCCAGAATTTAAAACTTTTAGCTAAAAAATTTTAGAAAAGGGAGTTACTATTCTTGATTGTAATAGAAATTTTTGTAAATCAATATAATTCTAACTTGGAATGTCGAATTTTTGAAAATGATTTTATTGTCAATTGGTATAGGGAATTTTTTTAAAAGAATTATAATTTTGAGTTTGGAGGGGGAATAAATAAGCGAAATATACATTTAAAAATCTCGTAAATAATTATAATTTTAATTCAGAATTTGTTTAAATTCAAACATTCTTTTTTTTTAATTACAATTTAACAGAATTTGAAACTTCTCTTTGCGAAATTTGAAAAAAAATGAGTTACTATTCTGGACTATAATAGAAAATGTTGTGAATAAATATAATTCTGACTTGAAACAAGGAACTTTTCCAAATAAAAGTAATAAAATTTATGTAAGAATTATAACCCTGAAGAATTAATTATTAAAAAGAATATACCAGATCGTCTAATCTTCTGGCTAATGCAGACCCAACTCTTGCATCGCATCCAGTAATTAAAACTGCTTTTCCTGCTGCTGATACCTATAATCCAAAAAAATTAACAGGTATAAAAAAGAGTTTTAAAAAACTTTTTAAAAACTCTCTTATCCTTTCTACCTCATTTTTCCATTATGGTGCTGAAAAAGAAACTGGCAATTCCCTGAGTAGAGTGCAGAATACTTTATGAAATATCTCCTCTATTATTCAGTTTATAAAATTATAATGCTTTTTCCCTATGGACACCTGGTTGGAAACCTTGAACTTTGCGACACGAGGACGGAAATCGATATCATTTGGAAGGCTTGGGAGTATGCAGTTATTCCCTTTTCAATTAAAAACTTTTAGATTGATTTATTTCACACCAAGCTGTTAACTTTTCAGCTCTCCCACGGTACAAATTAGAGGACTCACAGATTTGGTACCCAATTCTCTTGAATTCTGTTGAAATATTTTAGAGTATTTTAAAAGATTCCTAAATTTTTTCAAAGGTTTCAATCATTTCAAGGGATTCCAAAGGATTTTGAAGATTTTAGAATATTTAAAAAAATTCCAATGA
The DNA here is from genome assembly GCA_011634705.1 of Andricus grossulariae. Taxonomy (NCBI): domain Eukaryota; kingdom Metazoa; phylum Arthropoda; class Insecta; order Hymenoptera; family Cynipidae; genus Andricus; species Andricus grossulariae. The sequence goes on along the minus strand of JAABKJ010075445.1, from coordinate 10,568,187 downwards.
ATTTTCAAGAGCTTTAAAATGTTTAAAATGGTTTTAAAAGATTTAAAATGTTTTAGGGTTATTTTAAAAGATTGCGAGAAATTTTGAATAGATTTCAATAATGTGAAAGGATTACGAAGGATTTTAAAGATTTTAGGGTATTTTTAAAATATCCTTGCAATTTTAAGGAGCTTTAAAAAATGTCAAGGGATTCAGAAATATTTTTAAGGATTTTAAATATTTAAGGGTATTTAAAAAAAAGGAATTTTCCAGAGCTACAAAAAGTTTCAAAGGATTTCAAATGATTTTAAATATTTTCGGATATTTTAAGAGATTCTGAAGAATTTTTAAAAGATTCGAAATATCTTAGGGTATTTTGAATAGATTTCATTAATTTGAAATGATTCCAAAGGATTTTAAAGATTTTAGGGTATTTTTAATGGAATTTTATCTTTATATTCCAAGGAATTTTTAAAGGCCTTAACAATTTTTAAGCGATTTCATCATTTCAAAGGATTTGTAATATTTTAGGGTATTTAAAAAAATTCCAAGGAATTTTCAAGAATTAAAAAAAATTTCCAGGAATTTAAAATGATTTCAAAAGAGTTGAAATATTTTTGAGTATTCTTAGAAATTCCAAGGAATTTTCCAGAGCTTTAAAAATTTGCAAGGGGTTTCAAAATATTTTGAAGGATTTGAAATATTTTAAGGTATTTAAAAATATTTTAAAGGATTTGAACTATTTTAGGGTATTTTAAGACATTCCGAAGAATTTTCAATAGATTTCAATAATTTTGAGCGATTGCAAAGGATAATTTTCAAGAGCTTTAAAAAGTTTCAAAGGATTTCGAAAGATTTTAAAGGATTTGAAAAATTTTAGGATATTTTTTTATGGAATGTTATTTTTATATCCCAAGGAATTTTTTAAATCCTTTAAAAGTTTTAAGCGATTTCAAATTATTTCAAAGGATTTGCAATATTATAGGGTATTTTTAAAAATTCCAAGGAATTTTCAAGAATTAAAAAAAATTTCCAGGAATTTAAAATGATTTCAAAAGAGTTGAAATATTTGATGACAGTTGCTCCCAGTGGGACCCTGCGGTGGTTGTTAACCTTTAGTTTTTAATTATATATATATATATATAATTAAACGGTCCTATTCAATTCGAAATCCTATTCAAATATTATTTCAATCTAAAATATTTCATTTTTAGCCATTCACTAAGAAACGCGGCTCTGGTCCTAAATTTTTATAATTATGAAAAAAAGCACAAAATAAAAATTATTTACAAAAAAAACTTTTTTCATAACTATACAAATTTAGGACCTGAGCCACGTTTCTTAGTGCTTTTCATTTATGATCCTAAATTTTCAACTCGATGTGGCTATTCGTCTGAAACTAAGTTTACAAATAAAAAAAGTTTCGATAAGGTAGGAAGCCGGTCACGTGACCCACTCTTCACATGGCCTGAAGGATGATATTTCTTTGAACATTCAGCATTATTTTACCTTCAATTTTATTTAAAAATATTGAAAACTGAATTATTTGAAATAATAATAAAATAAACCTTCAACGTTACCACTTTAATTGTTCTATTTAACAAAATTTTATTACTCTAGTGAAATTATTGAATTTTGATGCATATATAGCAATTAAAAAATTATCAATTTTTAAAAAATCGACTTAATTAATTAATAATTGATTTTATAGAATATTTAAAAATATTTCAAAACAAATTCAACAATTCAAAACAAGAAGTGTTCAATTTATAAAAAATGCAATCGTTTAAATTTCTTTTTTTTTAAGTTTTTGTCTTGAAATTTCCCAAAGATGATTTGCTTTGAATGAAAAAATTGTCAGCCTTAGAGTTCAAATTTTTAGTTAATTAACCCTGAAAAATGTTTGCAAACTGGGAAAGAATTGGGAAATCAATCCGAAATTCAACCAATTTAATTTTAATTGCTAAATTGAAAATTACTGAAAGAAATCTTGAAAATTCCAGTTCAATATGAACTCTAAATTTGTGATCACCCAAATTTAAAGAAATTATATGATAAATAAGCTAACTATTCCCGGTAATTGGAATTTGATCAAGAAAATTTCACAGATATTTCAAGAGAAAAAAAAATATTTTACACGTATTAAAAATGTTTTATTTCTAATTTAAAATGAGCCATTATAAATCAAATATTAAAAACTGTACAATTTGAAACTAAATTATTTGAAATAATTTTCAATACGTAAGGGAAATTACTGAATTTTTGTCAATTTAATCAAATAAAGAAAAGGATTTTGGGTTAGCTCAAGAGATATTGACAAGTTTTGAGAAGATCAAAACTTAATTCAAAACTATAAAAGATTCCAAAAAAATAAGAAACAACAATTATATTTTGAAGATTTCGAAATAAAAATTTTCGAAACTTTTTAAGTATCTTTATGTGTCTTAAGACAATCAAACTAGAAATCCTAATTTCACTGGCAAAATTAAAAATGCTTTTATTTTGAAAAATCAATTTTAGAGAATATTTAAAAAAAAATTTTTAGTTTTATTCTGTTTTGATTTATAAATGACAATTGAACAGTTATTAATTTGGAAAATAATCAAGAAAGTTCAAAATATGCTCAAAAATTTTTGAAAAGATTCCAAAATAATTTTGAAGTGTTAAAAGATTTCAAAAAAATTGTAAACACGATGTAGAGCTTTGAAGACTTCGAACACAAAATTTATAAGGCTTTTTAACTATTTTCAAAGGTTTTATATAGATAAAAAATATGTATGTTCCAAGAAAATAAAATCATTATTAGATTCCTGGAAAACTTTTAAGTGAATGAATTTAATCAAATTTTTAAGAGAATATTTAAAAGATTTCAAAACAAAACCTTTGTACCTACCCCCTCTCGGGGTTCTCAAAGCTCTTCTGGACATTATAGCGGGCTAATACAACCCTCAAGTTGGCTCTTCGTAGCGAAACATCCTCCTCTGGAGACGTCTTGTTGCGCGACGCCATATGCTGCTCGTTGAATTTCTTCAGAAGATCTATCTTGGACAAAGTCATCACGTCTGGTCACTTCACTTTCAATTCCTTTTTGAAAACAAAAGAGGAAAAGAAAAGGAGTAAAATTCCTGGCACTAACACACTGCACTGGCACGTTTTCACTCATCGGGGTTGTGACAGCTCAAGAGTGAAAGAACAGGAAAAGTCCTCTTTCGCCTTTGAGCTACGGCAATCCTGTATCGCGAGAGAACACGGAACCGGAATGACATCCCCGAGGATGACATAAGTAGTCCCGAAGGCATACTAGTTGCCATCCGCAACACTGTGGTCCACCAGGGCGCCGGTGGCCGTAAACACCCCCACCACTGGTCAGTCCCTCGATAATGAGTATAGGAACGCACCTACACTCATGGAGGCAGATGAAAAACTTGCGTAGCATAAGACGGGACCCATACATAGAAAAACGTACGTCACACTGTCGATATAGCCCCTTCAAATGCTGTGCGCAATTCCCCTCTTTCCAGGGAATGTGGTACGCTTTTCTTTTGATGTTGATTACATACATATATTATATATGTATGTATGCATATATACGTATTCAATCTATGATTAATAGTTAAAGAGTAGATAATATGAAAAACAAATTTCTTTAGTAATTTTAAATATCATAAGTCGTCAAACGAGGAGAAGAGCAACAACAACCACATGCGCATAATAAAAAGGTTTCAGGAAAGAAATATATTTCTGTTCAATCTTAAATGAAAACTTGGATGAAATTTTGCGTGTAGCCCTACACAATGTATGCATGCCTGGATGTAAGAATTACCTAATTTTATACAATGCGTTCATAGAGTATAAATGAGTGAGCATTGTAAGTTGTAGAGAATTACTTAAAAAGAGCGAGCTACATAATTTCATCCGCCCAAGGAAGAAGGAACGTATTTTACACATGAGCATTCGTATGTGCCACACACGCGAGCATCTTACTCATTCCCTCCTGAGCAAAGGTATAGGAATCTGGTGTTCTATGTCTCTTTCTTACTCGATAATTCACGTACGGCTGCGAGGCAATGTGTCCCGCCAAGGCATAAGCTACCTTCCACTCCTTTTCTCTCTCTTCCCAATACATCCATCTTACTCCCTGCCTCACGATTCTACTCTCGTGCGTTTTGACAGACCGACGCATGGGTAGGAACGTCAAAACAAAGCCACGTGCTTCGTTCAGCCTACCAAGAAGGCCTCTTTATGCCCATAGAGTATGGAACTAAAAATAATTGGTGATAATTATGCGCTGACAATTAATTAATAATTAATTATATAAATGATCTATTAACTGTATCAATTGCATCATATTAATAATTGGAAAAATTTAAAATTATGGTATAGTATAATAAATACCAAAATCATATTCTGGTTGAAAACTTCGAACCTGTAATCATATCCCTCTTGATTACAAATTTGATTTAGTCACCATGAAAGACTCGAGGCTCCAGAGTGCTGACGAAGTTCCTGTCTCATATGCAAGTTATCAGAACCCAACTATGAGTCCCACGACATCCCTTCCACTCCCACCCAAGATCATCCTTACCTTGCAAAAATCCCTACCATAATTACCCCTCTTATGAACGGACGAGCTACATCTCATCAAAATCATCATCAATCGTTGGTAAATGAGATCGTACAGAAAAGTATATAGCTGTTCCCGCTTCACTTTATTTGATTGATTCTAGAATTGCATTTCATACACTCTAAATCTCTACTTAGGCATTCCGAAGGATAATTTATCCCAAGAATAGTTTGTTTTACTTTTGGCTTTAATATATATGTCGCATTTTAAACAGTTTTTATAAATATATGTGTGTTTATGAGAGGGTCGTTTGATTTGCTTTCAATTTAGCCTATTCAACAGCTCAAGTTCAATTACGCGAACTGGATTCAGTGTTGGAAGGACGTTGCAACTAGCCCTTACCACCCTTTCTTGGAATTTGACAATTGAGGAAACACCAGGAATTAGGATAAGGTTATTTTCCCCATCAGTGTACGTAGCTATACTCTTCAAAATGCGTGAGTCTCGAAATTTAAAGTAGTTCACAGCTAAAAATTCGCGTGATATGAAGTTTTCTTTCGACCTAACTTCGACAAAGGCCAGAGACTCTATAAAATTCAAATAATTTCTGTTCCGATTCATTTCAATTACCAATCGATCAACCAATCATAAATAGAAATTTTAGTGAGGATGCGGACTAACCTAAGCGCGGTCAGAGTTACGCGACACGCCAGTTTACCTGACTTCCTAGAAGCATTTGAGAATAATTTTAGTCGATTTGCGTGAGTGCACGTGTATTTTATCCCCAATTAAAGTTTTTTTTACACCCAGCAGCTGTTTATCAACTTCTCGCCCTGTTCTTTTTCACTTTTCGAAACTAAACATCATTTTGATTCAGCTAAGTGCAAGGCTGCACTGTTAAAAATGTTTGAAATTCTCCAACAGTTCTACAATACAAGCGTAAGGTAAAATTGCAAACACGGTATTGAAATGACGAAATTGCAATACATGTATTGTAAGTGTTGTAAAGTGTAAAATCACCGTTGTGCATTCCAATACATGAATTGTAGCGTTTATGAATCGAAAATTCTGCACAAGAAATTCACGGAATTAATGGGATTCGCGGAATTCGGGGAATTTCAGGAATTCACGAAATTTATAGAATTCACGGGAATAATGGAATTCAAGGAATTTGCGGAATGTTTGGAATTTACGGAATTCACGGAGTTTATGGAATTCACGGAATTTATGAAATTCGTGGTATTCAATGAATTCATGGAATTCCAGGAATTCATGAAATTCACGGAATTCGCAGAATTAATGGAATTGAAGGAATTCACGATATTTATGGAATTAACGGATTTGATGAAATTCATGGAAGTCACTGATTTTACAGAATTAACAGAATTCATGGAATTCATGAAATTCAAGGAATTCACGAAATTCATGGAATTCTTGGAATTCTTTGAATTCAAGCAATTCACGGAATTCATGCAATTCACGGAATTCCGGTAATTCACGGAATTTCTGTAATTCACGGAATTCCTGGAATTCACTGAATTCGTGGAATTTACGGAATTCATGGACCTCGTGGAATTCATGTAATTCACGGAATTTATGGAATTCACGGAACTGATGGATTTCGCGGAATTCATGGAATTCAAGCAATTCACGGAATTAAAGGATTCACGGAATTCATAAAATTCTCGGAGTTCATGGAATTCATGGAATGCAAGGAATGCATAGAATTAATCGAATTCATGGAATTCAAGGAATTAATGGAATTCTCGAAATTCATAGAATTCACGGAACTCATTGAATTCACGGAATTCATGGAATTCACGAAATTCATGGAATTCACGAAATTCATGGAATTCAAGGAATTCACGGAGTCAATGTGATTCACGGAACTCATGGAATCTTAGAAATTCAGGGAATTCTCGAAATTCATGGAATTCTCGAATTTCACGGAATTCTCGAAATTCGTGGAATTCTCGAAATTCATGGAATTCAAGGAATTCATGGATTTCACGGAACTCATGGAATTCACAGAATTAATGGAATTCACGAAATTCATGGAATTCAGGGAATTCACGGAATTCATGGAATTCATTAAATTCATGGAATTCAAGGAATTCACGTAGTCAATGTAATTCACGGAATTCATGGAATGTTCGAAATTCATGGAATTCATGGAATTCATGGATTTCACGGAACTCATGGAATTCACAGAATTAATGGAATTCACGAAATTCATGGAAATCAGGGAATTCACGGAATCAGTGTAATTCACGGAATTCATGGAATTCACAGAATCGATGTAATTCACGGAATCAATGGAATTCATGAAAGCCAGAAGATTCCTGGAATTTATGGAATTTAGGGAATCCTGAAATTCAAAGAATTCATGGATTTCCAGGAGTTCGAAGAAGTCATGGCATTTAAGGAATTCCGCGAAATCCTTAAACTCTGTGAATGCCTTGAATTTCATGAATTCCTTGAACTGCGTGAATTTATTTAATTTCATGGACTCCGTGAATTCCATGAATACCGTGGCTTCCATGAACTCCATGAATTCGGCGAATTCCATCAATTCCTTGAATTCCATCAATTCCTTGAATTCCATGAATTCCGTGACTTCCATGAATTCCTTGTATTCCATGAATTCCGTGAATTTCATGAATTCCATAAATTCCATAAATTCTGTGAATTCCATGAATTCCGCGAATTTCGTGAATTACGTGAATTCCATTAATTCCGTGAACTCCTTGAATTCCATTAATTCCGTGAACTCCTTGAATTCCATAAATGCCGAGAATTCCATTACTTCCGTGAATTTCATTAATTCCGTGAATCTATTGAATTTGATGAAATTCGATAATTCCAATAATTCCGTGTTTCCATGCATTCCACGAATTCCGAGAATTCCGTGACTTCCATTGATTCCGTGAATTCCCTGAATTTCATGGATTTCGTGAATTCCATGAATTCTGTGAATTCCATGAGTTACATGAAATCCATGAATTCCGTGAAATCCGAGAATTCCATGAATTTCGAAGATTCCATGAATTCCGTGAATTACATTGATTCCGCAAATTCCATGAATTTCGTGAATTCCATGAATTCCGCGAATTCCATGAGTTCCGTGAATTCCATGAATTTCGAGAATTCCATTAATACCTTGAATTCCATGCATTCGATTAATTCTATGCACTCCTTGCATTCCATGAATTCCTTGAATTTCATGAACTTGATGAATTCCTTAAATTTCATGAATTTGATGAATTCTATGCATTCCCTGCATTCCATGAATTTCTTGAATTCCGTGAATTTTTCGAATTCCGTGAATTCCTTGAATTCCTTAAATTCCATGAATTGCTTGAATTGCTTGAATTCCATGAATTGCTTGAATTCCACGTATTGCTTGAATTCCATGAATTCCTTGAATACCATGAATTCCTTGAATTCCATGAATTCCTTGAATACCATGAATTCCTTGAATTCCATGAATTCCTTGAATTCTATGAATTCCTTGAATTTCATGAATACGCGCGCTATATACTATATATTAGCAAAAGTTTTTGCTCCGCCGAATTTTTTTTTTTTACGTGGAACAAGTGTCCTGAGAAATGATTTACATTTTTTTTATTATTTCGGTTCAACAGGTTTATCCAGCTGTAAATATGATACATAAGTGACGCATCCCCACTACTCAAATGCTGGCTTGCGGGCTCTGCTACGATCGCCCGTCCTGTAAAATTCACCTTTGACGCATTAGGTCCCTTTCTTCGCGGACGGTCACACATACACATATATGTGTCCTCCGGCCATCCTTTCCTTCCTTCTGATATACAAAGTGGGCTAAATGTGGAAGCCGCCCCTCCATATAAATCGGAATCTTTTTTTTCGCGTTGGAAACGACGGCGCACTTTGTTTTTAACGGACTTTATTTTCGCAAATTTTAAAGATTCCCGTTACTAAAACTACTGTCTCGTTTAAGAATTCTACAAACATTTTCAGGACAATGCAGAGAATTGCCTGACGTAGAGTAATGCAGAGCATCTCTGCATTGTTGCTGAAGTGCTTCAATTTAAACAGTAAAGCAGAGACTTTTACAGAGTATTTGTGAATATTCTTTGCAGAAAACTCGCTGAGAAATGCATGAGCATGCAGACCATTTTTTGAAGAAGAGTAATGCAGAGTTCTTTTGCATTTATGCTAATATGTTTCAATTTAAGCAGTAATGCAGGAGACGTTTGCAGAGTACTTGCAGAGCTATTGCAGGGATATTATGAAGTAATTTGCAGAGAACTTGCAGAGAATTTTTTCCACCAGGGATGGTTAAAAATTTTATTATTTTGTTTATTTTTTGTTTGTTCAGAAATTCAATTTCTCTATTGAAAATTTCTCTTTTTGTTGAAAAATTCTATTTTATTTACAATTCGTTCTTTTTCCAAGAAAAAAATATAATTTTCATTATTTACTTTGAATATGTTTCAAAGTCATCTGAATTGCGTATCCGTCACTGCGGAGATTAGTTTCTGACAGAATTTTTCTCGTTATTGTTGTTTTGACAGACTTATATGCCGCAAAACCCTCTACATCCTTCAGGACTGAAATAGCAAAAGGAATATAAAACCCTTGCGTATAATTTTTCAATATCTCGTAATAATTTATAAATTTATTAAATCATATGAAATACGGCAGCGTAAGCTCAAAGGAGTCAGCTTCATTACAAAAATATGACTGTTTGAAATAAATATTGCAGCACATTGTAAATTCGAAGCCGTTCGAGAAACTGACAGATTCACATAATCACAAACCAATTCAGTTTTAAACATCTCAATCTGCAATTGAGAGATATGCAATTCACAGATTCGCCTTTTCAATAGGTTCTTTCTCCTTGCTTCTATCAAGAGAGAAAAAATACTTACGATTTGGGTGCACCAATATGCAAACCAATAAATAGTGGAATTCTCTATTCAATCCTGAAACACGGTAAGGTGAGTTGAACAAACACATAAAACGTACGTCGTAGGCCAACACATAGTTTTTCGGCAGTCTATCTTCTTCAATCACTTTAAGGCGCTTCCTCAGGCTAGAATTTTAGCCCATGTATTGCAAATGACATGTTTCCTCCTACACGAATGAATTGTTCGATTTAATATTTAAACCACATATTCTCAATGGCATAATAAACAAAAAGGAAGCCTTCGTTTTTTGAAAAATGGTCTTGATTTTGTTATTTTTTAATAATTCGAAAATGAGCTTCATTTTTGCGCCTGGAAACGCGCAATGCGCCACTGGGAAAGTATTCACGATGATCCAAAAACAGGGGCTCCAAATTTAAATAGCACAGCTGGGTACTGGAGCTTGAAATTTTTCGACGATACTTGACCCCGGGCGGTCGATCGTAACACATCCAACCTTCCTATTGTTAGAACGTTACATGATTCGAGACGGTTGAATAAAATTTATAATTATTAAAATATTAAGAAATTGAATTTTAATATGCTGCATTAGATTCTTTACAGAATGACAAGACGATTAAAAAAAGATACTTTGATCTTTATCGCCAGATAAAAGCAGATTCGAGGAGAATCCGATTACTCAATTCATTATTGCATCCTTATAGATGGAGGTTTGTAATCACCTAAATTTTCGAATATACTTTTTACATTCTCATTCAGAGAAGGTGTTCGATTTGTGTAAAATTTGACCCCCCACCCCGTTCTTCGTCAAATGTCCATGTTTTAAGACCCCCTGAACCCAAAAAACAGGTTTTTACGAATGTGTCTGTCTGTCTGTATGTCTGTCTGTGTGCATGATAACTTTCGAAAGAATTGTCTGATAGGATTGGTTTCTAGTATACTCTTTGAGTCTCCTAAACTAAAGCTCAAGTTCGTTAACCAGCCATTTTGGATAAAAATTCAAAAAGTGAGCGCATGTTGAAAATTTTTGAGACCATTTTTTTCACAATTTGAAAACTATGTGTGCATATTTTCTTAGTACTCGAAAGTTAAAACAGTTTATTCTGAAGACATTTTGCGATAACATAACAATTTTCAGAGTTACAGCATTTTCAAAATCCAAAAGAAGCAACGAAAATTAACATTTTCAGCAAAATAACGCACGGTGCGAAAAAAAAACATGAGAAAAAAAATGTTTCTTTTTGCACGCATACCATCTCACATGCAGCAAGTCTCTCTGCGGCAAGTTACATATGTGGAATGTCAATCTAACGGCTTCTCTCCCTCATGGCATTTCTCTCATTGAAATCGATATTTTTTCGGCATCTCACATCTCACCCCTGTGACTGGGCAAAGAAATAATGTTGGTATAACCCCTAACCCTTTTCCAACGTCTCGTGGGGGATGGGTGACCTGCGACCCTGTGACGGGCCATAGAAATAATGTTGGTCGAATCCCTTTCCATTAGTGAGAGATGGCGCTAGGTAGAGATGCCGGTAGGTAGAGATGCCGCAGTTGTGACATGCCGCAGAGAGACTTGCCGCATGTGACACGATATGGACCCCAAGTTCGTTAGGCAGAAATTTTGGATAAAAATGCAAAAAGTGAGCGCATTTTTAAAATTTTTGAGAACATGTTTTCACAATTTAAAAATTATATGCGCGGCTCTTTATAGTACTTGAAAATTCAAACAATTTATTTACTAGACATTTTGCGATGAAACAAAAATTTTCAGTTACAGCATTTTCAAAATCCAAAAGAAGAAACGAAAATTAACATTTTCAGCCAAATAACGCACGGTGCGAAAAAAACTCAGTAAGAAACAAAGGTTTATTTTTGCACGCCCTACAAGATTATCGTATCGACCTTTTGAATTTTCTTGAAAATTCGAGAATTCACATTTTTATTACACAAAAAATCTGCCCGCTTCGCATTCACATTCTCATCGCGCGCTTCGCTCGCAAGTTTGAGCGCGCCTAGGGCGCGAACATGCTAGATCTCGCGCTTCGCGCTCGAGTTGGTATTCATCTCGCGCTTCGCGCTCGATAATTTATTCACCTCGTGCTACACGCTCGGATACACTTACCTGACGCTTGAAGCTCGGTTCCTCTTCGTTTTCGCATTTCGTGTACACGCTATTACGCGCTTCGCCGGCAAATACTCTCCTAATAAGCTTCATAGTTATGACCTGCTTTTCTTTTTATTATGCCAATTTTACATAAAGAGAACTAAGTTACTTAAGGTTCTATCGACCTTAAGGAACACATTCTCATCAAGACACTCGCGCTTCGCGCTCGATGTTTGGTTTAATCTGTCGCTGTCTCTTTAATAGCATTAATTAAATTTCTTGAAAGGTCATCTATCGACAACATTGCAGAGTTAATATTTGGTGGGTACTGAATAATTTTCTGAATTTACCAGCCACGTCATTATTCCACTTAAAGAAGGAGTGCTCAAATTGTTCGCATAATTTAAAATAGAGTGATCTAATAATTTCAAAGCTATACGAAAGTGATCCGATCGAGTTGGGACTCCCAACACTTGGAAATCCTCGATTGACTGAATTCCCACACTATTAGACCAGGCAAAATTTCTATTTCTGTTTTCCCCTTTTGTCTAGATCAGCGAGCAGGCTTGTTCTTATGTCGTACAAATTTAAATTGTTACAGAGAGTTTCTTCCTCTAATCGATTCATTTCTCCAATTTTGCCGTTAAAATCCCCGCCCACAATTATCGAGTATTGTTATGGCTATGGCTCTAAAGCCCTATTTTTAGTTACTTTCCTAATCAAAAAATATTAAAATTGCACTATTAAAACAAAATGAAAACTTAAATGGGCACGACATACGTGGCCTTATGCATTTTGAATCATTTCCCGAAAGTTCCACACAAAATTTACATCTCACACATTATAAAGCCGCCGAATACAAACCATGTAAGTGGTCACGTGACACTCTGGTACATTTCTTCAAAATGCATAAATGCATACCCATCACATATACATTAATTGAGTTTTATATTTTCATACTCTTTAAGGTTAGACTTAAAAATATGCCAAAAAAATACGCGTCCTAGCAAAAAGTGATTAATAACAAATTTTGAGATCTTATTTGGGTTCATAATTTTTGTCAATTCATCTCTTTTTTGTATCTTGAATAGTTTAACTGCAAAATGCCATTTTTTATTTTTCATTATTTTTTTGCGATAAAAATGTGAATTTTCCATTTTTCCGGAAAATTCCAGAAGTTGTTGTGATAATCTTGTAGGGCTTTCAAAAAGCAACGTTTTGCTTCGCTTTACCTTTTTACAAATCTTGCGTTGTTTGGCTTAAAATTTTCATTTTCGTTTGTTTTTCTGAATTTTGCAAATGCTATTACTCTGATAATTTTCTTTTTATCGAACATAGTCGTGAGGATAAATTGTTTGAATTTCCGAGCACTACGAATAGCCGCACATAAAATTTTTTAATCTTACAAAGAAATAGTCTCAAAAAATTTGAAAACACTCTAACCAAAAACTTGTTTTTCTGGTTCAGATGATCTCAAAACGTGAACATTTAACAAAAGCGAAGGGTCGACAACTGTAATTTGGTGATTGTGAATTATCTTTTGTTGAAGCTCCTACGGCTTAAACGAACACATTCTCATCACGTGTCTCGTGCTTCGCACTCAATTTTGTCTAAAATGTGGACTTTTCTACTCTCTCTAAATTTAAAACAGTGAGATTTCACGGATTTTCAGTGAAAAACCTTATTGACCTCAATCAATGACCCATTTCTAGCTATTTCAATCAGTGAGTTTGCGTTATGAATCAATGAAAATTTTTACTGATTTGATTCTGTGACCCATTTATCACTAATTCAAATTTAGAGAGTAGGAGGTTTCATGCTCTTTCTATAAATTAATCTCTAAATTAAAAAAAAAAAATATTTGACTTTCAAAAATGAAAGTCAAAGCAAATCCTAAAAAATATTTCATTTTTCCTCAAATTATAATTTTTGGAACATTATTGAAAACAAACATTTTTTTATTCTGGATTTTTGTCCACTTTCTGTTAATTTTAATAGAAAATTGATTTTCCAAAACAGAATAGAAGTTTCCATGCTCTTTTTATTGATTATAAGCATTCTTAGAAAAAATAAATATCTGACTTATGAATGATCGTCAATGTAAATATTCATTAATATGAGGAATATAATATTCATTTTGAAAAATTGTGTAATCTTAATTTCGCAAAATTGTGAAACATAGATTTTATGCACATTACTATTCGATGTAAATAAAAAAAACTGACGGAAGAAAGATATATGTGCCTGTAAGTCCCTATCGATCATATAATTAGTCCGGATTAATCCAGATCCATACACATACCACGCGACGTTCCCTATACGCGGGTATTCTTTCTCTCACTTATATGAGCTCTAATCACCCACTCTCTCTGTATTTCCATCAGATCTGCCAGACAACACAATCTGAAACTACCCACAAATAACTATTGCGCAAACGAAATAGGTGAAGAGAGAATGTAGATCAGATTAAAAAAAATTCTTTCAATACAATCGCAACCTCTTTTTCATGATAGGATAGGATAGAGTGTGAAGAATTATGCTGATTTGACATACCAATCCTAAAAAGCTTTCTGGTTTTAAATTAAAAATGAGAGAACTCTAGATAGGCATGTAAGTGTTTCCATACAATACAATTTGTACTGAATTTTTACTTGTCTAGAATTGATAGCCATTTATAAATTGAAACTTACTTATCAAATAGGTTATATTAAATGTCAACATTTTTTGAAACGTCGGTAGTGGGATCAAAGTGAGTAGGGGAAGTCGTGATAGGTTAAACAAACACCGCAGGGTCCCACTGGGAGCAACTGCCATCTATGAAAATTTCACTGGCTCCCAGTAGAACCGCGGTAAATCACACCTATCGCCACGTCTCACGACCGTGAAATGGGCGGCCACAGGGCACGACGAAAACACTACGACAGGCCGACGAAACCCTCGTGTGTCTTGAGGACACGAAGCGACCCAAGGATGACAGCTTTCTACATCCACCTCGAAAGTGCCTTGGCATATTTTTGGCACGCGGGTATGGCTTTAAGGTTATCATACATTGACAGTTTCGCGTCTCCAAGAGTACGAATCACAAGGACAATTACATTAATCAAATATTTTGGGTACAGTCATAGCAGCTCCCTTTTAATATCTTGATACCTCTCCTCCTTTTCCTTCTCCTGGGTAGTGATTTTGTAATCGGCCGGAGCCGAGAATTCGATCAGGAATATCATTCGTTTCTCGAAGTCCTGCAAAACTATGTCAGGCCTCTAGTGTACAATGGAGACTGCTGTTCTCTATCTCCCTTGGAACATTCAGCAGGGCAGGGTCACGACCCTCAGGTCTCAGGCCTGCATTATTTCTGTAGAGATACGTCGTTCCGCGTGAGTGGGACACCGTAATAGTATGTGTTCTAGGTACTCAGCGTGTGCATGACATGCTCTGCACCTATCGCTGGGAACTTCTTGATGTCAAATGTGGGGTTTTCAACTTCTGCTTTCTTTACCTGGGCTTTCAGATATGAGGCGTCTAGATGGAGCAATGTACTTTCCTCACTTCTGATGTTGAAATGCAGGCCAATGGTCTCGGTCGCCTACTCCGCGGCTTTGTAAAGGTACGCTTCTTTTCCAATCATCTATAGGCGAGCGGGACACCCCCAAAAACACGCTTAGAAATAGCAGTATGTGACATAATATGCAAAAAAGTTTTTGGGAAAGTTTCAGACCTAAATATTTAAAAGAAAAAAAGATATGCTGTTACAAAATCAAGCATCGGGTCCGGCTGCACGGAGCGCGGTAGCGCGCAGCGACCGTGCGTCGCTGCCAGAACTATTCATCAAAACACATGGGATTACATGGTTTTTACCTTTTGCCTCCTAAGTGCATACGGAATCATACCCAGCTCCCGGACTACTTGTAATTTTCCTCATTTAGGCTTTAATATTCTATGTCGGTTCTAATTTCTCTTGCGGAGTCAAGTAATGTGCTCATCAGCAGTTCAGAACAACGAATGAACATGGCCCCGCCCCCCTTCGTCTCGTGCGAGACTCGGGGCGCAGCGCGCATGACAGGCTGAACTAGAAAATAGACCACCTGAGCATCGTGATCCTGATTCCCTGGCATTCTTTATTAAAAGGGAATCACATCTAATCATATGTACCAGAGAACTACTTTTATTTCCATCTTCGAGATTGAGCAGGCCCTACGAGGCCCACCACGTGAAGTGGCAGCCTCCTTCGCTATTAGCCGACGATGTATGTGGGTTTTTTGCCACTACCCTTTCACCTCGAGCAGTGCATGAAAAACAAGGAAGTACGAGACAAGGAATTTCAAAATCGGATTACTATTAATTGTTTTTCGAATCTCTTAGTCTCGCAAGCATATTGATTGTTGTTCCTCGACCTTACCTCCAAATTCTGACAGGTGACTAGAGTATGTCAACTAACGATTTTTAAATTTCATGAAATTCAAACCTAATAATCTATTTACTTAAATTAAATTAAAAAAAAAAATAATAAATAAAGTTTTGAGTGAATATGAGTCGTGCAAACTCATATAGTTTCGACTAATACTTCGGCCATTCGCAGACAGCCTATTTAGTTAGGATTCATTTTTCTGAATTCATTTCTCCAACTAATTTTAAGTTAAATGATAGTTATTTAATTATTTTGTACGGGGTAACAAACTAACCCGTCGCAACGCCCCCCCCCCCTTCACAAGATTTGGCCTACTGCAGTGAATGCCAAGCAGTAATCTGTGAATCTCTTTATATTTTTATCTAATTATTTATCTCTTTAATATTCAAATTAAAGGAAAAAGAAAATTCCTGTAGTTGGATAATTCCCAGATCCCGGGTTGAGTTCACTATCATTCACAGGTGTATCCAAGCATGAAAAGGAGAAAAAAATGTTCTAATAATTTAATTAAGGATTCATTTTTATCCGGTCCATAAACTGACGGGCTGAATCAAGTTACTATGAATAATTTCTATTGATTTATTTGAATTGAGCCTATAATGGAATTAGTAATGAATTATATAATTAAATTAATAATCGATTCTTATTTAATGTAAATTAAAATAATTCTTATGGGCAACTTTTCATTTCTAATTCATGCAAATGAAAAATGAAGTTTGTTACTGTTTTTCTTAAATTTTAAATATAAAAATCGCTGTGCGCGATCGAACATATGTACTAATTCCGAGCTCCCTATTTTATGTAGGAGCGGTTGCGGAGTCTAACATGATTTCGCGTTCCCAATTCTGATACTGAATGGTGATCATTGTTTCGCAGTTCTCAATTAAAATTAAACTCAGGATATTCCAGAGCTGCCTCTTCATCATCCTCACGCTACTCCTCCGATCTTGAATCTCTGATTGCGAGTCAGCTTGTAAATGCTGGGTTAAATTACTTCTGCCAAAATGAAAGGACAACTGAACTTTGGAGCCAGGGGATTTCTTAACCTTCACACCGACCTTGAATTGTTGGTCGCGATGATGCTGATCATAATATTTGGATTGTTTAATGAAAGCCTCTTCTTAGAAATTGTTCATTAACTCCCTCAAGTGCTCTAATCTCGTTATCCGAGTTGTCTTGACTTGAAGGTCGGGTGGCGGCTACACGGCCTCCCCCTCCCTCAGGCTGCAAATAGTTTTTGGCAAAGGAAGCTCTTGAAGCAAATTGAGAAACGCTGGAATCACCTGGTTGGTACTATGAAGTGCCGTATTGTAGGCAAATCGGAACTCGTTCAGGTGAAGATCTCAATTCCTATAATCTTGGTCAATAAATGACTTAATCATAGTTTTAAAAAACCGATTGAGTCTCTTAGCATTATTCGCTTGTGAATGACAGAGTAGAGTCAACGAACGGTGAATACCGAACTCGACTCCTAATTCGTTTACTGCTTTATTATTCAATTTGGCGCCACTATCCGAGTGTAGAACTGCAGGTGTACCCCACCTTGTCACGAATAATTCGAGAAACGCTCGAATGATGTTTTCAGCATTGGCATGTCTCATAGGTTCCACTTTTATTCGTTTAAATAATAGATTTTGGAATACCAGTAAATACTTATGGACCTTTATACTTTGCGCAAAGGGCCCCATGCCATCCTCAGCAACTACGGTCCATGGCTCTTGGAAGATCCCCTGAGTCATCAGCCCGCGTGATTGAGTTTGTTCAGGTTTATTTACCTGACAATTAATTTGTCTGACAATTCCTAAGAAAGGCCGTAATGTCCTTCAACATGCTATACCAATAATAATGAATCGCAGCGCGATGGTAAGTTTTCTCCCTATATAAATAGCCGGCTTCAAGCATGCCGTGCACTTCGTGCACTAATAACGATTTGTTTCGGTACTTGTAGAGCTCCGCTTTTATCACGTTCCATCCATGTTACTTCCCGGATGACTTCAGTACAGCCTCACGCCACCTAGCGTACCAATAATCTTCGACAGGCATCAAGACCGCATTATGGTCGATTCCTCCATCCTCGAACATACGGGATAGTGCATTCGGCATTTGGTGCATCGATCCCTTCCAATGAAAAATTTCAAAGCTACCCAGATAACAATCGTGCGACGCACATTACGTACGCGTGCGTCTATTCGCGGAGAATTAATGAATAATTCCATAATAATGATCTAATTAGATCTTAGTTAAATCCTAGATATTCTTTATTGATGAATATTAAAATATTCCGAATTGAAATTGATACAAATTATTATTAGGCTGCGTTTTCAGGGAGAAAAATTTGAAAAAGTTCCAAATACTTTTTCTAACTATATCTCCAATTGACGTCGTTTTTGATTTCGAAATTTTGGTAATGTCCAAGTTAATTTTCCCCAAAAAAATATCAGGGAAAAAATTATTAATTACTTTTGTCCAAATTAAAGAAAAATATTTCTTAAGTTTTTCAAGTAAAACTTCTTAGGGCGCGGTACGGCATTTTTGCACAAGGAATAAATCCATAAGAATCGTCACGCAACGCTCAAGCGTCACGTTAAACGCCACGCTCCAGCAAGGTAGCAGGATGAGCGCGCATATTCACGGAATTCAAGGAATTCATCGAATTTAGGGAATTTAAGAAATTCATACAATTCATGGAATTCGTGGAAGTGAAGGAATTCAAGGAATTTGTGAAATTCTTATGGTTTATTACTTCTCTTGCAGACTGCACTTTTTTTTTTACTTTTTGATAGTCCTACAAGATTTTCATGATCATTTTTTGAGTTTTCTTAAAAATCGAAAATTCAAATTTTATTGGCACAAAACATGATGAATTATTACGTTCTCATCATAATGAGAAGGTATTGGTTTTATGTGAAGAATGACTTTCGTGAATTGCATGAAATGTCGACGTTTTGAGGCCCCCTGAGTCAGAAAAAATAGTTTTTACGTCGGTGTCTGTCCGTCTGTCGTCGACCCTTACACTCGCTTTACTGTCTGCATATATTGTTTGTATTGCTTGTAGGAGCCATCCATGTACTCCGTACTCTTTGGACTTCCCAAAGTTTACTTCTATTTACCGTGTCAAATGCTTTTTCTTATAAACAATATTGTAGTACAAACAAAACCTTAATTAAAAAATTGTTCCTCTAACAATTTATTTTAAGTATATAATTGATTCAATGCAGTTACAGTATAACTGATTAATATCAGTTACAGTATTTTTACTGTTAAAATTAGGAAAATTCTGAAAATAACTGATTCATGGATTACAAATAATTGTACTGAATGATTTAGTAAAATTTCTACTAATTGAAATTTAGGGAGTATGGTTGACTGATCAGCCAGTGAAAATTTGTGAGTGATCAGTAAAATAATCACTTATTTTGTTTAGTGACACGCGGATTCAAATTTGAAGAGCACACTAAATCCTGAAGAATAATTTTTCATGCGAAGGTGGAGAAAATTGTTGCATAAATGTATAAGTATTAAATATGCATTTTGAAGTATCTGGTAGAACAGTTGTCAACTTTTGCCACTCTTTCTTCTACTTTCAAATGAAAAATGCTTTAGAATTTTTACTTGTCTATTTACTGGTCTAACATGCTTGTGAAAGAATAAAAAAGTCACTATCTAAATTTAACTATGTAATGAGGAATTGTCAGTAGAAAAATGTAACAAACCATTATTGACAATTGAACTAATGTTTTAGTTAATAAGTTAACAGAAAATTTAATGACTAATTTAATTATTAAAATTTGAGCAACAGTTAATTAAATAATAACTAATCGAATCATTGGCTGATTTTTTGCTTTTTAGATTAATGATTACGAACTAACTAAATAACATCGATTATGATTAAGTTTTTAGCTGATTCCAATCTGACATTTTTTCAGCTTGAACCAAAAAAACATTTCATTATTCTCAAATTATGTAAAAACAAATTTTCCTGGTGTTTAAACGTTCCAAAGTCGCGATAAAAATAAAAAATCCGAGTATCCCAAAATTCCTGAATCATGCGTTTTTTGTCACGATTTCAAAAAATTCTGAATAGAGCCAAAGTTTTTTGTTTATTTATAATTTTTGATTATTATTCCCTAGTAGTAACCCTACATATAAAAAATTCGCTCTAATTTTTTAACCAATAAGATTCCTTTTTGTTGTTTTTTTTTTAAATTTGATAACGCGTCGGCAACCATCTGCCGGGTATTAAAATTCAATCAGAAAAAACGTTAATAATAACGAACCGGCATAATGAAATTAACGTCAAGTAGAATCTATTACATTAAATGTGGGTATAAAATTTTGTTATAATATTAATTAATCCATTAAGAAGAAAATATTCTGAAAAATAATGTTTCAAATTTTCTTAACAATACGTTTAAATGTTAGGGTTAAATTAGTATTCAAAATCCAATTTTTATAATGTATTATCTATATTTTCGTCGATATTTACACCTTATGATTAGAGTACAAACATTCGAATACAAAATAAATATTATTTAAATAAACATTTGTATAAAATGAGATCTATTTACAAACCAACAATATATAAGCGTAGTCAAGCTATGATTTTAAACTCAGCTAATGGAGCATAAATATAATTGTTTTAATAATAATAAAATCACATTACGCTTTGTGCCAATCATATTATTATCTACTAAATCTGAGTAAGTAAGATTTCTCTAATTCATAGTCATATCTATACTAAATAAATGATAGAAAAAATTCAGACTTGGCACTATTTAAATTAGTAAAATCTTATTTATTCTTATTTGCAGAGTAATAGTAGGAAAAAAATATGATTATCCAAAAAAAATATACTCATCATCAGTAGATACCTCGTTAAACAAAGAAGAAAATTCCGGTTTGGAAATATTAAGCAGTACAAACGTTATTTTTTCTCAGTGTCTACTGTTAAAATTTCAATATTAATTAGAGAATCACCCTATTCATAGACGAAGTAGTCACAAGTACTAGTGGTCGCATCACGAATATCTCAGAAATTATTAATAATTTCTAAAAGTACTTATACAATTTTTGAACGCGTGCCAGTGCTGCCAACAGAAGAAAGTTTCATGGCGACCAACTTCTCCCAATAGATTTGACAGACCAAACCACAATATATGCGTCGCTGCGTAAAATTAGGATATCGTTTTTGTTTGTAAATATTTGGTGCAATAGACACAGTTTGGCGGTGTTATTGCGTGTTTTCTGGTAAGTAAATTAAGTAGTTTTTCTATAATAACCCTGGTTTTTTGCATCAACAAAAAATTGTTCTTGTCCTACCGATTAATTTATTTCCTTCACTCAGGTTCTAGTTGTCACAGTTGCTTTGGGGCTTGCTATCACTGTGACAACTAGCCCCGAAATAAATGCCCTACTAAAAATTATTTAGCTTCACTCTTAAGGAAATCTGGTAAGATCTTTACGAGTTCTCATGAGCATATGTCGCTATCACTTGTAAGTACTCGTGTACTTTATACCTGGTACTATAATAGCTGAGACAACTTACCCCATGTACGGGGTAAGTTGTCACACTCTACTTTTTTTTTATTAATATTTTTTTTCAGATGAACGCAAAATTAATTTGCTTCATGTGCAAAAATTTAAAGCTAAGGGAGAAAATATATGATTATTTTAAAAAAAGTACCAGATTTATTTAATTTATTAATGCTAGAGAGGTTTGAGTACTTTTTGTGACAACTAGGACCCGTCTCCCCTAATCTGGATTAGTGGTATATTATTCGCGGATTCAGATTTTATATGGACAAGCGTTTGGTAATTACAAATTAAAATCACAAAGCATAACCCGAGACAAAGTTTTAAATATCGTTTTAATTTCCCTATACTTTACATTACTAGTATTCGATAGCGTATAGAGAAATTGAGACGAGAGTTCAACTCCGAAGTCAAAGTTAAAAGTTTCGTTTCGATTTCCTTATACTCTCCATATCTCATAATAAAGATTCAAGCGAAATTGAGACGGGAAACGATTGTGTAATGAAAAGGAAATTTAAAAATCGAGTGTGAGATGAGAGTAGGATAACCCAAAGTTAGTGTGAAATTATTAATTAAATTATTTTACATTGATCTTTCGTCTGAAAAAATTCTTTATAATCAGCATATGGAAACTTTTTTCTAAAAATAAAGTTTTAAGTAAAAAAATCAATTTTTTAGTCCATGAATAATTAATTTGTCAATGAGAAATCATTAATTTGATTATAATTTTACTTTAGAATATAAAAACGTCATTTTTCTCAAACTTTTGCTTTTTCGATTCAAATTGACGTCTTATCGGAACTATCATTTTTTATGAGATGACATGGAGGTTAGTTTTGTCTTATTTTCTTGTTTTTCCAGATAAACTAAAATGTCTCTGTTGTATTAGATCAATGAACTGGGCAGTTTATTGATCTAATACAACTTTTAACTTTTTTTAGTTTTTTCCCCATTTTTATTATATTATTGATAAAAATGTATTTTTTTATTATTTATGGCTTGATTTGATTAATTGTTTTATCAAAGAAATACGAAGTACCCGAAAACAATCGAATTACCCGCGTGCCAAAAATATGCCACGGCACTTGCGAGATGGATGCAGAAAGCTGTCATCCTTGAGTCGCTTCGTGTCCTTGAAACACACGAGGGTTTCGCCGGCCTGTCGCTGTGATTTCCTTGTGTCCTGTGACCACCCGTCTGACGGTTGTGAGACGTGGCCATGAGTGTGAAATATCGCAGTCATACTAGGAGCCGGAGTCATTTTTAGATGGCAGTTGCTCCCAGTGGGATCCCGTGGTGGTTGTTTATCGTTATTTTTTAATTATATATAATGAGAAGTTTTAGGCCCCGGGAGCTACGATTATGGTTCCTTAAAGCAACCAAGCCTAACGCAACTGTAACGTGTACGTCATCTACTTATGGTCCTTCTGTCCTAGAAGGTAAGCAAGAGTGGGAAAATTACGCGAGACAACATTGTCCAACACTGTTCCTTGGAGTCCGGTCTCTAGCCGCGGATGACCCTACGCGGCAGACGGGTCAGTTGGAAATGAAGGTTTCACCTCTGAATACTTTTTTAGAGCTACCAATTTTTGTAGAATGTTATGAGGAACAGTATTGACGGACCAGATGAAGTGATCTCAGAAGAACAGCCTTTTGCATCCGGTTCGCCATGGAATGAGCCTGAGGCTGGCAAGCCGGAATCTTGTTAAGTTGGCTAAAAAATAAAGCTTTCATACTTCCAAGACAACCGATTATGAGAACTGCAAGATGGACTTTTTAGCCTTGGTAAAGCCTGCTCAGCTCGAAAAGAAGTGATTCATATTTCGCCCTTTTTTTCTTCCTCCGTTGCCGTGATATTACCATCGGCTAGTGCCAAGAATTCAATCACGTAAATGATTTTGGTCTTCAGATCTTGGAGGACAATATCAGGCAATATCATTTTATTATATCATTATCATTATTATTATTAGCACATTTTTGTTGCGGGTAATTTTCAAGTAGTTTGTATACGTTTTCGTTTTTTTTCTATCGAAATTTGTTATTTCATAACGTATTGCAGTTCAATTTAAACATTTCAATTTCATTTCAAACTTTCAGTATTACGGAATTTTCCGTGACACTATCCCTGAAAGAGCTGAAAAAGGGGTTAGTCTCACGGAAAATTTCGTAACGGTATACAGTCCATAGAAAACAAAATTGTTAATTGTTCAATTCTCAAAGTTACAAACATTTCAAAGCAAGTACAAATTTCTAATGTTTTGAATGTTGAATTAAAATTAAAATGTGTATGACTTAGGAACATTTTTCAGTTAGTATTGGTTTATTGTTCAATGGTTACAATTTTTAATCGTTCGATTTTTATAATTATGATTTGACATTTCTACACTTTATACATACCTTTTCAAAATTTCTCAGCATTTCTATTCTACTTGCTAATTTAAAATTGTACAGTATAAAAATTCATATTCTTCATTTTTAATATTCAATTTTGAATGCCCATGCCTCTAGGTTCGTCGAAATTCGATGAGCGTAGGCCAAATATTTTCGACATGTTTAGAAACTTCTTTTTTCATTTAAAGGATTTCAGATTGAGATATTTTAATGTTCAACACTTAATTAACACCTTTTTGTACTTTATTGTCAGTATTGAATTTAAAATGTTTTCAATGTTAAATTCAATTTTACCTGCAAGGATTAAAAATGTATCACCAGTAAATGCGCGTAAGACATTCGTAAGATTTTAAATTGTTGTATTTAAAAATGTCTCTCAATTTCATTTTCCATGTACGTATAAATAAAGTTCAGCAATTCTTATCATAGATATTAAATTGCACACGATGAGATTATCAGATTATTCTTGTAAATTTGACAACTATTTCCCCAATATTAATTTACTGATTGTGGGTAACTAGATATGTAGTACTAGGATAATAAGGATGCTGATAACTAATATTCTCTCGTTTATAAAACAGTAATTGACCCGCCGGATGCAAGAACCAGACCGACGCTTGAAAACGCGTAAAAGTATTTTACGATCGTCTCAAAAAAAGAAAATTGTCAAAATCGGAAAATCAATTTTTTGAAAATGTAGAATTGCAGAGGATATGGATATGAAACTTTTTCATATTAGAATTTTAGTTGCCAAATGTGTATTTTTAATAACTCGGCCAGATATTATTGAAACGAGTTCATATTTGCAGGACATATTCAAAATCCTCCAGCCATGCCTAGGAAATCATAAAAAAGTTAACAATCGTTTATTCTTAAATAATGTTCAATTGCAAAATGAGGTCAATGGATAATTGGGTTTTCTTGGTTTTGCCGGTCAAAATTATCTAGGTAACTTCGACTTTCAAACAACTTCCAGTGAGCGATTTGTTTAGCAATGTTGAATCAAGTTTTTTTGGGAAATCTCATATCGATTCGTTGAAAATTGACTGAGATATTCAGATTTGGAAAAAGTACTCGACATCTGCCCGCGCTGTTAGCTAATGCGTCGCTAGGACGGCTCTGTCAGGCAGCGTCCTCGACGACTCATTGTTTTAGAGAAAGTTTTTTCCAATTGCTTTACATTTTCAGACATGAATTGTTAATTTTTAATCTGAATTGGTAGACTATTCTTTACATTTGATGATAATTGAGGGGCACTCTGCAAAAATGACACATAGATCTGTTTCACAGCAGCGTTCGCTTGTGCCCAGGAATCCTAATTAAAAATTTTAATTTTTTAAATGTATATTACATTAGAGATCTATATACATATCTCAATTTTGAGCGAATCTTTTGAATAATTCATTAAGTTTATACTATACACACCTAAAACTGGATTGATTTAAGTGCAGTCAAAATAAGACACAAAAATATTGAGACTTCTTTTATTTTAGGTTATTAATGAAAAACCAGTTTATTTTTTACTATTATGATTCATATGTACCTTATTTTTCACACTTTATACGATTTAATTACCATATTTAAACAGAACTTTTAGAAATGAAAAGAAGGAGAAGTTCATATTTACGAGGATATGTAGTACATTATCATATGAGCCCATTACTTTCTTACGGGTTTTTCCACAATTTTCAATATTTCCAAAAAATGATAGTGTCCAGACGTGAAGAAAATAGACACGGACGTCTAGACACTACTATTTTTTTTTAAAAAGTAAAAATTGTGAACAAGAACCGTGGAAAAGCAAATTGCTCTTATGGTAAAGTATCACATGCCCTTAAACTGTTAACAGGAACAAAAAATATATACGTACTATACGTACTTTATTTTTACATTTCTTTTTATATTTGTGGCCTAAGTTTCTTCAAACCTTGCTTGTTTCCTTCCCTGGAAAGAATCCTCCGATTCATTTTCCATCTCGAAGATGTGAAAATTAAATTGGAAACTTAATTCTAATTATTACTTTAACTGTAATTAAATAATGTTGCACGAGTTGAACACTTTTTGAGTGAAAAATACAATGATATTCATTATTTTAAAGTAAAATTCATTGTTTTGGCTGCTTTTAGGATAACATAAGCTGAAGGTCATTTGGTGGTCATTCAACATACTTACCAATTTTTCTATTTTCTTTTGAGTTAATTGCCTAGTAAACATCAGCATCTTGCACGCGAGGACTACGCAATAGTCTATCACACATTACTACTATCCAACCGAGCAATTCACGCCTACCCCGAAAGGGAAACGGCTTAATGATATAATAATACTAAGAATGAAATGAATCAAATTATCTTCCAATAAGTCAGTTTCTTTTTAAATCGATTGTCATTAATTGACAATTCCTTCAACTGAATTATCTACTACCATTCTCTATTGTAAACAAATTCAATTATATCTTTATCTCAACGTATAAATTTTCCACCAACTAAATTTGCAATTAAGGAAAGGAAATCTATCTCCTTATGAAATTTAGATTTAAAAGAAAGTCTTGTTCCATTTATACCATGAATGTGGGTGTGGGTATTCGGTATTGTTAATGACGGCACTGAGCGGATAATACAATCCACTTCAATTGTAAATAACGAGACGAGATTTACCCACATACATATATATAGTAGTTATTCGCTAGAACGAATTACTTACTGCATTCTCTCCCTGTATACACGGAAAAAATGTATAGTTCAAATACAAAAGTATTAAAAAATAAAATCAACAAAACTAAAAAATATTTGAAAAAAGGAATATTTTCAAGCAGCTAATTGTATCCCCGATTCGTAAATTTTAGATCTTGGAATTAGTTATGTGAATTCGTGAGTTTTAAATGTCATAAATAATTGAAAAATCTTGTTGCATTTTTTGGTTAGTAAGAAATACAATTTCCGCTGTTAATTCTACTTATTTTAATTTTAAATAGTTCTTATTAATTTCGTAATTTTAACGTAAACTGTAAAATTAATTATAAATTTCAGACCTCTGTCAAAGTTATTCCTACTTAATTACCGCTATATTCAGTTTTCCAGGATGGCCATAGGTCAGGGATATCAGTCTAGAATACTTTAAAAGATTCCAAGTTATTTTTAAATGATTAGAAAATTTTCAGGAAATTTCAAAGTATTTTAATGATTTTAAGGTATTTAACCAAATTTTTATGAGGGTTTGAAGAATCGCGGAAGATATGGAACAATTTTATAGGATCTATAAGGTTTTGGGATATTTTAATATATTCCAAGGAATTTCTAATTGATTTCAGTAATTTAATGGAATTTCCAAGGATTTTAAATATTTAGGGTTATTTGAAGATTTCAAGGCATTTCCAAGAGCGTTACATTTTTTAAAGGGATTTCAAAGATTTGAAATATTTTATGAAATTTTAAAGTAGAGGCTATTTCAATGCGATTTTTGCCCCTACTTTGGCTCTCTAATGGGAACAAATTTCCAATTCGTCCACTTAAAGCATCAAAATAACGGCTTAGTTTTTGCTTCTACTTTACCGCTCTACATTCTAGCTTCCTAAAAGAAACTACGCAACTCGCGGCGACAGAGAAAATACGTATCTAGCGCACTCTATGCTAAGTATATAGAAATTTATATATACTTAGTATAGAGTGCGCCAGATACGTAGTTTCTATCTGTCGCCGCAAGTTGCGTAGCTTCTTTTAAGACGCATCGATTTGCGCAATATTTCAAGTTATTTAAAATAACTAATGATTATGCAAAATAACTTATTTTGCATAATCATTCAACAAATATTTCTTATTAAGCGTTGAAAACAACATGTATTATTAATTGAATAAATGAATGAAGATACAAAATAATTTTGATTTTTTCACGCGTCAACAAATCCTAAGTTTTATGCAACTTAAAATGAAAATTGCTATTTGTTGTTAAATGAAGATGCAAAATGTTATGAAATTATTGATATAATTGAATAGCGCATTTTTTTCCTATCATCCAGCTACCAGATCAGGGCAAACTTGTTTCCTCTTGGAGACATTTCGATATTATTACTTTATTATTTATCACTTGAAACCACTTATAGGGACGCTCTCCCAAACGGTGGTGATGGAGGTGGTAGGAAACAACAAAGTATCCGCTACGAGGGCGCAGGCGTCGAGGCAACGACGCCACATTTGCACGTGAAAATTTAAGAGCGTTAAAAGAGAACTTAAAAATTCTATGTAGATCATGGAGGTTTAAAGGAGACGTTAGTAAAACTCGAAAACATAGAGGCAAGAGCTTCAATGTAGGGGCTGAAACATATGTAGAAGCAAAATAAAATAAAAATAATTTTAGGAGCGGCTAAGTAGGAGCTAGTAGAATAAGCAGCTTCAAAGTAGGGGCAATACTTCCAATTGAAGCGTCAAAATAGGGGCTATATTTCGACTCGGGGACCTCTAGATCCTAATCTGCGGAACCGATTGGTACCAAATTTTAACGAGAAGTTAGTAGAAACAGATTCTCGATACATTTTTCAAGAATTTCCAAAACCTTGAATAGTTTTTACAATTTTACGTTTTAGAATAACAAATTAAAATACAGAGATGACATAAATGCTAAAATTAAAAAAATATATATTCCAGATCATTCTTGCAATATGTGTCGAAAATATGTTACTACAGACTTTTCATCAAAATTTGATGTAATTCGATTGAATAGATTCGGCTTGAAATGTATGCACAGGTGAAAAAAATTAAATTTTATTACAATCATTCAACAAACAATTGAAAAATCCAATCGAAATTTCAATTGAATAATATGGTACAATTAAATTGAATTAAAGAATAAATCAATTTAATCAATTTGATAACACTTCTAACAAAATTTATTCTAGCAATTGATTCAATTTTTTATATTTAGTAACATAGAAATATAATTCAAATTTCATTGATTGAGCGTACCTATCTTATTATTTTGTTCAATAACAAAAGCATGAAATCCCACGAAAAACATCTGCGACGCAAAAAATATCTCAAGTGCAACTATGTGAATATGTGATATCTAAGGTTGGGCAAGTTTTTTTTATACCATTAAGCCATTTTCCTTTCGGGGTAGACGTGAATTGCTCGGTTGGAAAGTAGTAGTGAGTGGATGAGTATATAGGTATAGGGTAGATAGGTATATAGGTTCAAGGTAAAGATATTTTAGATTGATCTACAATTCTCGTGTTATTTATTTAACTGACACGTTCGTTCCGCAAGACTGCTCCGACCCAGGCTGCTGATCAATCTCTCTAGCGATCATCCCACGTGAGGAGCCTCACGAAATCGTTATGTGTGGTTCCCCACTTCGGCCCATCAGTATCCAAGGTCTTTTTTTCAGGCGTCATTCACTTTATTGTTACTCTGTTTACAAACTATTTGTCGCCACACTTTTCTGCCCTGGCATACTACTCTACTATCCGTTCACGATACGAAGGCCCCTCCAAAACAGCTGCACATCTTGGTAATTTACTCGCAATAAAAAAACGCACCAAAACACAGCTTTCACCATCATAAAGCTTACTTTATTGCGCTTAAAAAAAGTCCCCATTTGTTTATGTACAAAAAATGGGTTGGAAAATATCCTTCGCGAAAAGATGATAACCGTGTTTTTTCGCGTCACTCTGTCCTTACTTGGCTTTCGATGACGACATATTTGAACTGAACAGTGTGAAAAATTTGAAAAAAATCACATAGATTCATTCATATTTTGACTGCACAAACGTGAAAACAAAACTGCAATATATTAATAACAATTAACGTAAAATGAATTTGAACATGACTATGCTATCTCTCGTAGAATAAATTTTAAGTTGGCATCGAAAAAATTTTGAAATTATGAAATATTTCATTATGCCCCCCCCCCCCCAACCTTCTTCCATTTGAAAAACTACCCACCTGGAATCAACGTGTTGTAACATTATCAAATTTTCTAACCGGGAATCGTTCTTATGTTCAATAATATTTTCCGTTTAATTATAACTGCAGTGGCTGATTTTAGTTCAAGATCTTAATTTACTAAAAATTACATTAATTTTTAGCTATGGTAATGTTGCATTTTAAACTTATCTCAATGATATTTATTTTCATCGAGACATTCGTTCAATTTGCGTATACTTTTTCCTGTCCAGACAATTGCAACCAACGATATGAGTTGATTCAAATACTGAAGGGATATAAAAACTAGTCCTAACCATTTTATAACTAAACTTGATAATTAAATAAACAACAATTGAGTGAGAATAATTTTCACAATAAAAATTCCCACTAAAATTTAAATCGTTCTTTTAAAACAAAACGACAGATTGTGGATTCACTCAAGGGAGAGATGATTGCGTATTTTAAAATTATTCAAGTTAATTTAGAAAATCACTCTCATATAAAAACAAGCAAATAGGATTCTCCTCCAATATTAAATCATAAACCAAAATTTCCGTCGCACAACGAGGTCTTTATCACACGATAAGTTTCAAAGTCGTTACGAATTCTTTTCTGGTTCCATCTTTATAAGAAATTTAAGGTAAAATTTCCCATTTGAATTTCATTAGTTAATGCAACCATGCACAACGAGGTCTTTGTCGTGAGATAAAGTGCAAAGTCGTTACAATGAAAGTTGCACACACTAAATTATTATTCTTTATATTTCCCACAATTATTAGATGCAAACATGCACAACGAGGTCTCCACCAAAAGATAGATTGCAAAGTCGTTACAATAATTACATCACACTAATAAAAAAATTTTGAAAAATAGATTTAAAACCCAAAAACTCACGTCTAATTATTCAAATTCTAAAGAATCTGGACATATTAGTGGATGGAACTTTTGACTGCAACAGGAGAATCCATTGCGTGGCGTTCCTTGAGTGATGCTTATTCCAAATCAAATTTCCGTGCTCAATGATAGGTAGATCGTAGAGACCAAGAGAGGCTTCTTCCTCGCAGAGGGTCGAGTAGGAACTCCTTTGGTACCGATACCAGGATCGATATATAAAGTGCATTGGTCCCACGCCATCCCCACTTATTAGCTAATGGCGCGCGCAATCGATCGTATGATCGAATGATTTCGTGAATCATTCCTTAGCTCTACCTGCTTGTCCACTTTTGAGTCAGAGGCGTATCAATATCAATATTCACCCGTAGCTTTAAGATTTTATTCTTATTATGAAAATAGAACGGACCGTCTCAACCTTAATCCACCGAAGAAAAGAGTGGAAACCAACACCAACTTATTTACTCCCTTCACTCTCCACTTAAGGGTTTTGAGTGGAAAAGGTCACTGAAAGGAGAAATTCCACTCAGAACCAATGGGTCATTTCATTAACAAAGTTTTCTTTTGTTTTGGCGCCAGAGATATTGGTACATTCTTCCAGCAAATTGGCGGCCATCGAGCACCCTGGGAACTACGCTTGCTGGAGAACGCGGGGACACGTGTATACGACACTGCGATTGGACGACGGGAACGAAGCTACCAAGCGAACCTGCTGACTGCGTTGCGCGTAGCTTCACTCTCGTTTCGTAGCCGTTACACATCACACGCCGTAGAAAATTTGAGACGATTTCGGGAATAATAAAATAAGGAAAAATGTCTAAGGAAGCAGAACGATTTTTAAGGAAATTTGAATATAATGGTGTAAGTAGAATGTTTGCTTCCTGTTGGAGAGTTTTGGCGGATCATTATTAATTGGTAAAAGAGTTTGTGCCGCGAGTGAGTAGGATTTTCTCTTTTTTTTGTGTATTCTTTAGCTGAGAGGTGAAAACGGAGAAGTTGAACTTCTCAATTCTCACGGCTGAGTGGGGGATTATCTGTCGCGAGTGGGGAATTTTTACCGGAATAAAGTGTCATTTTGGAATGGTCGAGAGGGAAAATTGTGTCCGTGTTTCGCTTCATGGCCGGTGTTAGATTTGTACACATAGACTTATATGGGAACCGACCATGAACTCTCTTTTAAAATGGTAAGATTTAGGGTTGATTCGCGATAAAGTTCTTTTCTCTTGGGATAAATTCTTACGTTCGATAATCTTTATACGCAAATAGGTTATAACGAAAATTCCAATCACGTGGCCACGGCCTTTTCTCAAAATGGTTGTTTAGAATTATAGGCTGACTGGAACTCTTTGAGTGTTAAATAAAATGAAGTTATCTCTGATAAATCATGTGGTCTTATTTGGACTTTATTGGTTAGGAAAACCCTCACCCTACGAACTTTTCTTTCAGGATTAGTAAATAAATTAGAGCTTGCAATTGAATATCGGGATTTAACTCAGGTTGTCTTATTGAAATACCTCGATGGATCTGAACCTTTCTTTTCTTACCTTTTGTTTCTTTTCAAACCTACTTCAGTCAACTCAGGCCTTAAGCCAAAAATAGCCACTTAGTTCTATTCTGCCTAGTTTCCTTTTCTTACAGCTTAAGTGGACATGGAGCACGCCGTCACTAGGACTGTGTCGAGGTAAGCCATACATAGATATATTTAATTTTGCTCCTTTCATATTAACATTGAGGTTTCCCAACGGGCTGGGAAATGTTCTCATAAGAGTAATTAAGTATTTTAATGGATGTTTATTTAATTTTATAGTTAATTTAGATAAAATAATTTTAATAAAATCATTTATTCAAGATTTATCACGGTAAGTATTACATTACAGGTTTCCGATCAGCAAAATAGTTTCATCGTACAGATCCCGCTCAATAGATCAATCCAGTTGTTAATTTTAGACTACCTATAATAATTTTCATCGGTTATTCTAACCTTCATTTCGACAGATCAGGTTATAGTTTCTCTGTTATTGCTGTTGGTGAACTTCAAATATTGATCTTATAGTGCTCAACCAGTGAAGTTGTTTAATTGAAACAAATAAATTAAAAATTAAATAAAATAAAATTATCATTTGGAAGTTAAGTATCCAAATCGACTTGTTTGACCAAACCACCAACAATTCAATTAGGGTAAGCTGATTTAATA
The DNA here is from genome assembly GCA_011634705.1 of Andricus grossulariae. NCBI lineage: Eukaryota > Metazoa > Arthropoda > Insecta > Hymenoptera > Cynipidae > Andricus > Andricus grossulariae. Next base: position 10,535,299 of record JAABKJ010075445.1, on the reverse strand, counting down.
ATTAATTAAGATCCTAAGTTCAATTTATATTAAATAATGAAATTGTAGGTATGTTAAAATGACAATCTCACAGCTGCTTGATAATTTTGCATATATATTTTACCAAGTTTTCAAAAGTCCGTGCTTCTATCCCTTTATTCTTCAAATGACAATTTTCCTTTAATTTTCCCAGATGAGTTCTATTTTACGTGCATACTTTTCCAACTAAAATAGTTCATTGATTTTTCATGATATAATATTGAATCCGCATGACCCATTGTCTAAATTCCAATTTATTTCCTATTACCAATTTAATATCTTTGAGTTAAGTTATATTAATTATTATAGTAATTAATATATATATTTAGATGGAAACACGACGACGAACCGGCGAAACGCCCACATTGAGTGGACGAATCAACTCAAGGATGACTTGCTAGTTGAATGTTTGACTGGTTTGTAAACAAATTCGTTCTTTTGTCTTGAAAATTCAACCATTTGGTTAAAATTTACTTTCTTTCTTATTAAAAAATGTTTTTTAGTTGCAAATGTTGAATTTTTTGTTGAATTCAACTCTTTTTTATTTAAAATTGAAATCTTGTAATGTCTGCTTTCGACGTAGTTTACACATTATTTTCGGGTAAAAAATTCAATTGTTTTGTAGCATTTTTTTTCAGTCAAACAGTCAACTATTTTAGTTCAAAGAATTCATCTCTAATGGTAGAAATTTTCCCTTTTTTGTTAAATATTGAACTGTTTATTTGTTGTTTTAAAATTTAACTATTTTGCTAAATTTTTTTTTTGAAAATTAATTTTTTAAACTGATGCTTGAACTATTTAATTTTTGGTATAAAATTCATCTTTTTGGTTAAAAATTTATCTTCTGTAGTTGAAAATTCATGTGTTTTGTTTAAAATTCAACAATTTTGATGAAATTTTTTTCCTTCTTGACTGATACATATTTCTCTTAAAAATTTAACTCTTCTGTTTAAAATTCGCCTTTTTGGTCGAATTCGACTGTTTTGATTGATAATTAAAATATTGTTTGGATGAAACGTCAACTATTATATTTTTGTTAAAAATTAGTTTTTTATGAAGCAAATTCATTTTTTTAACTGAAAATTTGACTTTACCATTTTGTTGTTGAAAATTTGTCTTTCTTAGTTAAAAATGTATGTATTTTGTTGAAAACACGCCTTTTTTGGTATAAATTGTATCTTCTTGATTGAAAATTAATCTATTTTGGTTAAAGATTCAATTGATTTGTTGATTTTTGTTTAGTGAATTCAACCGCTTCTGTTGTATAAAAAAAAATTTTTTGTTGAAATATCAACTATTACATTTTTTGCTGAAGATTCATCTGTTTTGTTGAAAATTCACTGATTTGGTTGAAAATTACGCTATTGTTAAAATTTTACTTTCTTCTTGAAGAGTTATCATTGTAGTTGAAAATTCGTGTTTTTTGGTTGGAAAAAATTTTTTTTAACTAAAAATTTAACTATTTAATTTTTGGTTGAAAATGTATATTTTTGGGTTAAAAATTGAATTTTTTTGCTTTGGTTGATATTTCAACTATTTTCTTATAAGTTCTTCTTTCTTGGTTGGATTTGTACTGATTCTGGTTTAAAATGAAAATATGTTTTTATTGAAACAACTGTTAAATTTTTCGCTGAAAATTCAGCTATTTTGGTTAAAATTCACCGGTTTTTCAGAAAATTCAACCGTTTTGGTAGAAAATTAATTTACATAACAAATATTTTAATTTAATCTATCGAGTCGACTACTTTATTTCCGATTTTATGTTTATTATTGTTTTTTACTAAAAATTTAAATATTTTTTGTTTGAAATATCAATTATTTCAGTCTTGGTTAAAAATTTATCTTTACTATTTTGAAATTCAACCATTTGGTTGACAAATAATGTACAAAACAAAGATTAAATTTTTGATCGATCAAATTAAAAGATTCAATTTCCCAAAAATTTACAATTAATTAAAAAAATTATATCTTCTTTCGACGCAGTTCCTACATTATCTTCGGGTTGGAAATTTCAAGTTTTTTGTAGAAATTCAACTAGTTTGGTTGAAAATTAACTTTTTTGTTGAAAATACAACTTGGTTGAAAATTCAACTACTTGATGAAAAATTAATCTACTTTGTAGGAAATTCAAAAATTTTGTTAAAAATTTATTTTTCGGTTAAGAATTCGTTTATTTGGGTAAAGAAGTTGAAATTCATTTTTTTTTGTCGATTAATTTTTGAAACTGAAAATGTTACTATTCTAGTTGAAGATTCGTAGTTCTGATGGAAAATTCCTTTTTTTTTCTATTGTAAATCCAACTGTTTATTTTGTTCGAAATTCAAGTATTTTGTTGAAAATTTACTCTTTTTTTTTGAAAATTTATATTTGCGGGTTGAGAATTTAATTAGTTTGCAGAAAATTCCACAAATTTGTTAAAATTTGTTTAACTCGATTAAAAACATTTTCTTAGTTAAAAACTCAACTCTTTTTTTGAAAATTTGTCTTTTTGTGCGAAAAATTTATCTCTCATGGTAACAATTTCCCCTTTTTTTGTAAAAAATTGAACTGTTTGGTTTAAAATTAATCTTGTTTGATTAAGCACTCAACTATTTGCTTTAAAATTCCTTTGCTAAACATTAATTTTGTTGATTCAAAATTCAATAATTTTGTTGGATATTAGTTTTTTTGGCTGAAAAATAATTTTTGTAAACTGAAAATTGAACTACTCTAGTTTTGGTATAAAATTGATCTTTTTTCGTTAAACATTTAAATATTTGATTGAAAATTAGACCGTTTGGTTGAAAATTTAAGTATTTTGTTGAAAATTAATCTTTTTTTATAGAGAATCAATCTTCTTGGTTGGAAATTCATCTTTTTGATTGAAACTTGGAATTCTTAATTGAAAATTTAACTATTTTGTTTAAAAATTTTATTTTTGATTGAAATATATAAAGTATTACATTTTTAAAAAATTCTTTTCTTGATTGAAAATTAATTTTTTTTTAATTGAAAATTTGAATGAATCTGTTTTTTTGGTTGAAGATTTAACTATTTTGTTATAAGTTCGTAGTTTTTGGTTGAATTCAATTGATTTTGGTTGAAAGTCACTCCATTGTTAAAAACTTATTTTCGTCTCGAAGATTCCTCATTTTAGTTAAAAATTAGATTTATTTTTCATTTAAAACTTCAATTATCTTTGAAATTAATATTTTCTGGTCGATAATTTAATAGTTTTTGTAAAATATTAGTTTCTTTTCAAAATTTGAAAATTCATTCTATTGGTTAAAAATTCAACCGCTTTGTAGAAAATTAATTTACATAACAAAGATTTAATTTTTAATCAATCAAATTAAAAGATTTAACTTCCCAAAAATTTACAATTAATTAAAAAAATGATATCTTCTTCCGACGCAGTTTACGCATTATTTTCAGATTAAAAATTCGAGTTTTTTGTAGAAAATTCGTTTTTTTCGGTCAAAAAATCCATTATTATTTTGGTTGATAATTCAACTATTTTGTTGACAATTCGTTTTTTGGGTTCAAAATTGAACTATTTTGGTTGAAAATGATTTTAATTGTTAAAAAAATTATATTAATTGTTAAAATTAATTTGTTGTTGTTGTTGATTAATTTTTTTAACTGAATATTTAACTATTCTAGTTGAAGATTCTTAGTTCTAGTTAAAAATCATTTCTTTAATTGTAAATGAAACTATTTATTTTGTTCGAAATTAAAGTATTTTGTTGCAAATTTCTATTTTTGAGTTTAAAATTAAACCATTCGTTCGAAAATTAACTTTTTTTTTGAAAATTCATATTTGCGTGTTGAGAATTTAATTGATTTGCAGAAAATTCCAAAAATTTTGTTAAAATTTGTTTGTCTCGAATAAAAACTTTTCTTTGTTGATAACTCAACTCTTTTCTTGAAAATTTGTATTTTTGTTTGGAAAAATTCATCTTTTCTGGTAAAAATTTCCCCTTTTCTGTCAAAAATTGAACTGTTTATTTTCAACCGAAAAATTGGAATTTTCAACAAAATACTTACATTTTCGACCAAAGAGATAATTGTTAACTAAATACTTAAATTTTCCACCAAAAATATGAATTTTTAACTAAGAATATTAATTTTCTACAAAAAAAAAAGAAATGAATTTAAGTAATTAAATTTTATACCAAGAAAGAATAATTCTCAACAAAAAATGCAATGGTTGACATTTCGTCCAAAAAATATTTTTGTCTTTAAACAAAAAATAGTTGAATTCATCCAAAAAAGACGAATTTTCAACCAAATAGTTGATTTTTCAACCGAAAGAGATTACTTTTTAACCAAATTGTTGACAATTCAACAAAATAATTAAACTTTCAACCAAATAATCAAATTTTTAACCAAAAAATTCAATCAAAAGTATAATAATAGACGTTTCGACAAAAAATCGCTGAATTTTAAACCAAATAGTTAGAACTTTCTACTAAAATGATGAATCTTCAACGCAAAAAATGAAATTTTAACAAAGAAGTTCAATTTCTTACCAAGTAGTTCAATTTGCAACCATAAACCATGAATTCTCAACAAACAATGTAATAATTGACATTATAATTCACAAAAATTTTAATTTTAAATAAAAACTAATTTAATTCATAGAAAAATGAAGAATTTTTGAACAAAATAGTTGATTTTTCAACCAAACAAGATTTTACAGTCAAGAAAGAAAGAAAATTTCAACCAAACAGTTGAATTTTTAACAATAAAGTAATTTTCAATCAAAAAGGATGATTTTTTAACAAAATTGTTGAATTTTCAACAAAAAATTCAATTTCCAACCAAATAATTAAATTGTTGACAAAAAAAAGACGAATTCTCCACCAAAAATACAATAGTAGACGTGACAACCAAAAATCTCTAAATTTTCAAAGAAAAAAGATTTTAATTTTAAATAAAAAAAAAAACAGTTAAATTCTACCAAAAAAGACGATTTTTCAACAGAATATTTTAAAGTTCAACCAAACCTTAAGAGACGAATTTTCAAATAAAAATAAAAATTTTCTACAAAACAGTTAATTTTTCAACAAAAAAAAAGTTAATTTTCAACCAAACAGTTGCATTTTTAACCAAAAAGAATAATCTACCAAAAAATACAAATTTTCAACAAAATAAATAAATTATCAACTAAAAAAGATCAATTAAAAAATAAAAGAAACGAATTTTCAACAAAATAGATCAATTTTGAACCAAAGAAATGATATTTGACTGAAATGATGAATCTTAAAAAAAAAAAAAAAAGTGTTAACAAAGTATCTAAATTTTCAACCAAAAAGATTAATTCCCAGTAAAAAAATAATAGTTGATATTTTAACTAAAAGAATTTTTAATTTCAAATCAAAACCAATTGAATTAAAAAAAGACGACTTTTTAACCAAACAGTTGAATTTTATACAAAACAGTTAAACTTTCATCCCCAAAATATGAATTGTCAACCAAGGAGACCGATTTTCTACCAAAAATATGACTTTTCAACAAATTAAATAAATTATCAACCAAAAAAGATCAAATTTTCAAGAAAAAACACGAATTTTCGATAAAACAGTTCAATTATGAACCAAAGTGAAGAATTTTAACTAAAATTATGAATCTTCGACAAAAAAAAAAGAATTTTTAACAAAGTATTTGAATTTTCAACCAAGCAGTTAAATTTTTATTCCTCAAATACAAATTGTCAACAAAAAAGGTCGTTTTCAACCAAATAGTTTAAACTTTATACTAAAATAATTGAATTTTCAACCCAAAAAGACACGAAGCTTCAACTAAAAATAGTAATTTGGAGTATTGATGTTATTTTGTTGATCAGGGTAATTAATTAATTAATTTCTGATGTTAATTTTTGCTGATTACTGGCCCAATATTATTTTTTTGAGAAACGAGAACAAAATCTACCTCGGCCCGAATTTTCTCTCGTTTCTACAAACAAAAATATTGAACCAGTAATCAGCAAAATTTAATATCCGAAATTAATTTAAAAACTTAATTTTTAACAAAGTTGTTCAACTTTTAACCAAGAAGTTGATTTTTCTATCAATAAAATATGAATTCTCAACGAAAAAATGTAATAATTGACATTTCATCAAAAAAAGATTTTTAATTTTAAATAAAAAATAGTCGAATTTATCCACAAAGACGAACTTTCAACAAAATAGTTACATTTTCGACCAAAGAGATAAATGTTAACCAAATACTTAAATTTTCCACCAAAAATATGAATTTTTAACTGAGAAGATTAATTTTATAGTATAAAAAGACGAATATTCAACCAAAGAGATGAATTTCCAACTAAAATGGTGAATCTTAAAGCAACAAAATTAATTTTTAACAAAGTAGTTAAATTCTCAACCATAAAACATGAATTCTCAGCAAAAAATGTAATAATTGACATTTCGTTCGTAAAATTATTAATTTGCAATAAAAAATAGTTGAATTCATCCAAAAATCAAGAATTTCCAACAAAAATTTTCCAAGTAATTTTCCAAGTAAAAAAGATTTTACAGTCAATAAAGAAAGAAAAATTCAACCAAACAGTTGAATTTTCAACAAAAAATTAAACTTCTAAACAAATAATTAAATTGTTGACCAAAAAAAGATGAATTCTCCACCAAAAATATAATTGTAGACGTTTAAACCAAAAATCCCTGAATTTTCAAAGAAAAAAGAAGAATTTGCAACGAAAAAAGAATTTAAACAGATTTATATTTTAAATAAAAAACAGTTGAAGTCAACCAAAAAAAGATTCATTTTTAACCAAACTTTTCAAAACATTTTTAACCAAAAAAGATGAAATTTCTACCAAAGAAATGAATTTTAAAACCAAAAAGACGAATTTTCTACAAAACAATTAAATTTTTAACAAAATAATTTTTAAGGAAACAATTGAATTTTCTACGAAATAGTTCAACTTTCCACTAAAATAGCTGCATTTTCAATCAAAAAGATTAATTTATACAAACAAACGACAAATTTTCAATTAAAATAGATAATTTTTTAACCAAAAATTGAAATGTTGAATTTTCAGTTAAAAAAATTCATTTTCAACAACAAAAAAACGGATTTTCAACAAAATAGTTTAATTTTCAACCAAAATGATGAATTTTCAAATAAAATTATAAAACTTCAACTGGAATACATAGTTAAATTTTAAATCAAAAAAATAAATTTCAACTAAAAAGATGAATTTTTAAACAAGAAAATTAATTTTCGAAAAAAAAGAATAATTTTCTACCAAAAATACAATTTTTCAACAAAATACATGAATTTTTAACGAAATAGCTGAATTTTTAATTAAAAAGACAAATTTTCAACCAAATTGTTGAATTTTGTACTAAAAAAAAAAAATAATTTTCAACCGAAAATGGAATAGTAACATTTTTAGTTAGAAAATTAATTTCAAACCAAACATAAGAGTTTTCAACTAAAACAATGAATCTTTAACTGAAATAGTTTAATTTTTAAACAAAAAAATTAATATTCACTGAAAAAGATAAATTGTCAACTACCGCTATGGAATTTTCAATTGGAATAAGTTCAATTTTCAGTTTAAAAAATTTCTAACCAAAAAGATGAATTTTCAAATAAAATTATGTATTTTCAAGCAAAAGGGTGATTTTCAATTAAGAAAATTAATTTCCTACCAAAAAAGACGAATTTTCAACTAAAATGATGAATCTTCAACAAAAATGTAGTTTCAACAGAAATTGTTCCACTTTTAACAGAATTTCAACCGAAGAAGATAAATTCTCTTCGATACTACAACAACAAAATTTACATTTTAAATTAAAAACATGCCATTTTAGCTAAATTGCAATTTTTATCAGGATTCATAAGAATTCAATTAATATCCTTTTCTATGCATTTTACGTACGAACTAATTATTTTATTGTTATTCTCTAATTTTCCCGGCTCTAAAATGCCAAATTTACTGAAAATTTTTGCATTTTTCACAAGTTTTTAAATAATACGATTAATCAATTAATTCACTTTGTTATTTCGGGCAAAAAATGTAAAATCATAGTTCAAACGCAAGGAAAATGAGTGACTAAATGTAACAAAAGTACATAAATCCTTTAAATGATAAAAAACAGAAATTAAAATTCAAGAAATTAAAATTCAAGAAACTAAAAATGAAAAACAAGATTTGACAGCCCGATGTTTCTAACCCCAAAATAAGAAAATCTCATACCCCATCAATTTTCTAATTAAAAAAAAACACAACTAAATCATTAAAAACAGATCATTTGAATCTTTTTTTTCTTACCTCCTTCATTTACGACCTTAAAAGGCCAGTGTTTGATGTCAGCCTGGATCTTCGGGTCATCGAATCGCCTTCCAATCAATCTTTTTGCATCAAACACAGTATTTGCAGGATTCATCGCCACCTGGTTTTTAGCAGCATCTCCAATAAGACGTTCCGTATCCGTAAAGGCAACATAGCTCGGTGTGGTCCGGTTACCCTGGTCATTGGCGATGATCTCAACTTTTCCCTGCTGCCAAACTCCCACGCAGGAGTAGGTGGTTCCCAAATCAATTCCAATTGCAGGCATTTTGATATTTGTGGTTCTTCTTTATTTATTTAAAAATTAAACACAAGATTCTAATCAATAACACAATTCACTGTCCGTTTGTTAATTGATTACTTCGCGTTCGGTTGAGTCGTAGTTTTCGCGGCGTAGTTTCGCTTGTTTTTTGCCTTGAGATCCTTCTCGGTTCGTGTCTGAACTTGTACTGCCGGTTCGTGCGCGCGTCACTCGATTTATAGTTTCCCGCTAGTTTTCCAGAAACGACGAGAACGGACGAGCCGAGAAGCTTCGAGAGCGAGTTTAACCGAAGAGGACGACGACTCATGAAGCGAGGACAGCCCGGCCCCCCGACCATTCGGGAATATTCTCGATTGCTTTCTCAATGACGAATAATGAGGAAAACTTTATTTTTGAATCAATTGACAATTCACAAAGCCTTTTTCGGCGGGATTTACGTCAGTCTGGTAGGATTTCTATTTTTATTTGTTCAATTTTAAACCGGGTCCGGGATTTCGGTCAAATATTAAAGACGTTTTCTTTTTTATTTTGATATTATCATTTAAACTGAAACAAAATAAACTAACTAAAGGAACTATTATTTTAAAAAATGTTTTTTATTTCGAGATTTTGTTTATTTCTATAATAGTTGAATTTTCAATGAAAAAGAATTTGAAAGCATTTTCTAAATGGGTTCGACGGAATGTTCTGGAATTTCGTATGTAGGCGTTTCGCTGCTGGAATCTTCTACAACATTCGAAGACAAAACTAAATATAACTTTTCAGGTAAAAAAATTATTTTTTAACCAAAGAGATGAATTTTTCAAGGAATAATGTAATAGTAGAGATTTCTTTTTTTTATTTATATTTTTAGTAAAAACCAATGTTTTGAATTTTAGAAATTTATTTACATATTTTGGTTTGCTTTCTTTTCCTCATTGGAAAATTTAATAATCTGAATAGATGGGTTTCAGAATCACCTACGAAAAATTAATTTTTAAATTAAAAACAGTTAAATTTTCAACACCAAAATATGATTTTTCAACAAAAAGTTAATTTTTTACCATAATATTCGATTTTGCAACCAAAAAGGATGTCTTTGTTATAAAATTTTTGAATTTTAAACAAAATAATTAACTTTTCAGTTAAAAAAACAATTATTTTGTACCAAATAAAAAAACGAATTTTCAACAAAAGAGATAGATTTTTCAACGACTAATGTAATAGTTTATATTTAAATTTAAAAAAATTAATTTTTAAATTAAAAAAAGTTTAATTTTCAGCACCAAGATACGATTTTTTAATAAAAAGTTACTTTTCTACCTCAAAAGTTTATTTTTCAACCAAAAAGGATGACTTTCTAACAAAATTGTTGCATTTTCAACCAAATAATTCACTTTTCAGTTTAAAAACATTATTTTCTACCAAATAAAAAAACGAATTTTCAACAAATGAGATACATTTTTCAACGAATAATTTAATAGTAGATATTTGGATGAAAAAAAATGAATTTTTAAATTAAAAACAGTTAAATTTTCAACACCAAAATATGATTTTTCAACAAAAAGTTACTTTTCTACAATAATAGTTGATTTTTCAACCAAAAAAGATGACGTTTTAACAAAATTGTTGAATTTTAAATAAAATAATTAATTTTTCAGGTAAAAAAAATTATTTTCTACAAAATAAAAAAAATAATTTTCAACAAAAGAGATGAATTTTTCAACGAATAATGCAATAGTAGATATTTCAATGAAAAAAAAATTAATTTTTAAATTTAAAACAGTTGAATTTTCATTAAAATATTCAACACCAAAATATGATTTTTCAACAAAAAGTTAATGTTTTATCATAATAGTCGATTTTTCAACCAAAAAGAATGTCTTTATTATAAAATTTTTGGATTAAAAAAAATTTAACTTTTCAGTTTAAACAACATTTATTTTCTACCAAATAAAAAAACGAATTTTCAACAAAAGAGATGAATTTTGGAAGAATAATGTAATAGTAGATATTTCGATGTAAGAAAAATTAATTTTTAAATTTAATACAGTTGAATTTTCAGCACCAAAATATGATTTTTCAACAAAAAGTTACTTTTCTACAATAATAGTTGATTTTCCAACCAAAAAAGATGACGTTTTAACAAAATTGTTGAATTTTAAATGAAATAATTAATTTTTCAGGTAAAAAAAATAATTTTCTACAAAATAAAAAAAATAATTTTCAACAAAAGAGATGAATTTTTCAACGAATAATGTAATATAAGATATTTCAATGAAAACAAAACTCATTTTTAAATTTAAAACAGTTGAATTTTCATTTAAATATTCAACACCAAAATATTATTTTTCAACAAAAAGTTAATTTTTTATCATAATAGTCGATTTTTCAACCAAAAAGAATGTCTTTATTATAAAATTTTTGGATTAAAAAAAAAATTTTACTTTTCAGTTTAAACAACAATTATTTTCTACCAAATAAAAAAACGAACTTTCAACAAATGAGATAAATTTTTCAACGAATAATTTAATAGTAGATATTTGGGTGAAAAAAAATGAATTTTTAAATTAAAAACAGCTAAATTTTCAACACCAAAATATGATTTTTCTACAAGTTATAAACAATATTATATTGTTTAAACAACTTTTTTGGTAACTTTAATTAATTATTACCTCACTAAGTGAAAAAAGGACAGGAAGGTAAAAATTTCCGAAAAATCGCCACTTTTAGGCGCAATCGATACAGATGAAGATAGTCATAAACAATAATAATTTGTTTAGACAACTTTTCAAAACATAACTCCTTGCTATGAAAAGCGTATATCTGAAAAAAGTATCTGCCTTAGATTTCTCTAGTAGCTTAGTGGTTAAAGCTCCCGACCGGCAATCGGAAGACGTGAGGTTCGATTCCTCTACCGGAGCGAAGGAGAAACAAATTTTTTCAGAAATTAAAAATGTAATAGTTGATATTTCAAACTGGAGAGATTTTAATTTTAAATCGAAAATAATTCTATTTTCTACTGAATTCTTAAATCTGCAAGCTAAGATGTCTATTTTCAGCAAAAAACTTCATTTTCAAGCAAATATTGGAATGTTCAAACTAAATTTAAGTTTTCAGGCCAAAAAGACGAATTTTCTATCGAACAGTTTCATTTTCTACCCTAAAATATGAAGTTTGAAATCAAAATGATTAGTTTCCTACCCAAAAAGACAACTTTTCAATTAAAAATCTGTTTTGGTTGAAACATCAACTACATTTTTCGTTGATAATAATTCATCTTTTTTAGTTACAAATTTTTTTATTTCGTCAAAAAATGATTTTCTTGTTGATAAATTAACAATTTTGCTAACAAGTCATCATTACGGTTGAAAAATTCAACTATTTGGTTGAATATAAACTTTTTTGGTTGAAAATTCATATTTAAGAGTTGAAAATTTTACTGCTTTAATAAAAAATTCTACTGTTTCATTACAAAATTAATTTTTGTTTGTTAAATGTGACAATTTTGTTTACAAGTCATCCTTTTTTGTTAAAAATTTCTTCTTTGGATTAAAAATTCAACTTTTTTGGGTACTGGTAAATTTTCAACACAAAGGGCTAATTTTCAACAAAAAAGTTTAATTTTCAACCCTAAAATATGAATTTTAAACAAAAAAGTTCATTTTCAACTGAATATTCAAATTTCCATACAAAAGTTGAATTTTCAACCAAAAGAACGAATTTTCAACAAAAAGTTCAATTTTTAACCAAATAGTTGGATTTTCTCTCAGATTGTTAGATTTTTAAGCAAAAAAGGCAATTTTCTACAATAAAAGTATAATTTTCTCCCTAAAATATAAATTTTAAACAAAAAAGTTCACTTTCGACCAAATATTTTAATTTTCCACCAAAAGTTGAGTTTTCAACCCAAAGGACGAATTTTCAACAAAAATGTTTAGTTTTTAACCAAATATGTGGATTTTCTTCAAAATTGTTAAATTTTCAAGCAAATGGGCAAATTTTTTACAGTAAAAGTATAATTTTCTACCCTAAAATATGAATTTTTACCAAAAAAGTTCATTTACAACTGTATAATTAAATTTTTTACCAAAAATGTCGAATTTACAACTAGAAAGTGCAATTTTTAAACCAAACAGTGGAATTTTTAACTAAAAAGGTTGACTCGAATGGATGATTTGAATTTTCATCCAGAAATTTAAATTTCCAAGCCAAAAAAAAACGAATTTTCTACAATTCAGTTTAAGTTTTAACCCTGAAATATGAATTTTTAACAAAAGAGTTAATTTTCAACCAAATAGTTCTATTTTCAAGCCAAAAATACAATTTTTCTACAAAAAAGTTTAATTTTTCACTCTAAACAATGAATTTTAAAGAAAAAAATTAATTTTAAACCAAATAGTTGAATATTTCACTAAAACAGATGATTTTTCAATCCAGAGGACGAGTTTTCCACAAAACAGTTGAATTTTCTACCCTAAAATACGAATTTTTAAAGAAAAAGTTCATTTTTAAAAAAATTGTATTTCCTACCAAACAGTTTAATTACCTTCCCGAAAATAGGAATTTTCAAACAAAAAATTAATATCCAACCAAATATTTGAATTTTTACCTAAAAGTTGAATTTTTAACCCAAAGGGCGAATTTTCTACAAAAAAGTTGAACTTTTAACCAAATAGTTGATTTTTTCCAAACTGTGAAATTTTTAAGCAAAAAAGGCCAATTTTTTAATAAAATAGTTGAATTTTCAGTCCAATGGACTAATTTTAAACAAAGCTATTGAATTTTCAACCAAAAAGGATAAATTCTTAACGAAAAATGTAATAGTTGATATTTTAACAAAAAATATTTCAATTTTAAATAAAAACAAGAGAGTTTTCAACCCTTTTTTCATCAAAAAAGTTTATTTTCAATTAAATAGTTGAATTTTTAATTCAAACGATGTTTCTACAAAACATTTTAATTTTCAAACCTAAAATATGAATTTCCAACAAAAAAGTTAATTTTCAACTAAATAGTTGAATTTTCAAACCCAAGGAAGTTTTCAACAAAATACTTGAATTTTTAAGAAAAAAAATGACTTGTTAAAAAATTAATTTTCGACTAAATAGTTGAATTTTCTAATAAAAATGTTGAATTTTCATTTCAAAGGAGTAGATTTCTACTTAAAAGTTGAATTTTCTACAAAAAAGGTCATTTTCAACCAAATAGTTGATTTTTTTTACAAAATCAGTTGAATTTTCAACCCAAAGCACGAATTTTCAACAAAACAGTTGAATTTTGAAGCAGAAAAAACTGACTTGTTAACAAAATTGTTGAAGTTTCAACCAATTAATTAACTTTCCAATCAACTACTAAAATTTTTAACCAAAAAAAGTAAATTCGCATTTAACCGAAAAGGGGGAAGGTTCTCAAATACAATAAAAAAAGATGAATTCTTCAAAAAAGGGGAAGAAATGGGAATATGATAAAGAGTGTGAAGTCCGAATTAATCATTTTCGTTTGAAAATCTTCCAAACCCAATCTAATAATAAAATCTGCAAAATAAGATACTCACAAAAAGTAGTTCTATATGTACTTTAAAAAAGCCTCAGGATCAACTTACCTGTAACATAAAAAAAAAATTGCATTAGTATCGAATAGATTGAAATAAATATGGAGACATGATTGACTAGATAATGACAAAATGTGTAAGATCACACTTTGTTACATTTCATGAGTAATTCGGAAGACAGGACCCATTTATGATTGGCATAAGTCCCACAGAACTCATTACCTTATGGTTACCACCGATTTTAATGAAACCTTTTGCATTGCACAGCTGAATGTAAATAATGAAAAGTTAAACAAAAATCGCTGTGCGCTCAATGTTATTTAGTTATTTAAGACAATAATTATGAATTATTGAGGTTTTCAGAGAGGAAGACGGTAAATTATACTTTTTTTGTGTAAAATGGGCAATTAAAGAAATGAGGAAAACATTGTTAACAACAAAAAATGTATATTCTTACGTTAAATGTAAGTGTTAAATAAATTGTTTCCCAAACTTCTGACCGACAGTCGCGCAAGTGTCGCCGAAAGCATATGAGTACGGAAACTATCCATCCTCTTCGAAAACGTCGCTCTTGCAATGAAATTTTTGACAGGAAAAGGTGGCTTACCTGAGTTTGTAAGTATACAGGTGGACCAGAGAAAGAGAAGTAGTCAAGATCAGCTTTACAGATGGTGTTGTAAAGCGTAACATCTCGCTTGCTGTTAAAATAGTCTCGCAATTGTAGAACTTGAAACTCACACAGTTTCCTGACATCTACAATGCCCGTACCCTCTCTATGTCGTGGTAGAACTACCCTTTCAATCGCCGAATTACTGTGGTGCATTCGGTGCTTCCTCATTTCTACGCGGATGATTTTGCTTAATCGTTCGAGGTCGGTGTTTGACCATATGATGAGCCCATAGGAGTACGTGAGGACAGGGATGGCAAAGGTGTTGATTGCCTTGGTCTTGTTTGCTGAATTCAAAGAACTCTTTACAATCAATCCGAGTCTCGTAGTGAAGGCAGTCGTTGGGTTTTTCTTAACTATCGAATGCTGATTACCCTTAGATTCAAGAATACCCAGGTATTTATATAACTCCCCTTCAGTCATTTCCTCGATTTCATTCTCGAAATCGTCCTCTAGCTCTGCGGTCCCTAATTCTCATCTGGTTAAATGCATTGTTCTGCATTTATTTAGTCCGAACTCTATGTGGATATAATTGGAAAACTGCTTTGTGACATCTATCACTTGCTGAAGTTTCTGATTCGAACTAGCGTATAGCGTCAGGTAATCCATATATAGAAGAAGGGTCACTTGATGACCATCCTCGTTATGGTGGGAACCTACGAAACATGCTATTTAGTATTTTGCTCAATGGTTTGAACGCTAAACAGAACCATAATGCACTGAAGGAGTTTCCTTAGAATATACCCATCGTAATGCGTATTGATCTAGTTATCCTTGATTGTCCATGATCAAAATACTTGATTCCTGTACCGCAAAGCATCATCGCACGACTAAGGAAGTCAATGATGCGTGAAAAAATGTTGTATATTCTTAAGACTTTAAGCAAATAGTCATGTGGTATGGAAGCAAACGCTTGCTTATAGTCAATGTATGCCATGTGCAAGTTTCTTTGCTGTTTACGAGCTTGCGTCATGGCAACAGCGTCTATGACGCATAGATATTTACTGCCTAGCGAGTTTTTACAACATCCTTTTTGTTCTTCTGTAAGGATGTCATTCTCGTCGCAGCGATAATATACGTTATCTGCTCTGATAGCTGTAAGACATTTACATATTGTTAGAAGACAGGCTATCGGTCAAAAATCAGATGGATTTTGAGCGTCCGGTTCTTTAGGCTACATATACGTAGTACCCTCGAGCATAAAGCCCGGCGTCAGATCTGTTTTTTTATGATCTTCTTAAAACACCGTGCCCACGCAGGATGCATACTAGTCAGGTACTTGTACCAGAAGTTGTGCACGATGTCCGGACCTGGAGCTTCCCAGTTGCTTGTTCTTTCCAAAATCATTGAAACATCTAAAGCTGTGATGTGAGTCAGCTCCATGTCAGGGTTATTGCTAGCTCTTGACTTCTCTAGTTGGAACACGCAGAGTTTAAATTGCTTCTGTTCGTTTTTTCCGAAACACCCCACTAATAGTTAGTCACGTCTTCCAATTGAGGCACGTTGGTGTCTTGCTGGTAGTTCTGTTCTACACTCAGTCCACGGTAGAACCTTCTTTCATCTGCCTGAAAGGTTCGATTTTGTTGCCTTCTTGCACTACTTTTTTTGTACCGACGCAGTCTAGCAGTGAAAACATCAAGTCTCTGCCGTTGGGCGTCTATAATCTCACCCAATATTGCTGGTATTAATGTCTCGATGTAACAAGGGTGGATGTTTTAGTAATATGGTGTATCAGCTTTTTGGTTCTATTTCCTTTTTTATATTGAGTGAGTCGGCCCCATTAGCATCTTACTTTGCTGACAACCATATCCAACCTGATCTTCTATGATGGATCTCGCTCCCTTCTTGGAGCAAAGACTGCATTTGTAGGCCTAGTTCTGCGGCCCAACATTCTAACGGTTGCCATAGCTGGATTTCGGGCAGATAATGCCTTTGTATTGGTTCTAGATGTCTGAACTCTAGTAAAGCATGACCAGAATTCCTTTCAAGGTACTTAAGTTTTTCTGAGATTTCGCTATTCAGATCATCGTTCTTAATGTCCGGATGTGGTTCTAGTGGATCCGGTAATTGATGTTCATTATCCTTAGTTCCTGTGCCTTCAGCTTTAATCAGGTCCTCATTGTCCACATTTTCCCAGGGAAGTTCATCAATAGGAAGTTGCTGTTCCACTTCCATTTCAATGGCAGTTATTTCAACAGCCAAAAGCAGTCGGTTTACAGATATTGAGCGTTTTTTATCTGCTAGATTCTGCTCTTTTATTCTTGTGGCTCGTTCTGGGCACTTAAGTAAGAATAGTCGATGATGTTTTCTTCTCACACTTTGCCCAATTTTCTTTGCCAAAAAATAAAAGTGCAGTACATCTCTGTTCATATGGTATGTCCATTTTAATCGCCTTATTGGTTGTTGAACCTCTGCTTCTAGCTCTGGTGGTATTAGGCCATCTACCTGTACTTTAGCGATAAGATTTGTTAGTGCGACTTTCTTTATATGAGGATACTTTGCAGCAAATTTAATTCTAAAATTGTATCCTTTTTTGCCTGAGGTTTCAAACTTTGCATTTTCATAATAGAGACGCAGTAAATAGCTAACGCTGGCCAAAGCATCCTCAGCAGGCACAGTTGATTTTTTACTGCTAACCGTATGTCGCAGATGTTCTTGCTAGCCGGCTGCTCGATTGAAGAAATCTGCCTGACTATCTCGCAGCTCACCATCACCCCCGTTACCCATGCTGCGGCCTGCAGCGGTGGCTCCAGGGGTGCCCTGACGATCCTCGGGAAGCAACAAGCGTTTTAAAATTTTCAAAAGACTCTCCATCAAAATTTATGGGTTTTGGTGTTCCTCTTAGTCACTTTCCTTTTCGCTCTCTGTCTTTCTGGCATGGAAAACTATGTCAGTAGCAATGCTACAGCCAACATAGCCGTCAAATACATGAGAGGAAAGTACAAGCCCTACCGCGACGTCAGCGCGAGAACATCTTCGGTAGGGTTATTATGTAAGAAGTTTTAGGCTCCAAGAGCTACGAACATGGTTATTTAAAGCCACCAATCCCGACGCAACTGGAACGTTTACGTCATCCACTTCTGCTCCTGCTGTCCTAGAAGTAAGCAAGAGCGGGAAATTTACGCGAGAAAACATCGTTCAACACTGTTCCTTGGAGTCAGGTCTCTATCCGCGGATGACTTATGCAGCAGCTGGGACAGTTGGAGATGTAAATTTAACCTCCGGATACTTTTTTAGAGCTACCAATCTTTGTAATATGTTACGAGGAACAGTGTTGTCGGACCAGATGAAGTGATCCCAGAAGAGCAGCCTTTTGCATCCGGTTCGCGATGGAATGAGCCTGATGCTGGCAAGTCGAAATCCTGTTGAGTTGACTAAGAAATGAAGCTTTCATACCTCCAAGACAGCCTATTATGAGAACTACAAGATGAACTTCGTAGCCTTCGTATAGCCTGCTTAGCTCGAAAAGAAGTTCTTGATATTTCAACCGTTTTTCTTCCTCCTTTGCCGTGATATTGCCATCGGCTGGTGCCGAGAATTCAATCACGTAAATGATCTTGGTTTAATAAAAATATGAAATTTACACATTATAATCTTTAGAATCTTATGTTTAATTTAAGCCCAGATAGATTAAAAAATCTTCACGGGTTTTTGAGTTATGCAGAAATATGTCCAAGCGTGGCTGTATCGAGTTGGATTTTGTACCTCAAGTTCAACTTGTGCTATGACCTAGGCAAGTCATAAGAAAAATCTGAAATTTACACATTGTAATCTTCAGAATCTTATCTTTAATTAAGGCCCAATATAGATCAAGAAATCTTTACGGGTTCCCGAGTTATGACTAGAACTGTCCAAGCGTGGCTGGGTCGAGTTCAATTTTGTACCTCAACTTCAACTTGTGCTATGACCTACGCAAGTCATAACAAGAATATGAAATTTACACATTATAATCTTTAGAATCTTATCTTTAATTTAAGCCCAGATAGATTAAAAAATCTTCACCAGTTCTTGAGTTATGCATAAATATGTCCAAGCGTGGCTGTATCGAGTTGGATTTTGTACTTCAACTTCAACTTGCGCTATGACCTAGGAAAGTCATAACACAAATCTTAAATTTATACATTGTAATCTTTAGAATCTTATCTTTAATTTGAGCACAGATAGATTAAGAAATCTTTACTGGTTCTCGAGTTATGATTTTGTACCTCAACTTCAACTTGTGCTATGACCTAGGCAAGTCATAATAAAAATATGAAATTTACACATTATAATCTTTAGAATCTTATGTTTAATTTAAGCCCAGATAGATTAAAAAATCTGTACGGGTTTTTGAGTTATGCAGAAATATGTCCAAGCGTGGCTGTATCGAGTTGGATTTTGTACCTCAACTTCAACTTGTGCTATGACCTAGGCAAGTCATAACAAAAATATGAAATTTACACATTATAATCTTTAGAATCTTATCTTTAATTTAAGCCCAGATAGATTAAAAAATCTTTACGGGTTTTTGAGTTATGCAGAAATATGTCCAAGCGTGGCTGTATCAAGTTGGATTTTGTACCTCAACTTCAACTTGTGCTATGACCTAGGAAACTCATAATAAAAATCTGAAATTTACACATTGTAATCTTATGAATCTTATCTTTAATTTAAGCTGTGAAAACTTAAGAAATCATTACGGGTTCCCCAGTTATGACTAAAAATGTCCAAGCGTGGCTGTATGGTGTTCGAATTTGTACCTCAACTTCGACTTGTGCTATGACCTAGGAAACTCATAATAAAAATCTGAAATTTACACATTGTAGTCTTTAGAATCTTACCTTTAATTTAAGCCCAGATTAATTAAGAAATCTTTACGGGTTTTCAAGTTATGACTAAAAATGCCCAAGCGTGTTTGCATCAAGTTAGTGAAACTGGATGCAGACAGGCTTGGTCATTTTCACTAATAACTTGAAAACTTGTCAATATTTTTAATCTTTTATGGATTTAAATTGAAGATAATATTTTAAAGATGACTTCCTCTAAATTTCATATTTTTAATACAATTTCCCTAGGTCATATGTCAAGTTTTTTATTGAAGTTGAGCTACAAAATTGGAAAAATTCTTGAATTTTTTTAAACAACTTCTCAAATAATGTGTCCTTTGAAAAAATAGTGATATCTTGATATTAAGTTATTAGACGTGAAATTTCATAAGCTTTCTAACCCTTTTTTAAAACAATCTCTAGCCTTATTTCCAACCGGGTTATCGTGTTTCAAAGTTATTAGTGTGGACAGGTGTTATTTTGACCCTCCATAAAAATGTTCTCTAGGGAGTCAACCCCAGCTTTCAAATAAATATTAGTGCATATATAAAAAAGACATTATATCGGTTTTATGCAGACCAAATCATTTTTGTGGCCACGAGAATTTTTTTGTTGGAAAATTAAATTTGTGAATTTTTCTCGCGCGAGGCACAAGATATGATAGGAAATTAAGAGGTATTTTTTGTAGAACTTGAAAAAAAAAATGTATCAGCTTTTCGTTGAATCTATAATTTTTTGTAAACAAAAATTTTTTTAATTTGATTTTAAATTTAAATTAAATTTCAGTTTTTTTAAGTTAAATTTGATTTTAGAAATTTGTAAAAAAAAAATCAATTTTTCGAAGAAATTTTCGTTAAAATTTTGTTGAAAGTTTTATTACTTTTTCGAAAATTACACAATTTTGTCAAAAATTATCCATTTTCTGGACTATTGCAACTAAAGATATGTCTTGAATAAAACCGAAAAAAACAGTTTTAATAAAAATTAAATGAATTTGAAAAAAATGTAATTTTTGTTAATTAAAAAATATATAACTCAAACAAAAGGTATATTTTTCTAATTTTAATGTTTTGTTATTTTTAATAACATATAACTAGAAAATTTTTTTAAATTCTTTTTTTTGGTGGGAAATTCGCCTTTTCTGATCGGAAATGCAATATTTAGTGGAACATTAACTTTTTTGTTTGAAAATTTATATTTTTGGGTTGATAATTCAACTGGTTAATGGAAAATACGTCATTTGGCTTCAAAATTTAACAGTTCAGTAGAAAATGTAAGATTTGGTGAAAATTGAACTATTTGGTGAAAATTAAACTATTTGGTTGAAATTTCGAGGACATGTTTGAAAATTAATATTTATTTCTGAAATTTATCTCTTTCAGTGAAAATTAAAAATTTTGATTACATTTTTTTTCTATCTTGACTGAAAAATATTTTTTATTTCAAATTAGTTATTTAGCTTGAAAATTCAACATTTTGGTAGAAAATTGAATTATTTGATTGAATATTAAACTATTTGTTTCAAAGTTCGACGGAATGGTTGGAAATTAATATTTTTGTCAAAAATTCGTATTTTCGGCTTGAAAAAACCTCTCTTTCTGTAGAAATTCAACTTTTCGGTGAAATTTTTTTGACTTCATTGACTGAAAAATCTTTTTTATTTTAAAATGAAACTATTTTGTTGAAAAGTTTTCTTTTGCGTTAGAAAGTTCAAATGTTTGGTTGAAAATTAACTTTTTTGTGAAAAATTCGTCTTTTTGGCCTAAAAATTCAACAATTTAATAGAAAATTTAAATTTTCGGTTCAAAAATAACTATTTTGTGTAACCATTTTTTTAAATTAAAGTTAATTTTTCATCTTGAAAATACAACTATTCCACTTTAATTTGGAAATTGATCTTTGAAAGTTAAAATTTAACTATTTCGTTAAAAATCCATGTATTTTGTTGAAAATTCGGCTTTTTGGCTGAAAAATCAACAAGTTGATAGAAAATATAAGTTTTTGGTTCAAAATTAACTATTTTGTACAACATTTTTTTTTAAATTAAAATATATTTTTTCTCTTGAAAATCTAACTATTCTATTTTTGGTTGAAAATTGATTTTTTTTTTTGATTATAATTGAACTGTTTGGTTAAAAATTCATTTATTTTGTTGCAAATTCGTCTTTTTGACTTAAAAATTCCACAATTTGGTAAAAAATTTAAGTATTTGGTTGAAAATTCGTCTTTTTGGCTGAAAATTCAATAATTTGATAACAAATTAAAATTTTTGGTTCAAAATTCAGTTTTTTGTACAGAATTATTTTTTTTAATTGAAATTAATTTTTCCTTTTGAAAATATAACAAATAGTTGAATCCCCAACTAAATTTTTAATCAAGATAAATTTGAAAACATACATTTGGATTTTCAACTAGAAAAGGTATTTTTGAACCTAAAATAGAATCGTCAAATTTTCAGTTTTAAAAATTAATTTTAAAAACAAAAAAAACAAAAATTTTCAATCAGTTGAATTCGAAAAAAAAATAATTTAACAAAATCGCTGAATCCTGAACCAAATTTTTAATCAAGATAAATTTGAAAACAAACATTAGGATTTTCAACTTATAAAGGATGAATTTCCAACAAAAAATAAAATAGTTTAATATTTATATAAAAAATTATTTTGAAAAAATTTTAACCTAACAGGTAAATGTAAACAAATTTTTAACAATGTGATTTAATTTTGAACCAAATTGTTGAATTTTCAAGCTTGAAAAGACAAATTTCACAAAGAGAAATTTTGAATTCGACCAAGAAGATGATTTTAATAAAATAATTGAATCATAAACCAAATCAGTTTCATTTTCAACAAAAAATTTGCATTTGTGACCAAATAGGATAAATTTTTCACAAATTACATGATTTTTCATCCAAATAGTTGAATTTTTAACTAAGAAAAAAAAAATTCAATTGAAAATATCGATTTTCAACCAAAAATAGAACAGTTAGTTACAGTTTTGGTTGATAAAATTAATTCTCAAACAACAAAAAAACAAATTTCCAATAAAATTATTTAATTTCCAGATGAAATAATTAATTTTTAACAAAAAAAAATTAATTTTCAATCAAAAAGGCGAATCCAACCAGAAATTCATTTTTAGCCATGCAGTTCTATTTTCAACCAAACTGTTGAATTTTTAAGTTAAAAAGAAGAATTTTCTACAAAACAGTTCAATTTTCAATCCGAAAATATAAATTGTCAACTAAAATGACGAATCTTCAACCACAAAAAAGTGGATTTTTCAAAAGTAGTTTCACTTTTTAACCAAGTAGTTAATTTTTCAACCAGAAGAGATTAATTTTTAATTATAGACACAAATTTTCAACCAAAAATGGAACAGTTACATTTTCGTTAAAAAAATTAATTCTAGACAAACAAACAAAAATAATGTTTAACAAAATAGTTAAATTTTTCAACAAACAGATCAATATTTTCAACTAAAATGGTGAATCTTGAAAAAAATGAATTGCTAATGAAAGAGTTCGAAATTAAACCAAAAATATGATCACTTTCCAACACAATTGTTGTATTTTCAACACAATAATTAAATTAACCATTTATTTTTAATAATTTTCTCTTGAATAGTGCTATATAATTGCAGTTTTTTCAAAAAAATTTCACTTCTTGTCAAATCTTGAATAAGAGTGAGTTAAAGAATTATTTAATGTTAACAAAATGATTTATTTAAACATGATTATTCAAACAAATTATGATTGTATATAACTATCTTATTTTTTAATAATAATTTGTTTGAACAATTAGTACCCGCGACTTTCTATCTCTATTCTAAGAGAAAATTGTTAAAAACCATAACAAATTGTTTCAACAATTCATTATACATATAGTTATCAGTATAATATAGTATTGAATATATTATAAACAATTCGCATTTTAAAAAAACCTAAAAAGTCATAATTAGCGTCGAAAATTCGCAAAACCCATTTTTTCACTTATGGTTTTTTTTTGGGATCCTATCAAACAAACTTATGTGGGTGATATTCAAAAAGTAATATATCATTCCCATTCTACGGCTATTTGTGAAGGAGCATGTTGATTTTCAACTTATTTCAGCAAATATTGACGATTCTGGATAAATCTTACAAAAACTTTTTTTTATGGGAAATACGTGTTAAACTTCATGGGGCTTACGCCACCTCTAAATATCCTTTTTTTTTAAATGGATTTTTTTCGTGTGGATTCGAACTCATAAGTCACTATTTGTCACGCTTAGAGACTGAGATGTGAATCAATTGATGCACATAAATAAGTATAAACATAATTGAGAGATTTTCGGAACATTTCCGGGGAAAGGACAAGATTGATGATCAGATCTTTTCATCCTGAGACATTACATGCTCCATCCTGACTTTTGCAAGTATCAGTTGAATCCGAACGTTTTTATTCGTTTTTTCGTTTTTATAGACTGGGAATATCGGCAATGCACTTTCGTCTCGTCAATCCATCATCCGGATCTAAGCTCTTGTGACATATTTGTGGCTTCCTCCTTCCAGTGAGGTTTCGAGACAACCAACATCTTTGTGCATTTTTGCGAAAGCTTCCATCATCTCTTTTACGACATAAAAAATAATAAAAAAATGTGAACTTATTTCTTGTAAAAAGAAAATTTGAAGACTGGATCGTAACTTTAAGTCGTAAAGTGTGTCATAGCCAGTAATGCCTATGCTGAGCTATAGAGTTGTCTTGTGGAGACGTCACCTTAATTGAGCGAGTGAGCGTAGCTTAATGAAGGAAAGTACACTTTTATCGCCGTACGATGTCAAGAGTTCCTGCACTTTCGACTGTCCATGATTCACTTGAAAATCTAAAAAAATTTCTATGTAGTGTAAACTTTTCGCTTTACTTTTTTAAGTCTGAAAAATAGAGGGTCAAACTTAGAGAGCCAAAACAAATATACAACATAGGCCCTCTAGATGTTTAAATTGACTTTCGATTTTTCTCCTTCTATATGATCAGACCTTCTAGATGGCCAGACCTTCTAGATGATCAGAACTTCTAGATGATCAAATGGTCCTGCTATAATTTGTTCCATATAGTTAGAGAGCTCGCCCCTGAAGATCAAACTTGCTAGCAGGATAATCAAGTTTTCGCTCTGAGATGATCAAGTCGAACATCGTTTCGCAAGCCTCCAGAGATGGCCAGTTTTACCATCTAGGATTATTCGACCCTCAAATATACAACGAGGCTCTCTAGATGTCCAAACTTACTTTCGATTTTTCTCCAGTTTCTCTAACTGATTAGAGCAGTCAGTTAGGCCTTCTACACTGTTAGATATGTTTGCAATTTTAGTATACACGGGCATATTAAATTTCCTATATGGTTACTGAATTCATTACACTTTGTAATTTTAGTACTTACGTATACTAAATTTCCTTTATGAAGTTATATGTATACTAAATTTATCAAGTGTACACTAAGTTTCTTTCACGTATATAAATTTCATATTTTCTCTATACTAAAATTCATATACGTGTTTACTATATTCAGCTGCGCAAGCGCGTTTTTATTTACGCCAGTCGGACAACGTGGCCGGTGGCATTTGTTTGAGTTCTTTGCAATGCTAAAAGGTTCGGCTTCTTTCCGTGAGGATATGCGAAGTCTTCTCTTTGAAAGGTATGTTCAATTTATTAACGTAAATTTAGCTTAACCATATGATTATTTGAAAATTAAACCTATGTTCTTCAATTTAATTTTTCATCTGATCATGTTTACGGATGATGAAGAAACGGAACGCGTATACTGAATTTAGTATGTGCGTATACTAAATTGCATGTACGTGCATACCAAATTCAATATATGCATATACTAAATTTACTGTAAACTGGTATACCAAATTTAATTTCATGTTGTGCATTCTTGCTTCCATTACAGAACTATTTTGTCAAAAACAGGGATTCAAATAAAGTCAAGGACCATTTTATATCTGCTAATTACTTCTCTATATTCAATATAATTTGCCTGAAGACTATGCTGAGTATAAAAAATATATAGAAATAACGCGGCTAGGGAGGCCTAATGTGAAAATTGTGACTTTTCAATGTTTTATGCCTGAAAAAACTAAAACGAACGTAAAGAAAAGTTTGTTAGGTTCTTTTTTGTTGTTTTGTATATACAATCACCGCATAATTTTGAAATTATGTCCTTGTAGCATTCATATTATTTTTGAAAGAATTCCACAGTTTTGTTGAAAATGCAATATGTTTCGAATTGAAACCTTAGTCATATAATACCTAATTTTATTTTATTTTTAGGAATTCGTTTCTCAATTATTCTACTATCTTATGTTGAGTCGCCATATTTTTTCTATTTGAGAGCATGTTAGGCTGAGAAATCTGAAATAACTTTTACAATGATTTACCTTATGGATTTCTGATCTTATAATTCTTTCCATATATCATTTATATGTTTATCATCTTATTTTATGTTCACGTATACGATGATAATTTAGAAAATATTCCACTGAAAAAAGTCAATGCAAAAAACCTTGGTTGTCAATCAGTGTATACTCTAATGGTGATTGCCTAATATTAGACGATTTTTGATAACACTAAACTCTTATCTGTGAAAAATAGTCAATAGATTCATTTCCTGCGAACAGGCATATGAAATATAAATATCTCAGAAGAACACAGTTGATGCTTATAATTTATAAGATGCAGACTCAAGAATGAACATTATTTACACTGTTGAACAAATTCTTCGTTAGAACGTACATTCATCTGTTCTGCCTCTACTTGAGAAAAATGAAGACGGATTATACTCTGGTCGTCACCTTGGCAATCTTCCTCAATTCTATTGGTGAATATAATAATATAATTATATATATTTATATATATAATTTAAGAAATATATTCAAGCCTTCCGTACAGAACGATTTGTCCAAAGATATCCGCATTCTGCCCCAATTGCTCTCTTTTTCTGAACTCTATATTGAATATATAATTCATATTCCATGCTAGGAGCCGTTTCTGAACTCCGTTGCCAATCAATAAATAAAAAATAAAAATGAATGAACAAATAATGAATCAAATGAAAAGGTAGAATCATGGATAAAGTGTAAAGATTGAAGTTTAAGATTGGCACTGAAAGCCAACACGACCCACTAGCTTCACACAAAATCACCAGCATCAAACCTAAAAGCAGTTTCGGTTATCCCCCTGGCAATCAACTGGTGTGACACCAGATGAACAGGGAGCATCTCAGCTGAATTTAGCATCAACGTTAGTTACCCTGCATATTAATCCTCAGGATACTTCCTACAAAGTTTTAAGTTGAAGATCTGATGAGAGACCTCATGCACATCAGACATCATTTGGAGAAAACTTGTTTTACCCCAGATATCAAATTCTAGAAGACATCCTCTGAAATTATATTTGAGGGACCTGATGCATCAGCCCATATACATGGGCAATTTTAACCAAATTCTGAGTTGACCCTGGTGACTATGGAATGGAAGCTTTCAATGTGTGCCCTTAGGGTTTAAATTTTCTTGTAACTCTTCCCTATTCCTCGACACGCCCTTTGCACACTTACTTGGTGGCTGGAGGAAAACCTGCAGCTTAAGTTGAGTTCCGAACCACCAAGAGCAGCAGCTTCAAGTACTTAGAGAACCTTGCTCTCGAGATGTGCCGGTCTCATAACTCTCCAGAGATGAACAACTCCCTTGCTAGGCTATTGTTCACCGCATGGGCTGCCGAGGCTCATCCAGAGTGCGAGGCGGAAATCGAACACGCAAGCCGATGGAGTGGGCCGGAAGCCTACGCCTTAGCCCCCATCACCATCGTTCCACTTGACGCTGGTGATAATAATGACCTGGCGTAACGTTTCGGAACTACCAGGTTCGACTTTCGTGGTCGGTTGCCTATTTCTGAATACAGGATATTTTTGACTATACCCTTAACTAGGTTGGTTTCTAATAAAAGCTTGTTATGAATGATAATTAAACTGCTTCGGATATGTTCCCCTGATCGGACAGTTTTAGAAAATGTCTACATAGCAAGCCGTTGGGATCCTGGAAGTAATGAATTGCACGAAGTAGACGAAGCGAAAGCACTTGGACCCCGGACCGATCTTTTTTCTTTAATTATTAGTGTAGGAGTTATCTCAGATTAAACTTTCCCGTGGAAGTCGTTCAGAACTCAACAGGGTATTAGTCTCATTTTGCAGATTGACCTGAGGAATGTAATGAGTAGTCTTAATAATGCTAGACATCGGACCGCGATCTTTCCTCGTGTTTTTGGTACTTTTAAAATTTTGTAGAATTCGTGTGAAAAATTCTATAGAAAGAAGACATCATGCAGAAATTGTGTAGAATAATTCTGATAAAGTTTTATAAAATTTCTCTACTTTGAATTGTTAGAGACGAATTTTTAACTATGAACTCGATTTTCAATCAAGAAGAATAAATCTTCATGCAAATAGATGAATTTTCAAACAAAAAGGTAAGTTAAGAAAATGGAATCGTTCAATTTTCACTGAAAACAATTAATTTTCAAGAATAAAACGAATTTCCACATATTATTATATTTTTTCCTACTGTGTTGATCAAAATGCATTTTATTTTGAAAAAAATTTTGATAAAACTTTTATAGTAAGCGTTCCGAATGATGATTCCTTCATATTGCTGGACAAGCTTTAAAGCAGTTTTCCAGGGCAAATTTCCGTCCTCATCCCAGTCTTTCCTTACAATATTTTCATAGATTCATGTAACACCAACACACACAAAAAAATAATCTTCTCTTTATTGTCACAGATTTAGGTTTGCAGTTTGAATGCTTACCTAATGGGGAACCTATTCCTGGTGTTCCTCGTGGCGCATCTTCTGCCTCTTCTGAAAGACATGATACTCCTGAGAGGTCTCTTCTTCCTGACGAGCCACCTTCACGTTCCAGGTCTAGGTCTCGTCCGGGGGGATCCATAGCTCGTTCTTCCAGGTGTATAGCTGCCCCTACAATGCTTCCTTCTCCTGATGGACAAGTATGTGGAGTTGAACAATTAAGATTCATTCGGCTTATTTCCTATAAGAATCAGGATCGGCTATTCGAACTTCGAAGATACACTTTTCCTGCCAATTCACAATTACAAATAAGAATCAGAGACAACCATTTTGAGCCTGTGCCAACCAACGAACAAATTGTTATATCAACATCGTGTGGTGATGTCTTCGCAATATTGGAGAGCTACAATGTTCTTGCTGGAATCTATACAAAAAATATTCATTACTATGAAACACGGGCAAAAATAAACATGTCAAGTGGCATGGTTACACAATTGACTAGAGAAGAAATCAGCGAAATTCCAGTAGGTGCCCGCCGCTTAATCACAGGCAGTTATAAAGTGATGCGTTCAAACCAATTGTAAACCGCACTTTTTTACACCAATAATTCAAAGATATGTAAAAATGAAATATAATGTTAGCGATCCGTAGTCGGATCAAAATGCTCCATGTAACTGGTTTCGCGTTCGAAATTTATAAAAAGTTTGGCAATGTCTCTTGTAGAGCCTCATCTCCAGCGCCGCTTGCAGCAGCAAACTGTGCGCAAGACAATTAGAAAATCAATTGCAAAATTGTTGAACATCGACGAACCAGCTCCGCATACATTTAATGTAATTCGAGAAGAATCACGTGCCCGATGCTACTTCTGCGATGCCGCTTCTGCAGAACGCACTCGCATGAAAGGCCCCAATTGTTTAAGAAGCATTTGCGATGACCACAGGTCAGCACTGTGTGCAGAGTGCGCAGATGTCGGACAATAGACTGCCTGGAATTCCCTTATGCTTGAGTAGACTGTAAAATATATTATATGTACCTTAGTTATTGAATATGTACAAATAAACAAACTTCCGTAAAGGAAGTCTTTCATTTACTCTATTTTTTCAACTACAAAAAATACCCATCCATAAAAAATATTAGATTAGTTATTATCGAAAAAAACGATAGTTTTTATTGAAGCTCAGGATCTCACCATTAATTTGTGATAACTTTGATTTATTTCTGTTGCGTCTATAAAAAATAGAATCACAAAGTAGAAAAAAAAATATTTTTTCAAAATCTTCTTTTCTGAAATTAATGTTTACTCAAAATGGTGCAATTTTTTCCAAATTTAAATATCATCATTCGATTGTGCATTCAATTTTACAAGGACAAGCATATCTACTTTTTAAATTATCTATAATTTTCAAGGAGATAACGAACTTCGAAAACGGAAAATCCCGATTCGCACCAGTGTGCCTATAGAGTGCACATAAATGGAGTGTGCCTACCACGGGTTAAAACGAGTGCGTGAACGGAACAGTAACTAACGGCGTATCTTATAACGGACGGATGTGGACTGACTCGTGCGGAGATGTCCGCGGAACGCGGTCTATCGCTGCGATTGGACTAGTTACTGTCGAGTGACAATCTGCAGAGCATTTGATTGCGCATTTTATTTCGCAAGATACCAGCGTCCCTGGCGCATAACATTTGAAACGGCTGAACATTGTCGCAACGGGAAATCCGAAGAAAAGAAACAGATTCTCTTCTCCATCGGGCTATTATTTAAATTTAAATAATAGTACAATGGGAGAAAAAAATCTAGTATCAGATTCATCCTCAAGGATATAAGAATCCGAGAACTAAAAAGCGCGAATTAATTTGTCAGGCGGTCGCGGACTGTCAATTGTCATCAGTTTTGATGTCCGAAATGTCAATTAACGTCCTCGGACTTGAAAAAATAAATGAATATTTTGTTATAGGCATATGCTGTTTAGGAGTTATTTTTCACTTATTGTTTAAAAATCCTAATTTTTCTAAAACAAAATTTAAAAAGCGTCAGCGATTTGACTACCACTTTTTAATACAAATCAAAAATTTCAATATAAAATCGATTTGTAACTCAGATATATTAATTACAGCTACATATTTTCATAAAAAATACTTAATTCTCTGTAAAAAATTTGTCGCATTAATTTACTTTTTTAAAAACCAAAAAATCGCGGCGGACATGAACCTGTGTTTTAACCTAGGTTTAAGTTTAAGTCTAAACCTACGACAGACCTGGTTTTTTCTTCCAGCCACTTGGACCGAGTCCCAAGATGAAATGAAATTATTAATATTCAGTGATTTTTTTTTAATAGCAGTGAACAAAAAAATCTATGATTTTATTGTGAAAAAATACCACTTATAAATTAGATAAATATATTTGATCAATTTTTCAGCGCTATTTTTGTTTTTACAATAGAATCATGGGTTCTTTGTAGCTTTATATATACACTGCTAGAAAAAATCTGATCCACATTTTATATGCATGTGGGTAAAGTCATTTTCATATACTGTAAATTAAACTGTAAATTAAATTAAATATTCAAAAATAAAAGAAGAACCAAAACATTCATGAAATGAATTTTTATTTATAATCAAAGTGCAGTATAAGAGTGGAATTTTTTTCAAAATTCACTGTAAAGGTCAGTATTTTAACGTGTGTAATTATGCTTCACTAATTAGAATTGAGAAATACTGACATTATTTTTAATTAGTATAAAGTGAAATTATCTGACTTTTCTAAGAATTGATCAATATATGGGCGATTTGCAGATAGATTTCAATTTTGGTTTCCGACATGCGAGCAAATTGAAGTTCTAAATTATGCAATAATTGTTATCAGTTTTCTTAGATATATGAACCAGAATGCACTTTATAGCGCGAGAAAGCTGTTTGATCTAGATTATTGATTTTTTCCTCTAATTTGTGTCTAAATTATTCTTTTACCTAAAGTACATTATTATAAAGGTTTAAAATTGGTTTTGGCAGGCTTAGCGGGTCAAAAAGATTCGATTTTTTTTCAATGTGCAAAAGTTCTCTGCAAAATCTAAAAAATTTTCAAAAGTATTTCAAATTTTTGTTTGAAAATTTTTTCGAATTTTTTTTTTTACCTTTTTTGAAATTTTTTCTCAAACATTTTTTGGAAACTTTTTCTGAAAATTTTTGTTCGAAAATTTGTTTAAATTTTTTGTTTGAATTTGTCAAAGAATTTTTTTGGATTTTTTTTGTATTGAAAATTAGTTTAAATAATTATTTACAAATTTGATTTTTACAATTTCAACTTATCTCCTTGACTTGAATTTATATAAGAAAAGTTATTCGTCAAAAAAATATCTATGCACAATATTTCATGAAGAAGTTTAAGAAGAAACTAAAAAAAAAGGGCTTTTAAAACATTTTTTTCTTTCTCTCCAATGCGACTTTGAACATTTTGCCAGCAAGTGCAAAAAAAAGCTTCGGAGTGGTCAAAAGGCTTCAGTCGTCAGCTTCGGAGTTGTTATTTGCAATTTTCAAGTGATGTAAAACACACCGTTTTTATAAAAAATAATTCCAACTTTGAGAAAGTCTTTTGCTCCATCAGCCCTTCGAATTTTATGTGGAAATTCTTTTGAAAAAAAATTATTTTGCGTTTGTACCTCTATTTTTTGGGAGGCTTCGGAGTTGTTATTCAGGTTAACCGATAGTTTTTCCTGCGTTCTCAGACGACTTACGAGAATTTAATCGATTTCCAGACTCTGGAAACGTCATGTGTTTTTAAAATTTGATAAAAAATACTTATTTTTCATAATTATAATCGATTGTAATATGAATTATCACCTGAAATTCGTTAAAATTATAGAGGCTTCGGAGTTGTTAACAAACCGAGGAACAGGCATATATAACATGATTCTTTCAGTCAGTGTTTGTAATCTCTAGTATGTTAGTATTGCAATTTGAACTGCATCATATATTTAAAAAAAGTGCTGTAGAGCAATATTATAAAAAAAATTTTTACCAGTCCAGTCACATTTCAAGTATGTGAATCTATAGGGAGGAATACTGTAGGGAGGGTAAAAACTGACTACTTAATTACAAAAAAGGGATGCCTAACTGTAATTTTTGTTGTACTTTTTCTGTATGGACTAATAAATTAGACCACCATATGTGCTGTAATCCTCTTAGTAGGTCAAAAATGTTATAGGTACATCGAATAAACATCGAGGGACATACAAATTGAAATCTATTTGAAAATCGCCCAATACTTCATAATAATTAAAAAGAGCAAAAGGAATAAAACTCGTGTAGTATGTGTGTAAGTTAAATAATTAGTAATATAAATATTATGACAATAATATTGTGCAATTCATGAATACGAAGTTTAAATTAATGTTCGATAAAAATAAAAATAGAAAATAGTATAAGGAATAAATACTAGGGTGGTCCACAAAATGATTTTCGAGCTACAGGGCCACAGAAAATAATGTTTCCATTTCCGGAGAAAGAAAATCCGTGATGTTTTTTTCCAAATTCAAGTATTAACACGTGCCACTGGGCACTTGAAAATCCCATTTAATTAACATGGCGAAATTTGATATTTTTGAAAAACGAAACTCATACTTCAGGGTTTGATCGAAACGTGTCAAGTTTCTTAGGGATTGAAAAGGAGTGTCTACGAAATAAAACCGTTGAGGGAGGATAGGTTTCCTCTACGATAAACCATAGTAATAACATTTATTTCAATCCCACCCTTCACCCCCAACCCCTTCACGGTGCCCCAAATATGATCGAAAAATTAAAAAACTAAATTTTCACGTATTAACTATAATTTATTGTTTATTTTCAAAATATCTAAAAATTGAGCCAGAGATGTCCACATTTTTCTCAAATTGGTATACTAGGCTACTTTTTGTTAAATAATTATACAATTTTGATACATTTATTTTTATGTTCAACAAATTTCGATTTGTTTAAACAATTTTTATTTACTTAAGCAGTTTTCTTTCGGAAACTTTTAAAAAATAATATAAAATGGGATACATACAATTATTTTTCTGATTGTATAGTGTATAGAAAGAATATATTAACCATTCAAAATTTTTTTAAGCAAACTGAATTTGTTTAAACAATTCTTGTTCCCCAGAAATGTTTTTAAAATCATATTTTATGAAATAAACATAGTATTGAATGATTTTGAGGAGTAGTAAATTCTGCTATGAGCTTTATGTCATTGTTTACACAATTACCTATTGTTTTTTTTTTCTTCAAATTTGCTTCAAATTGAGTATGGATGGTTTACATATTTTTCGGCGTACTATCAAGTGAATCATAAAAATCAAATAAAATTTAAATCATTAAGTATATTCATTATTGCATTCTTCATATTTTTACTATCTTTATCATGATTATATTATAAAGAAAGTGCATTCACTAATAAGAATTATAATTCAAGTATCAGCATTTTCTTTGAACAACATTTTTGAGGACGAAGTGCTATATTTTAGGTAATTTATAATAATTAAAATTTAAAAAACATTAGTTTTGCCAACTTTGTAAAATTATTAAAAACTATTTATAAAAATTTAAACAATAAAAAGCATAATATAAGCCAATTTTGAAATTTCCTTTCTTCCTTCACAAATCGGCAGTGTGAATAGAATAAAAGATTATCATTTCCTAAATATGTTTTGAAAAAGCACTTAAAGTTTTGTGACAGGTTGCTTTTTTACATTTCCATACTCGTCATGAATACTAAAACATGTTTCTCATTTGCGTTTTAGCTTCATACGATTATTTACAAGACTGTTTTCTAATTATTTCTGTAATTCACACATGCAGCGTTGAACTTGTTTCAAATTTGCCGCTTGAAGACCTTTTAAAAATGGAGGTAATAGTTTAAAGAAATTATACTTTTTTAAACAATTTAAGAATAGTTATTATATTCATTCTATACACTACACAGTCATTAAAGTAATTTTTTGTATTCTATTTTTTTTTTAAGTTATGGAAAGAAAACTGCTTGAGCAAACAAAAATGGTTTAAACAAATAGAAATTTGTTAGACACCAGGAAAAATGTGTCAAAATTACGTAATTATTCAAGAAAACGTAGCATAGGATACTAATTTGAGAAAAAAGTTGACCTCTCCGGCTCAATTCTTAGAAATTTTGAAAATAAACAATAATTATTTGTTCAAATCATTACATAATGTTTTCATAAAAATTTATCTACTATCATATTTAATTCAGAAAATACGATAATTTTTTACATTTTTTGGGAATGAATAATTGTTTAAACAAGTTACATTTATTTAATAAATGAAAAATTGTTTAAAAAGTCATGGTAGATATTCAAATTGTTCATTAGTAATTATGTGTATGAAAAAAGATGACGGAAATGGCTGAAAATTAACAATAATACGAAAAAATATAGTTTTTTTATTTTTGGATCATATTTGTGGTGCTGTGTGTGTGTGGGGGGGGGGTGAAAATAAAAGTTATTAGTATGGTTTTATTTCGTAGACACTTTTCTTCATTCCCTAAAAAACTTGGCACGTTTCGATCATACCCTGAAGTATGAGTTCAATTTTTCGGAAATCCAAAATTTCCCCATATTAATTAAATGGGATTTCGAAGTGCCCGGTGGCACGTGTTAATATTTGAATTTCGAAAAAAATTACAGATTTTCTTTCTACGGAAATGGAAACTTTTGGGGGATTGTCTTGCTCCAGAGTTGAAAAAAAATTTTCAATGCATTTTTGGACCACTCTAATAAATATAGTATATGATAAAAATATACACTGTTAGAAATTTCTATAGCGATTTTACTATAAATGTAATGGAAGCAATATGCATATACGGGTAGTAAATTTAATATACATCATCTTGTAGAATTAATATACATGTATAGTAAAACACAGTGCATGCAAGTTGAAAGTTCTTTGATGCACCCAAATCTCTCCAAATATTTAAAACTAAAGTAATGACGTAAAATTCATCGATTAAATTCTCCTTTATAATCAAAGTGTAACGTACGGGTGGATTTTTTTTCAAAATTCACTGTAAATGTCAAAATTTTAACGTGAATACCGTTGCTTTTAGGTTAGGTGTCTTAATAATTCGTTTAATTGAACTTTCCGACTTAAACCCAGTATGATTTATGTTTAACTAGAAAACAATATCATGCTTCATAATTTAGAATTGAAAATTACTGCCATAATTATTTTCAGTTTGTTGAAAAGTGAAATTACCTGACTTTTCTAAAAGTTGATCAATATACATGTATATGATATTTAATATACAGCC
The DNA here is from genome assembly GCA_011634705.1 of Andricus grossulariae. Classification (NCBI taxonomy): domain Eukaryota; kingdom Metazoa; phylum Arthropoda; class Insecta; order Hymenoptera; family Cynipidae; genus Andricus; species Andricus grossulariae. The sequence goes on along the minus strand of JAABKJ010075445.1, from coordinate 10,499,574 downwards.
TCTTAATTAATATTTCATAGACCGAGTTTTTAGATTCAATATACAAATAAATAGTAAATCTATATTAAAATTTCAAACATTTTTAACAGTGTATACTTTAAAAAGGACATTGATAATAGGAGAAAATCCTCTCCACTTGAATTTAAAAAAGGTCAAAGGGAAAATATGTCCTTTATTAATTTCTTTCAGTATTTTTGCTGCCACATGATCATACAACCTTAATTCATACTTCATTATCTCCATTCGTAGTATATACTTATAATTTTGTCCGTTTCTTTTTTTTCCAGCTGCACAAAATGCTTTTGCCTAAACAACTGGAAGGCTTGGTAAGATAAGAGTAGTGATGCCTTTTTTACATTCAAGTGAAGAGGATTTTCTCCTATTATAAATGTCCTTCTTACGATATATATTTTTATCTTATATATTTATACCTTATACTTTTTTCTATATTCATTTTCATTGAACATTAACTTAAAGTTCGTATTCATGAATTGCATAATATTACTGGCATAATATTAATATTACTAATTATTTAACTTACGCCATTTCCGCCCTCCCCTCCACCTTTTCAAGCCTTTTCTCCATCCTTTCCTTCCACCCCCTAATTCCCTCTTCCATCTCCTTCATTTCAACATCCTTTTCTTTTCTACCCCTCTCTAAACCTTCGACTCTCTCCCTCAGCTCTTTCATTTCCTTTTTCCATTTCACCTCTCATATTCTCAAGTCCTTCCTCATACCTTCCATTTGCTCCTTAGTCCCCCTTACGTCCTCCCTCAGCCCACTGATCTCGCCCAACAACAACCCTAGAGCCTCCTTCTCCGACTTTCCCTCCATTTTTTGGGGGGGTGACCTACGAGTCCTCCCGCTTTTTTTAAACGGACTCTCTACTTTGCTTTTCTCCGGACTCTCTTGGCTGTCTCTCTTTCTCTTCGAAAGATCCTCCCCGTCACTTGCGTTTGACACTCTATCTCTTACCTTCTTACTTCCTTCGCTCCCACCGTTCCGTTTTCTCCCTCTTCCCGCCTCGCCGCTCAAAACCCGACCACGCGCTGTTGGCCGTCGTGGCACGTGGAAAATTTCCCACCCGTCGATTTAATTACCAGCACTACCAGCACTCTCACTGCCCACCTCCCGTTCTGCCGTCGGAAATAAAAAAACTACCGCAAAAAGTTTTGAAACTCTCACTTTAATCCCGTGATCGAGTTTAGTACTTTATTTTCCGTCATAATAACGAGTTTCGTAATTTTTAAACACTTTGCCATTTTTTAAAAGCACTTGAGTATTTATCATCATAATTAGACTCCCTTCGTTGCCTTCTTTAATAGAAAAACTAACCAAAAAACCTTTCAAACATCTAGTCCAATCGTGACACCGAAAGTCATGCATTATTTTCAGAAAGCCAAGAGAAATTTTATTAATTTGCAGCCTTGCTGACTTTTAGCTTTTTTTTTTAATTGATAAGAGTCTGTCGTCAGAGTAAAAATTTCTTAATTCTCTACTTCCTTCTCTTATTAAAAGTCTACCCAAAAAACTTTGAAAATATGAGTTTCAAAACTGCGACTGGAAGTGATACATTATTTTCTGAAAGCGAGGCGTAAGTTTCGATAGGTCGCAAATCTGCTCTGGTCTTTTTTTTAATAATAAATATGAGTTTTTCGTCAAATCAAAACCTTGTTTTTTTTTTATTTCTTACCAAAAAACTACTCAACCAATTTTTAAACCATAAATTTTAATCGTGAGAGTAATGCATTATTATTTACACAAAGCAAAGAGAAGTTTCAATAATTGGTTGGTAACTTTACTGATTTTTTTCCTCTTTTTAGGAATAGATAAGAGTTTCACGTAAGAGTAGAAACTTCTCTTCGGTTGTCTTCCCCGATTCGAAAAGAGCCCAAACAAGTTTTAAAATATCAATTCAAATGATACCACAAGAAGCAATGCATTATTTTGTGAAAATCATGAGAAGTGTAAATAATTTCCAGCTTAGGTGGCATTTGGCATATTTTTAAAAATAGGCAAGTGTTTTCCGTCAAAATGAAACATTGTCTGGTGTTTTCTCTAATGGAAAAACTAAAAAAAAATTATTATATTTAAATTTCAATGACACGACTAAAAGTAATGCATTATTTCCTGAAAATAATGGGAGGTTTGAATAATTCCCAACTTTGCTGCCCGTTGACCCCTTTTTTAAAATTGTGGGGTAATAATTTGAGAACACAATTATTAAGATAGCATATAAATACAGTTTATTATTGTTCAGATAGAAATGAAAAGAAGTACATTGGTCGGAGTGCGGCGAAAGACTGACTCCCGTTCCGTGCCTACACACACACATTCGTCAAACCTTCATGCCCCACTCCTGCCGAAGCGCTACACACTGAGCCACGACGGGTTCAGATACTACACTTGGCCGTCCTGATAGCGACGTCTATCCCTAGGCGTCACTTGACGAACCTTCTAAAGGCCAGGGTTTCATATTATCGACTGAAGTTGAAATTTTTCTAGGTCATTCTCCCTGCCCTAGCTTCTGGACCAAATATCTTTCGTTTCTCAACACTTGTGTAACCTTGTAGGGTCCAAGAAACTCGTCGCATACCTTAAGTTCCGGTCCCCCTTGCGTACGCCGAATTGCGACCAAATCATTCTCCTCATAACAACTTGCCTTTTTGCGTTTACTGTCATATGCCTTCCTATTTTCAGCTTGTATTTTGGAAATAGACTCTTGAGCCTAGTCTCTTAAGGCATCTCGCTTTTCGACAAACAATTTTGTACGTTCTTCGTCGATAATCTCTACTATCTGTGGATCCTCTTGTATCCTCATTCGTGTTCGAAAAATAGGGTAATTGGTGCCATGCCCGTGCTTCTCGATGGAATGTGATTGCTATATTGCTGCGCCTTGTCTATGTACTTATGCCATTCGCCTGGTGTAGGAGCTGCCAACTTCGTCAGTATTGGAATCAACGTTCTGTTCAGGCGCTCCACCTGACCGTTTCCTCTGGGCACTCCTGTAACAATAGTTGAATGCGCCATTCCTTCTTCTTCACAATACGTATTGAACTCTGAGGACGTAAAAGCTGTGCCTCGATCAGTTATTACTCGTCGCGGATTGCCAAACACGGTTGACTGCCGTAATAGCTTGCTGATAACTTTCGCAGAACTCGTCGACTTCGTTGGATAAAGCCATGTAAACTTAGTAAAGGCATCGACGACAGCTAATATATGATTATAGCTCTTCTTTGTTGATGGTAGGGCCCCCAGATGATCCGTATCCATTGACCAACCATCCGTATCTATGGGATGCCAAAATCCTTCCGGTTTGCCGTGTTTTCGTTCAGCTAGAATACAGGCCACGCAGTTTTGTATTAGCCTATGAATCTTCTCTTGCATGCCCTGGAACCAGTAATCCCTTCTGACCAACTGCTCTGTCTTCGTTACCCCGAAGTGACCCTGCTCATGTCACCTCCGAATGATGTCATTCTGCATCCTCTCCGGCACCACTATGAGACGTTCCTATTGAACCTCCTTACACAGAAGTCCTTTCTCGACTACATAACCGTCTGCCCCATTCTTCTGTACCTTGACCTTTAATCTTGATATCTCTCCGTCCATCTCTTGGCATCTTTTCATCCTCTCCAACACGGTATCCTGCTCCTCGCTGACTACCAATAGTTGGAATGACGGGTAGCGACTCAGTGCAACCACATGCCTCATCTTTGTACCAGCACGATGCTTGATCGTGCATTGGTGTTCCTCCAAGATTAGAGCCCATCTAGCGACTTGAGGGGATATGTCCTTCTTCGTCATTGTCTGTGTAAAGGCTTGGCAGTCGGTGACAATCTTGAACGGTAACCCAATCTGGTAGCTGCGTAACTTTTTAAGTGTGAGTAAGTCCTCCTTACTCGTTTTCCAGCTAGCGTAGTGAACCGGGTGTAGCTGTCTATCTTCGTCATTTCGCTGCAACAGGATTGCACCCAATCCCAAGGATGACGCGTCAGTGTGCAGCTCGGTTTCGGCACTCGGGGAGTACAGCGCGAGTACAGGCTCTTGACACAACGCATATTTTAGCTTTCGGAATGCTTCTCTTTCATTCTTTTCAAACTTAAAACGTACATCTTTTGCAGTCAGATTAAGGTTTCAAGATAATTGCAAAAAACTTCAAAAGAATTCAAAGGACCACAAGTGAATTCTAAGAATTCGTTTGAATTTTACAGAATTAGAAATACTCGAAGAAAGTTAAAATAATTCAACGTGTATTCTGAAGAAAAAGATATTTTCTAAGAATCTCGTATCTCAGTTGCCGTGTGAAGTTGCACCATTGAGATTCACCGCATGCTTTCGATCGGTTAATATTTAATTGTTAATTACTCATTTATTATCAACTTTACAACAAATTTTTATCATCATTTTCAACTCCATTTTTTATGAGGAATTCAAAAATATAAAAATGTACAATATTTGGATGTTGATGGTAAAATTGGCTTTAGGGTCACCTTGAGTACTGGGACACCCTGTATATACCTCCGCACACTTTTTTATTTTTATGTATCTGTGTATTTTGTTGCCTATTAAATGCCGGTTAGAAGCATTTGCCTATATAAATTGTTTAAATAATACATACAAAATATTGGAAAATCAATTTCTATCACTAAAAATCATGGCCAATAAATTTGAATACAGATAGCTAGTTAACTGGGCAAATTCAACGAAAGAAGACGAATCTTTAACAAAATAGCTGAATCCTCTACCAAATAGATGAACTTAAGAAACAAGATTAATTTTCTACAAAAATAGACGAATTTTTGATAAATTAGTTAAGCTTTTAATCCAAGAAGCGCAATATTAAAAAAAAACAGTTTACTTTCAACCCGAAAAAGGCGCATTTAAAAAAGAAAAGTCAATTTTTAACCAAGCAGTTGAATTTTCAACTAAAATGATGAATCTTCTATGAAAAAAATTAATTTTTAATAACGTATTTCAATTGTCAAAAAAGGAGTTAAATTTTCAGTCTAAAAAGATAGTTTTTACAGAATGAGATAAAAAAAACTATCCTTTTTTGCCCATCAATTACGATAATAAGAATTGACTTATATCATTTGTTTCAAAAATTATTTAAAAATATCACATGATTAATTTTCATTATTAAGTCTCATCCTAACAGTAAAGGCAAGCAGTTTTAGTGCACAAATATATACTTTGCAAACGAACAGGGTCCACAAGGAAACATTTGATTAAAAAAACGTAATTTCAACGTATTAATATGAGTGCAGATTGAATTTGTACTTACATGAAGCATTCATGAGACAGCTTCTCTTCATGAAATCGTTGTAAATGTTTATTTAAATTTGAATTTCGCGTGAACTCTGCATTGCAAGTCGAGGATTTTAATATTTTTTGTTCAAAAACTTTTGGCGCTGCATGAAATAGTTGTAAGTGTTCCTTCAATTTTTTTTCTCCATGAATTCCGTGTCACAATTTGAACATTTAAATTTTTTCCTTCTTTTGGTACTTTATGTACCTCTTGTAAATGTCTATGAAGGTTTCTTTTTGTAGAAAGTATAATTTTGCAGTGCTCGGATTCCATTTTTATTGTTATTAATAAACGGAAGATTCAACCGTACCGTAATTACTTCACAATAATATGGGTTGGAATGTACCGCCAGGCAACAACCCCGCCACACCATGGCTTTTTTCGTAACGACCAGGAAAAACTGCATAATGGTGGGGCGACAGGAGCAAGGTGCCGGGTTACTACGGTCCACTCGTCTAGACCTTCGGATAAATGAAAATTAGGGAAAATGAAATTCATGACAAATGATAATTCCGATAAATGTAAAATATGAAAAATGGAAATTCGTCCAAATGAAACCCAGAATAAGTAGTGTTTTCATAAATATGAAGAAGTAGTGTAAGCCTTCAAGATTTAGTTTCATCTCATGCTATTATTTTGCTCCAATAATATTAAAAACTGCTAAAAATACTTTTTTTATCAGTCAACAAATATAAATTCGTCCAAATTAATATTAGGTTATGTGGAAATTCGGAAAAATGATATTTATGTCTAATGCAATTCCGGAAAAACAGAAATTAGATTAAATTGAAATTAGGATAAATATAGATTATGGTGAATAAAAATTCGAAGATACGAAAACTATGCCACATGAGAATTCAGTATAATAGAAATTATGATAATTGGTAGTTAGGACAAATAGAGGTTACGTGAGTTGACAATTCGGCAAAATGAAAATTCTAATAAATGATTGTTCGGAAGCTTGATTATCGGTTAAATGAAACTTAGGTAATATGGAATTTGGGGTTTATTCATGCGCCTCGGCAGACTCCGCACACACAGTTCGTAAGGCTTGCAAAATTTTCTGATCGGTTTTGTCCACAGAAATAGGCACCAAAAGCCGAGATCTTATTCGACCGTGATAAACTTTTACTGAGGGCACGTGATATGGTCGCGAGATGTGGCAATAGGTGTGATTTATCGCGGTTCTACTGGGAGCCAAGATCATTTTCCAAGATGGCCGTTGCTCCCAGTGAAACCCTGCGGTGGCTGTTAAACCTGTGTTTTTAATTATACATATCGCCGTGCTCAAATGAAAAGGTGCTATCTCGGCAGAGCCAAATAAAAATGTTCCTCACTTCAGAGGGCGCTGGTGTTAGCAATACTATTTATATGGAATTTTCAAGCTTCCATACTTCGCCACCCGAGGTAGCACCTATTTATTTGGACACGTCGATATATATTTATATGTGTGTGTGCGTGTGTGGTTGTAGGATTTTAACATCGAGTTGTAGTTTAGTTTTTAGCTCTAATTTGTTTGAATGATTTTTGACGATCCTTTCGGATTGTTGAATAATTTCGTTGCGGTGTGATTTAATTGTTTTGCAGATTTTTTATCCCACCGCGTAGAATTATACTTTATCGTGGGTTATCTGTCACGTCACCGGGTTCTTGTTTTTTTTTAGAAATGCGCGAATGGTAAATTCTTCTCCTGTATTGAATTCGTTCGATTGTGAAAAAGGGAGGATGAGTGAAGAGGAAAACTGCTCTATCTCGAAATGTCAGCTGGCTTCGGGACCGATAGGTATACTGTAATCAAACTCTGCAATGTACGAGTGAGAAGAATGTACAGTTATACGCATACATGTTCAGTACATGCGATCGGATTCGTGCCGTGTTAGTTCTTGATTGATATGTTTTGAATTTTAACGATGATCCGGGCAATAACTTCCGGCTTACAGTTGCGTGAGTTGTGACCAAACCGCGAACACCAATCATTGATTATATCCTCCGTAATTAACTAATGTTCTTCTCTATATACATTGCCTTTTAGATCTACGGATCTAAGCGGGGTTTAGTTCGATTCACGGTGTGGAAATTTGTTCTAGTTCAACTTGAACATGAAAATTTGATCATTCAAATTTCTCGTTTATTCATTCTAATGAATTTATTTCACTGGCGATTGTAAAAGCTTTGTTCAATTGAAGGGGTTGCCTATTCTTGCAATGTAGTACAAAATACTTCTTAATTCCCGTGAGAGATTTTGAAATCTTTTTAAAAAATTTAGATTTTTTGAAACCTTTTGAAAATTTGTAAAATCCCAAGAAATATTATGAAATCTTCGCAAGGCACTTTGTGTGACTTGCGAAATAAGTATGCATCCTATACAAAAAATGTTGTTATTATACATTTTATTGCAACTTGTGCTACACTCATGTCTCGTATATTGTTTTATTATCTAAATAAAATAAATAATTTATATTTCATTCACAAATCACCTCGAAAATTAAAAGCAAAATATAATTTCATTATTTCCAACATTTAAAATGATCATTTTCTCAATATTGAATTACTCGCATTCAATTCTGAACTCACTAGGAAAAGGAAATAAAGTATTAGAAAAAAAGAGTCCAAAAATGTGAATCTTTGTTAGAAAAAAGTAAAAAATAAGTGCCTCCAACGATTAAATATGAGGGTGACGCTATTTGTCCGACTACCGGTACGTTTCATTTTTTGGTGTTATGGTCCTGAACATATCTTTACAATTAATTATAACTGATGTTAGTTTTTATAAATTGTCTTAAATCAATATTTAATTAAATATTGATTCGTAAAAATAAAGAAGTAAAAAAATTACATTTAAAATTACATTTAATCCTTATTGTAAAACTAAAATTTACATAACTTTGTAAACAATATTGATTTCCGACAAAGTAGAGACAAAACTTAACATCAATTATAATTATATTTCAATATAATGCGACCTAAGGAACCTAAAAATTCAATCAGAAAAAAAGTGTGAATGTAACTATTTTCTGTTTTCAGTCATCACAGTACCTATTCTCATTAAAAAAGAGGAAAAGGTACATTATTTTCAAAAATAAGTAACAAAAAAAAGTTGTATAAGTTATATACACATTTAAATCAATGCTTATTAGCATATTTTTATTTTGTGAACACGTCACACTATAATTGAAGGGTTGCAGTACAGAACTAGATAACCAACAAAATCGGAATTTTTCAGGAGCGGAAAAATATTCTGTCAAATGGAAATCACCATTTGAAGATAAGACCAAAAAAGTGAGATTAAAAAAAGTTACCCAGTTCCGAGAAATAGAATGTGGAAGTTGACAATCTCAAAGTGACAGGAAACGAACATTAAAAACAGGCTCGACTGTGGTTCACGACAAAAAAGTGCAATTTTAACCTTAAACAAAAAATAAAAACTTACTTCCAAACTGTGTTTCATAATTCGAAGAAAATTAATTTCGTTTTTAATTGTCAATCTTGTTATTATTATATTAAAAATGATATTTCAAAAAAATCCCTTTTCGGAATAATGTTGCTTACCTAGTTCTGTACTACAACCATTTAATTATCAAATACGAAAAAAATATCAACGAATTATTTCGAATGAAATGAAATAACGCACGCATTTTGCCGGATTGATAAAAAAATTATATTTTTTAGTTTTCTTTCTAAATGCGGCGGAAGTTTCGTTTTGATAAGGTTATAAGTATTGTAATTACTAAAGCTAATGGCGTCATAGATTAATGTAAAAAAATTGTCGACATTTTTCTTTAAAATGTATTATTTTTTAAACTAATGCAGGCATTTAACTTTTTGATCTTTAATGTAATTTGTTTTTCCTGCATTAATCTTTTATCTCAAAAACACGAAAATACATGTTTTTTTTGTACAAAAACGACCTAATAAGCAGTACGTTGATGCTTTTCCGTATCTCGCTTATTTAAAAATTGCGTGCTTAAGTGTGAATAATACAGGATAAAATTGTATTTTTTTCTTCTAAATAATACGATATTATAATGTCATTCTATGGTTGATAAGATATTTTTGTGAGAGAATGAGAAGAAAAAAATACAAATTGAGTATATGCTAAAAATGTGTTTTTGATTATCATCAAAAGCAGAATTTCCGGGAAAAAATTTACGTAAGTTTTGCTTCCTCATAGAAGGAGGTTTGTAATGGCCTACATTTTAAAACATATAATTTTGTGACATATTTCGACATAATTCGACCCCAGGAGTGCGAAAATACATTTTTTTAAATGTCCATGTGTGTGAGTGTAAATTTTTTTTCTGTTTACCATATCTCGAAAACTAAAAGAGCAATGATCATGATAGGACGAATTGTAGCTTCGACTAATATTCAGAACTGATAGGATTTTGAGCTAGATCAGCCATTTAGTAGCAGTTTTTTTTTGCGTTTAGAAATATGAAAAAATTGTACCTTGTTTAAATGAAAAAAACTTTTTTGATATTCAAAATAAAAACATACAATATCTACTGTTTTTGTTCGCGTCTTTAAAATGCATCGATCGACATACTGTTGAAACTATTATGACCTACCAGTATCAATTTATAAATTTTTAAAGAAATGGTTTATTCTGTTTACATGAGAAAAGCTTTTTTGATATTCAAAATACGACAATACTATATACCCACCAGTATCGATTTATGAAGTTTAAAAAAAATGGTGTATTCTGTTTATATGAGAAGAACTTTGTTAATATTAGGAATAGTACAGTACTGTATCGGATAGGTATGTTCGCGTCTTCGAGACACGTCGAATGACATTTCGTGACCTGCCATAACCTATCAATATCGTTTTTAAATAAAAAATAAAAAAATTATTCTCCTTTTTTGCAAGAGGATTTTTTTATATAATGGGAATATAACAGTACTGAATTTGATGTCATTGTGCGCGTCTTCGAGAAGCGTGGATTGATCTATTGCCGAACTTTCGATGACCATTCTTGATTAACTAATAGCTACTTAGAAAGTTTTTCAAAAAAAGTTATGTTGTTTCTATGAAGAAAACTTTGGATTTAATTTGGAATATAATAATACTGTAAGTTAAAAAGTTGTTCGTTGTAACAGAACACAGCGATTGACATTTTGGTGGACTCTGATTTTCTGAAAATAAGACGTTTCGGTGCGACTGAAACATAAGCTTGCAAAATATTGCAAGTATTCATTTGTTTCATTTCGTTAGGGAAAAACTTTCCTTTATGAGGAAGCAATTTCATTTGATACCTACGAGGAAGCAAAACTCATAAAATTAGCAAAAATAAATACACCAATATTAAATACATCTATGGTACTTCGCAGCCGTATTTTCTTTAGCAGTTTTTTCAACAAAAAAAAACTTCAACAAAAAACTTACAATTTTGTTTGTCATCCTTTATAAAACTTAAATATTAATAAATTTGGCAATTATTTAATTAAATAGGTCAAATTCGGGTCGTCTTATTTTATTTTTAAACATACTTTGCCGGCGACTGATTCTGCCACACTAGCATGAACCGCGAACTGACTTAAAATGAATACGGTCTCACAAGGTTTTGCAAATTAAAATCGTGACTATATTTTTACTTTGACAATTGAAAAAGGTAAAAAAAATGACAAAGTTCCAAAATAGGTAAAAAAGTGGTAAATTTCCGACATAGGTGAAAAAGATAACAAACTTCTAAAATAGATGAAATAAGTGATAAATTTCAACATAGATGAAAAAATTGAAAACCCTTTTACGACCTTCCATGACCTACGAATACCGTTTTTTAATTTTTCGCGTTTTTAAGGTGCTTCGAATGATCTATTGAGAAACCTTTGATGACCTTTCATGATCTATCAACAGGGATTTATAACATTCAAAGAAATTGTTTACTTTGTTTATAAAGAAAAACTTAGTTGCATGTATGTATGTATATTTATTGCCTCTAAGAATACAAGATTCTGTGGCAAGGGAAGGCCACTATTACAAAAATCGATTAATTTCGGTATCATTTTTGTTGCATATCAAAATGATGTTGATTTCGGTATCATTTTGAACAATTTTTTTTACTGTGGGAAGTGAATACAAAGAAAATAGAATCGAAAGCATTTTTAATATTCACATAATATAAGCATTTGACAAAATGCAATGTTCCATTTTCTACAAAAAATAATAATATTAATAGGAGTTGGCTTTGCTACCCGTGTGGAAATGCAAAAGGGGGGCCGGTTGGGTACCCGACCACTTGACCCCACTTTAAGTCGGGGTTAGGTCTGTAATTTTTCTCAAATTTTTTCGAGAAATGTAATTTTTATCATTTTATTTCATGAGGGTATCAATTTTCCCAATAACCTACCTTATTATATAGTCAGAGTGAACATACTGATGCGATCGTGTGATCGTACTGATGGGAGTGTCAAGTCACGTTGATCGTAAACCCATTTTCTATCACGTGTTTTTTAAAATAACCAGTCCGCATTTTAATAATATCTTCTTCACTTTTTTTTGTGGTTCATGTTCCTATTTTTATTCTTCAAAGCTAACGTAAATACCTAATATAATAATAAAGAAGTTCACTTTGAATTTTGCGGACTCTCTAAAGATGCTAATTCATGCCGTCCATACAGATTTTGTCAATGTTAATACGTCAATACCAGTGTAACGGAAGATTGCGTAATTGTAAAAAGTACGTTTAAAGAAGAAAACTTTTCCAATAAAAGTTAAGTCAATTAAAAAAGAAGAAAAATGATCAATACTGGTGGATAACCCAAAGAGTTTTCATTTTATTTCAGAACTCATTTAATTAAAGGACCTAATATAGTTATTGCTTTTTACAGGTCAAGTGAATGAAAGGAGACTTTATTCAATTACGAAGGATTCCAAAAGTTTTCAAGAGGTCTCTCGGATGGAAGTTCGAATCTAAAATTTTTACAAATATGTTTTTTTTTGCTTCTATTTCTCTTTATTTAGTCTTTCGATTCCCTTGACCTTTAACTTTGCATATTCATATAAAAAGGTCATGTCATATTTATATCAAATCTATTTTCAATCGGGCTTTTTACATATTGGTCTTTTTTTGAATTCCTATCTCAAATATTCCAAATAAATTTAGTCTGAGGTGTACTCAGACGCTGGAATTTAGCCAATAGTTTGTTCGGATCAGCAATATTTTTAGATACAGATAGAAAATTGTATTCTATAGACAATAATAATAAAAAAACGAATGGGTCATATGAGAAGTTGTCGAGACGTAACGTATATGTAGATTGAATCATTGATTTAAGTCGCTTTTCCATTACCTAGTGGAAAACTTTTATACGAATTGTTGAATAATCTTATCAGAAGAAACCAGCTTTTAATAAATTTTCAAGAGAAAATAGCCTGAGTGAGTCCAATGCAGAAAGTTATTAGTACAGAAATGCGTTTTGAAGAAATTGTGGTCGTTGATGAGGAAATATTTCAATTAAATATTAAATCTGATTTCAGCATTTTTCACATATTCCACAAAATGAGGTCATTAAGCTTGATATTGAGGACATTAGATGGGAAGCATATTAAAGACATTATGTTGTTAGGCACCCTCAAAGCATCTCTTTAATGAATGGATTGAACCGCTTGAGTGCTTTCGTTTCTCAACTAAAGATACTGGAACTTTATTCATTTCACAAGAACTTGCAAGACAATTGAGTATTAAGTTATTGATTTAGTTATAGAACGGTAGACCGAGTAAAATTTATTAATGCCTGACCTATTTAAATACAGGAATAAATAACAATAAGCCATATATTCTGTTAACTTTGAAGTTTTTCTGCATTTTCTCTTCACTTAACAATTCTTAAAGTTATCTACAATTTGCGAAGTTATAAAATCATTAAAATACAATAAGAAAGTTTGTGAATTGGAGAGACCAGGTATTCTTCTCTTTCTAGGGTTTTTCTTTAATTTATGACGTACCTTTGCATACCTTTTTTTAACTTTTCCCAGTTTTGAAATCTGAGGATGTAAGAAAAATCGTACAAGTCCCTGAACAATTCGAAAACTATATATTTTATTCACTTAACAAATTTTGTAATTATCATAAAATAAGTATACATACCAGCTTAACTGTTGTTAATAAAACAACTTCTCAAATGCACACATCTGGAAAATGGAAGATAAAATACCAAAATTATTTGAATTTCTACTATTCGATAATATAATTTTTTGAATAATTAAAAATCATTTCAACAATTGATTTACACGTGTTGATTTTTGGAACCATTACACATTTGAAAAAGACTTTAAGATATGATAGAAGCAATGAAACAAAGAAAAACAATAAAGAAAATATTTATTGAATTGAAGCATGTCAATCGGGTGCAAGTACTGGAGGGACAGAAATCAGTAGTAAGGGTAATGCAGTATTGCATCCTTATTTATATGAAAGGGAATATTATTTTTATTATTTGGAAAACACAAGTCGATTTTACAACAAAATGTGAAAATGAATTAGAAATATGAAAAAACAAAAAAGCCTTCGCAGCCACGAGACGATTGGAACATGCAAAAAGTTTGCTATGAAACTAATATAGCGAATCCACTTTATGCACTATGTATTTTATTCGCGTCTAAGAGTATCAGAAAATTTTTGCAAAACTAAGAATTATACGTACGCAAGCCGCGCGCAGGAAACATTACCTTGCCAATTTATAATAAACTAATATAAAACAAGATTATTGCGATTCCAATTTTAAATTGTACAGTTTAATCACTTTAAAAAAATTATTTGAAAGGCACAGTTTTATTTTTCATTCAAAAATGTTCAATTTTCTTCACAGATGAATGTGCAGAGGGGCTTGGAAAATGGAAAAGCTACCTCAAAAATATTCAGTTCCTAACGCTCTTTCGCTATTTTCCAAGTGGACAATTTCAATTTCAAGTTATTATATTGTGAAATAGTTAAATTTCACATATATGTATTAGTACCAAATTAGCAATTTTGATTGTTACATTCCTTTCAATTATTTTTTATTCTTCAAATTCTATTTATGTTATTTCCTTTTTTTTTTCTAATTGCCTTGAATGCTTTCAAACACAATTCAAAATTAGATTTCCAAACTACCTCCTTTTCGACTCATTAGAGGCAATTACATAAGAAATTTTAACTTCTTTCAAGTCATCTGAATTCCTCCGAATTCTCTGATATACATATTTAGATTAATCTAAATTCTCCTAATCATCTGAATTCCTTGAATTCGAATAAATTCCCTAAATTCAATTCCTTGAACTTGTGGAATTTCCTCAATTCTGCAAATTCCCTGAATTCCATGGACTTCCAAATAACGCAAAGAATTCAAAAGAATTAAATGAATTCAGGGATTTCAGAGAATTCAGAATATTCAAGAACTTCGGAGGAATTCAGAGAAATACAAGGGATTCAGGGATTTAAAAGAATTCGAAATTCAGGAGATCCAGAGAATTCAAGGAATTTCAGGAATTTAGAATATTCAAGGAATTTCAGCAATTCGGGGAATTCCCAATATTCAAGGATTTCAGAGAATTCAGGAATTCAGAAAGTTCCGTGAATTGAGAATATTGAAGGGGAGCGTTTAATTACTACAAATTAAATTGTGGAGAGTGCCTATACATTGCCCACGAATTACGTGTTAAAGTAGTCAACTTTGACATTAATTATCTCCGCATCGGTACAATTGAAAATTTTGAAATTAATTTAGCATATATAGTATATTTAAATATAGCTCCTTTTTAAAAAAATTCGACCAGAGATCGATTTTTGTACATACAACCTTAAAATGGGAGGGGGTGTTTCGTATTTGTGACGTCACTCTGGGGGGTTTAAGCCTTGTGTGATGATCTGTGATGAAGAACGAGATTGCGAAAAAAAAGTGTTCAAAATAGCGTGTCGTAGTTTTTGGACGGTTGGGGAGTCACTTTGAAGGACATTGCATAACATGCAATAAGAATATAATATTGTAACGTAACATTGAAATTTAACTTGAAAGATCTTACTAAATAATTAAATAATGTATATGATTCTAAGGTAGTAACAGAATGTATCAATCAGCCATGATCGAACATCAACGAAAACCAAGCCATAAAAACACAACTTCAATATGGTATGTAACATGTAAATGTAAGTAGTAAATAAATAAATAGTAAATATATACAAAAGGAATTTTTACTTTATTCTCCATAACTTATGGTAGTTTTTGTGTACACACTGAACATTGCAAAAATGATGTATTTATCTACCTGATTGTAGTACAGAAAGAAACAAGTGTCCATACGCAGCATTAATGTTTAAAAAGTAAAAAATATTTAGTCTCTGAATACCCTAATATGATTTTATAATATCTAAATAACATTAATTGAATAGTACTTTTCAAACATGATTGCAATCGGAATAGCCAATAATAATTATAAGCATTGCCCAAGTTTTTACCAATAAAAGAGTGTTTAAAAATATATAATTATAGTATTTTAAAATGGTTAACATATAATTATTAAGTTACAATGTGCAGAATTGCTGACACAAAGATCTGATGATATGAATAATTTTGTGATTTAGAAGTGCATGTGGAGAAGATATCCAGTTCACAATACATGCATGGCAATCGCATGCAGTTTTCTAAAAACGACTCATGATTCATTTACAATAATACAATAACATAAAGTTTGAACGATTTCTTTTCATTGTAATGATTTTAAACGAACCTGCGCCAGGTGGGAGTGTAGCTTCGCTCTTACCGAAGCCTAAGAATAATATGAAAAAATGACTGATTCCGAAACAAGTTGTAACCACAATGCAAACGACACTGTAAAGCATCGCGGTACGCGCGTTCTGTTATACTAAGCACCCACTGTCTTACCATGAGTTACCTCCCATCCTAGAATCACGATAACGTGGTGGGGAACCAGTATCGTACATAAACCAAATTAGACCCATCTACTATACTTTGCCACACCTCCGCGGAGTAACACGCTTGCCACACTGGGGTGTCGGCCAACCCAGCCATAAAAACTGTTATAAAAAATTAACTATTGAATATTTTTCTTTGAAAATTGGCATGGAACTTCAAAAAAGCTTACTTTAAAAGATTATTTAGGTTATATAGCCAAAAATGTAATATAAAAACACTAAAGAATATGCAGAAGCAACAAAAAATTAAAAATGCCCATTTTTACCAAAAAAATCATATTTTTTATATTTTTTAATATTAAGGGCTAAGATTTCACCTAAGTCTTTGACTGATGTGTCACTATAAGAAAAAAAATAAGTTTACAGGACCTTCCAAGAAAGGTATTTATTCTGAGGAATGAAGGACGAAATTTTACGAAAAAATTAGTTATGCATTTTTGCCAAAAAATTATGTGTTATTTACGAAAAGAAAGTCTTACATTATTTTTACTCAAAATGATGAAAAAAACATTATCCTGAAGAAAACCTAATCAATTGTTAGTATTATTTTAAATATCAACGTCAACACAGTCAATGCACATAGGTACGCTGTGCAGTTGACATACTGCACGATGACAGGATGTACAGATAGTACAGCCTGAATTGCTTTTCCTGTCTTCTTTTCTTGTGCAGATTTCACATCGACCTTGAGTTTCAAATACAACTCTCTGAACATTTTCGGATTGAACATTAAGTTTCAAAATCCCAGCAACAAAAAATCAACCAGAAAAATCAATTTGGATCATACTTGCCACACCGGGGTGTTTGACACCCCACGCAACTTTGAACAGTTACTACAGACACGTAAACTAGTGCAGCACTATGCCAATGCCCTGGATAGGTACTGGCAGTGTCGAATTATTGGAAAATATTGATGTGAACCGATTTCTGTCACGTTTAGGTACCTCAAATTAAGAAACAAAAAGCCTGGGGTGTAATCCACCCCACAGTGGCAAGTAAGGCATATATAGCCCTCTAAAAAAGTGGGTGGAACTCAGCAAAAAAAATCGCTAATATTCAATCCTAACTCTACCGCAAAGATAATTTTATTCTGGACAAATAATCTATTCAACGTCAGTCACGGTAAAACACTGTGAAAACACGATGGAAACAGACTGAAAAAATTCGGTATCTTTTTGAAAGCTTTCTTAGTTTATAGACATAAAAAAATATCAAAATATTAACAATTTTAGTTCACGAAATAAAATGTAAATGTAAATGTTGAAAAACAGGGTTAGAAGCACTAATTTTTTGTTTGTGGACTTTCAATTATCACATTCTTGTGAAACACGATGGAAACAGACTGAAAAAATTAGGTATCTTTTTGAAAGCTTTCTTAATTTATAGACATCAAAAAATATCAAAATATTAACAATTTTAGCCCACGAAATGAATCATAAAAGAACAGTCTATTTCAGCTTCTAATGACTATAGAATGATCTATTTCAGCTTAAAATGTACTATATACAATATGTATATTATTAGCAGGTTTGAGGATGCTATTCAGACTTTTCACCGGATGATGTTGGAAGGAAAAACATAAGTCAGAGTTATCAAAGGCTTAGGACATTTTTCTTTGCATTGTTAAATAAAAAAAATAGAAAGGTTGACACCAAAATTGAAGCTTAGTATAAAATAATTTTAATTATTTTTAATTTGAATTATGTTAATATGGAGTAATATTTCATTATCGCAATTAGTTACTATTTATGTCATTGAACATAAATTTTGTCAGTTTGATAAATAAAGAAAATTGTTTAAGAAATAAGATTGTTTTAAAAATAAACTTTTGAACCAAAGAATTGGTTAACGGAACAAAACGGGATTAATATTATTTCCTTTTCGCAAATAATTATTTACATAATTTACAAAGTTAAAATGTTCCATCAACAAATTTTATAAAAGTTGACAAAAAATATATTTTGTTTGTTTAGCCACTTTCAAGATCAAATCAATGGTTTTAGATCAAATCTAAAAAACGATGAAAAATGTCAAGAAATGGAACAAAAATATCAATATTCTACAAAATTCCACTTTTTTATGGCCACACAATTAGGGTGGTCTGCATTTTTTGCGAGAATTTCCTTGCATATCTAACCATAAACTCGTTATATATATATAATTAAAAACTCAATGTTAACAACCACCGCAGGGTCCCACTGGGAGCAACTGTCATCTAAAAAATGACATCGGCTCCCAGTAGGACCGCTCTACAGAATTCAAAACACTTGAAGGAATTCAAAATAATTCAACGCGTATTCTAAAGATATCGAAAGAATTCAGAAAGCAGAAGAAGAATTCAGAAGACTATTTGAATACAAATAATAATAAAAAATTGTAGAAATTCAAAATAATGAACGGTGTATTGTAAACGTTTCAAGAGAGCACAAAAAAACTTTAACAGAAGTCAAAGGAGTACATGTGGATTCAAGGAGTTCGCTTGAATTCTACAGAATGTAACATACTCCATGGAAGTTAAAATAATTCCACGTGTATTCTAAAGATTTTAAGAGAATTCAGAAAATTTAGAAGATCTGAAGGAGTTCAAATCAACTTGAAATGTATTCTAATAATTTAAAGATAATTAAAAATTATTAGAAGAATTCAGTGGTCTCGTGAGAATTAAAAAATTCAGAACAGTTCCAAAAATTTAGAAAATTTCAAAAGAATTCAGATAATTAAAAAAAGACAATACAAAATGATTCATAGAATTCAAAAAATTCCAGAGATTTTGACAGAATTCAGACATTTCGAAATTTATAAGAGAATTAAGGATAATTCAGGAGAGTTCAAAGAATACAAAAGACATGGTCTATGGTAAAGATTTCAAGAGAACTAAAGAAAAATTTTAATTCTGAAGAATTCGTTTGAATTCTACAAGTATTAAAAGTATTCGAAGAAAATTAAAATAATTCAACGTGTATTCTAATGACTTCAAGTTAATAAAAAAAAAAATTTTCAATTCAGTGATACCGTGAATTAAACAAATTCAAAACAGTTGAGACAGTTCAAAGATTTCAGAATAAATCAGGGAATTCCAAGAATTTGGAAGGATTCAGAGAATTCGGGAGAAATCCAAGAATAGTGTAAGAATTCATAGAATTATGAAGAATTCAAAGAATTAGTAGGATTTAAAAAAATTCGGAAAATTGGGAAGAATTCAGAGAATACGGAAGATTTCAGAGGATAGCGGAAGAATTTGAAGAATTAAAAAGAATTTAGAGAATTCAGAAGAATTCACAGACTGCAAAAGAATACACAAACTTTAAAAGCATTCAAAGAATTTAAAAAAATTATATAATTTCAAAATAATTTAGAGAATACAAAAGAATTCATAGAATTCAAAAGATTTCGTAGAATTTGAAATTCAGAGAATACAAAAGTTTACTGTAAAGGTTTCAAGAGAATTGCCAAAAACTTCAAGAGAATTCAAAGGAGCACAAGTGAATTCTAAGAATTCGTTTGAATTCTACAGATTTAGAAATACTCGAAGGAAGTTAAAATAATTCAACCTGTATTCTAAAGGAAAAGATATTTTCTAAGAATCTCGTATCTCAGTTGCCGTGTGAAGTTGCACCATTGATATTCACAATCTCCTGCAAATTTAAAATTACTCTTTTGGGCGCACACCCTCTCCAGTGACACGTGGACTGTCGTCCATCTAACGCATACTTCCGATTGGTTAATCTTTAATTGTTAATTATTCATTAATTATTAACTTGACAACAAATTTTTATTATTATTTTCAACTTCATTTTTTATGAGGGATTTAAAAATATAAAAATGTACCTTGAGTACTGCGACACCCTGTATATCCATCGAAGAAAATAAAAGAAAGAAATTAAAGAGTATATATTTGAGTTTATTCAATTGATGACTATAAAGTTTTTTGTTTTATTTATAAAGTTCATATGCATATAACTACGAAAAATGTTCATTTTTGATGTTGAAAAAAATATGTGAAATGGCCCGTCTTGTGAATTCGGTTTCCTAAGACAAATATTATTTACCTGACAAGAATTAATTGATATATCGTGAAGAAGCAACACATTTTTAAGGATTTCATGATCAAAAATAGAAAGTGTTTAGGTGAGGTTAGGAAAGGTTATCTCTTATTGGTGGAAAAATTGAATTTCTTCTTTCTGCATTTCTATATTTTTACACTGCGCTTTTTAAGCAACATAACATTAATTAAAAACACGTAGCAGTTTGAAAGCTTTGAAAATTACGTAAATAAAATAATAGCTACCTACAGTTATAAATCACCACAAACTATTGAATTACGACTTCTGAAATGAATTCATAATCTAAAGTGCTAAAATGAGTTTTACTTTTTTGTTGTGGTTGATTCTGATCCAAACTATTCAGATTATTAAATTTTCCCAAAAAATCACGCATTTCTAATATTTCTGGTTTCAAATCACATTTTAAACAATATTTAAACAAAAATAGCATATCTTTCGACAAATTGAGGTAAAATATGTATGCCTCAATTAAAAGAATTATCAATTGTATGAAGATGTCGTGTATTAAATATGTGCATAATTTTGTCATGTACCATTGAGTACCTTAGGAATAGTTTATCCATTAGAATTTGTATACTGAACTCTTCTAATTTTTCAGTTTTTTATTATTCTCTTTTATTTTCAGGATAATTTATAGTGGGGTTTTATGATAATTTCTTCTTCTTTATGTTAATTTCTGTTTGTGGTCTTTGGGCTTACCCCACTGACAACTGCGTAATTTGGTAATGATGAATTCTCTTTCGTTAAAGCTCCTATAGGAACTTTATTATATATTAAATATATATGTATTATATTAATTTCACTACATATATACGTGCAGGACTACACTATCGACAGAAAGTTTGGATACATTTCCCTTAATCGTTTGAAAATTCAAACCTTACTTCAAAGACGAATATGTGAAACTGAATCTACGACTTTGCAGGTAGACAAAAATATTGAGCTTTGAACTTAAAGTCTTTTTAAGTAAACTGAACATTTTGAAATCTTGAGTTAAACCCTTTGGAAGATCTAGAAAAGTGTTCCTAATAATTTAGAAAATTCATGAAAGCAAGAAAAAATCCTACTCTTTAAATCTAAATCAAGAGCACGATTAAATATTATTTAATTACTGAATATTCATAAAAAATATTTACTAGTGCAGTATTAATTTTTGGGAGCCAAAAGTCCGAGATTCGTCGTTAACCTTTATTTTTAGGGTTCCGCAGCCCAGGGCAGAAACGTTATAGTTTCTGTCGGGTGTTCGTTCCTACGTCTGTGGTATTTTTTCCCAACGAGGGGAAGGGGAATTTTTTTTTGTTGGCGTCTACTTTGACTAATTTTCTCATAGGGTGCAACTTCAGATTCAATTAGATATATCATGGAATATAAAGGAATCTGAAGTTGCACCTCATAAAAAAATGAACGTTAACGACGAATCTCTGACTTTGGGCTCCCAAAGATTAATATTGCACGAGTAAATATTTTGTGTGAATACTCATGAATTACATACTACAGTGAAGTCTCACCTATTTCCAATATCCCTTATTTCCTATCTCCTCTATGTCCTGTCGGCTGTACAGGGTTATTTTCATTTGCGAAGTTGCAGCATCTCCCACCACCGCCTCGGTATATTCTCCTCCACGTCAGTGGCTGACCAATTAAAGAGGCCCGAAGAGGGAGAAGCCTTGAATTGAGTATTTCATTATGACATCATGGGAATACGTCATACGACTTTTGCGAGAAAATATTATAAACGTAAAAGTCATAAATGTACAAATAGTAATATTTGTCATTTTTTTAGATGACAGTTACTCCCAGTGGGACCCTGCGGTGGTTGTTAACCTTTAGTTTTTATATACATATACATATACATATACATATATATATATATATATATATATATATATTCATAAAATAAGGTTAGCAACCACTGCAGGGTCCGACTGGGAGCAACTGCTATCTAAAAATGACACCGGCTCCCAGTAGGTACGCGGAAAATCCCACTCATGGCCACCTCTCACTCACCGTGAGATGGGTGGTCACAGAACACGAAGAAATCACAACGACAGACCGGCGAGACCATCGTGTGTTTGGAGGACACGAAGCGACCCAAGGATGACAGCTCTCTGCATCCATCTCGCGAATGCCGTGGCACATTTTTGGCACGCGGGTATGTCTTTAAGGTTACGAACCAGTGATAGTTACGCACGACCGAGAGAACCTATCACGAGGAACATTACTTGTACAGAATATTTTGGGTACAGTCGCTGTAGCTCCCTTTTAAGGTCTTGATACCTTTCCTCCTTTACTTTCTCCTTGGCAGGGATATTGTATTCGGAAGGAGCCGAGAATTCGATCACGAATATAGTTGGTTTCTCGAAGTCTCGGAGAACAATGTCATGCCTCGAGTGTGCAACGGAGACTGCTTTCGGAAAATCGAAGTTCCAGAAAATTTGGCACTTCTAGATTTGGACAATTGACTCTATCTCCCTTGGATCGCTCGGCGGTGCAAGGTCGCGGCCAACACCGTAAGAGTGACAAAGATGGTAATGAAGCACTCTTAGGGCCGCATCATGTCTGTAGATATACATTGTGTCTGCTGGGGTGGGACACCCCGATAGTATATGTTCTGGGTACTCAGCGTGTGTATGACATGCTCTGCACCTATCGCTTGGAACTTCTTGACATACAATGCGGTCACGGTATGCTAAGTTGGAAATGACACCGTCCTGGCATGCTAAAATAAAACCCTCTGTACCTGAATTAAGCCCTAATGATCTGAGAGAAGCAAAAGTTTGCTCCTTCGACAAGGACTGTTTTTCTACATGCTTGTGAAAGTTTCCGTGCACTTTCTTGTCGAGTATCTGTTGGTGAAATGTTGCAAACTCTGGTTTCTTCACTTTGGCTTTTATAAGTGAAGCATCTAGATAGAGTAATGCACTTTCCTCACTTCTGATGTTAAAATTTAGGCCAAGAATCTCGGCTGCTTGCTCCTCAGCTTTGTAAAAGAACGCTTCTTCACCAATCATCTCGTGGTTCCTGACCATTTTTAGAAGAGCATCTCTGCAATTGGCAACGATATAAGCTGTACTTAAAACAATTCCGTTATGAAGACACTGGAGATTCAGAAGTCCGCGTCCGCGTTGACTGCGTGAAATGTATAATCGCGGAACTGACGCAGATATCTTGTTTAACGCCGATAGATTTGATGACCAAATCTGTCGAAGAAGATGCTTGTATCTGCTTCGGAGAGACTCCTTTACTGATGTTACGTCCTGAGTGCGGCCTAGAGGCACGCCTAGGTATGTATAGGTCTCCCTAGTGTTAAGATCTCTAATAACACTTATATCCACATGCTCACGGTTCTTGGGAACGCCAACAATCTTTCCTTTCTTCAGATGAATTTTGGTACATTTATCCAATCCGAAGTCTATCCCAATCTCTCCTGTGTACTATTCGCCGATATTTATAGCAGTTTGAAGTTTGCTTTTACCAGAGGCATAGATCTTCAGGTCATCCATATAAAATGCATGAGTGACCTGATGCTCGCGTGGGTTAGGGTCGCCACAGAGTTATCCAGGAGAATTTCGTAGTGCGAGAGATAGAGGCAGAAGTGTGAGGCAAAAAAGCAAAGGTCTCATGGTATCGCTTGAAAGACGCCTCTCTGGAAGTTGACGTTGTTCGTTGTCACAAAATAATTTCCAGATGAGATAGTAAATCTAGTTTTCCAAAGAGGCATCAATCTCTCTATGCATCCCACTATATCTGGATGTACCTTCAAGCTTTCCAACAGACAGATGATAAGTCTATGAGCGGTTAAATCGAGAGCTTTGCGGTAGTCAATCCAGGCCATTGACAGGGCGCGCTGATGGGCTGCAGCGTCTTTACAGAAACACATGTCAATTAGCAGGTTTTCTCGGTAGCCTGCTAGACCTTTTTTTGAGCCTCGTTGTTCGAACATCTCACGCCACACAGGCTCAATCTGCCGAACAATCCTGTTGTTTGGGACAGCTGTAAAGATCTTCTACAGTGTTTCCAACTAAGTAATTGTCCTGCAATTCTCTGGGTTGGGCAAGTTGCCTTTTTTTGGCAGTGATTGATGGACATTCCTTCTTAGATTTTATGAGGTTGTCGCAAAATTCTCTGAAGCGGATGATATCGACAGTATCTTCTTTCAACTTTAGTGTTTTCGGGATCTTGTGTACCTCTCTGCAAAAAGTCTCTACCTCATTGTGTTGAGTTGATTCGTCTACTCAATGTGGGGGTTTTGCCGGTTCGTCGTCGTTTTTCCATCTAAATTAGATCCAGTACCCCGAACTCTAGAATGATCGGCATTGATTGCTGACCCATTGTCGGGTGCTCTGCGCGTTCGATCGTTTGAACCGCATCTACAACTTTTTGGTGTTTTGGCGACGTCATTGTTGTTCCCACGAGCAGCCAGGGAGAGCGTTCTTCGATCCTTAGAGAGCCCCGCCTGCGAGGATAAGGCTGCATATTCTGAGAGGTCGCCCGGTATCCCAGAGTCACCGTTTAAGGCACCTCACCCAGGTGCCATTCAGCTTTCGGCATGGTGGCTACGCCTCCGCGTGGGGGTTATTCCTTCGGGACCATCTCTGGACAATTGTCCGCAACTGCTTATTAATTATTGTAAACATATTCAGCAGAAAACCTTGGTACAGGGACCCTCTATCCACAACCCGAGGACGCGTTCTGTGGCTTTGTAATAGGACCTTCAGTTCTATTCCGAAGGAATCGAAACCGAAACCGAATGGTAGCAGAGTGTGGTTATTATAAAGCGTGGTTATATATATATATATAACTGTAAAAAGACTGAAATGACCACCACAGGGTCCCACTGTGAGCAACTGACATCTAAAAATAACATAAAATGACCCATCTCACGAAACCCTCGTGTGTCGTGAGGACGCAAAGAAACCCAAGGATGACAGCTTTCTGCATCCATCTCGCAAGGGCCTTAGCATATTTTTGGCACGCGGGTAGAGCTTGAAGGTTACGACCCAGTGATAGTGTCGCATATCCAAGAGCACCGATCACCAGGAAAATTACTTTAACCCAATATTTTGGGTACAGTCGTTGCAGATCCCTTTTAAGGTCTTGATACCTGTCTTCATTTACCTTCTACTTTGCAGTGATGTTGTAGTCGCCCGGAGCCGAGATTTTGATCAAGAATATAGTTTGTTTCTCGAAGTCTTGGAAAACGATGTCAGGCCTCGAGTGTGCAACGTAGACTGCTATCCAAAAATCTTAGTTCCAAAAAATTTGGCATTTCTCGTATTGGACAATTGACTCTATCTCCCTTGGAGCGTTCGGCAGGGCAGGGTCGCGGCCAACACCGTAAGAGCGACAAAGATATCATTGTAAATTAGAGGATCAAAAACGTAATAAATTGTTATAAACATTGTATTTGTTTAAATAATCATTTTTTCGCTGTGAATAAAAAATCTCCTGGGGGTATTTTATTGGAGTATCCAGTAATATGCTTGAAACTATTTTTGGACTGATACTTTTGTTTATATGGCGTTCCCAATTGTTTATAACAATTTAATTGTTTAAAAATCATTTGTTTTGTCTAATTCGAAAATTTACTAGAGATATGGCTGAGACGAATCCAGATATGTTTTTGGTTTTTCAATAAGACCATTACTTTTGTTTAAATAAATTCCCCAATTTTCAAATCTATATGTATAGCTAAATTCAGGGTCGTTACCGATCGCCATTTTTGCTTCCTCATAGAGGAAGCTTTGTAATGATAACATTTTCAAAAAAAATTTAATTCATTTAATTAAACGTTCCTCAATTTAAAAATGCCTAGCATAATGTTCTAAGCAATTGTCCGAATGTGTGAATGTATGTGGATGTGTCGATGTCACACTTATTTTTACCAATAATATATTGAAACTGACCGAAGGGTTTCTAAAAATAGATTTTTTTTTCTAGTATTTTATAATATTTTAAAAATTGGATCTTTTATAGTAAAACTTTATTCATTAATATAATTCAAAGTTGATGCAAGAATATAAAAGATTGCTTGGTTCGAGATGAATCGATTGACCTACAATATTGATACATTTTATTAAAGAGTAAGGAAGCAATGGTAATGCATGATATTGGGAAAAACGGGTTTTTATAGTAAAAATTTTTTCACTAACAAAATTCAAAATTGATGCAAGAACGGAAAAGATTCCATGGTGAGAGGAAAATCGATTGACCTATAATATTCATACACTTTATTGAAGAGTAAGGAAGTTATGATAATTTATAATATTTGAAACATCTGTTTTAAACACAAAAACTTTTTTGATCTACATAAATCAAAGCTGATCCATGAAAAGAAAATACTTTTTGATCATAACTTACAAAATAAAATAATTCTGATAATTTTTTTAAAAAGAATCATAAAGCTGGGAAAGGCATGGGGTGCGACAGAACCATTTCAATTTTGTATTTTTTGTAAATTTCTATTTTTGAATTGATCAAAATGAAATCTTTAGTTTGTCTATTATTTGAAAAATCACTGATGCTTCCTCTATGAGGAAGCAAATACATTTGCTAACGGGAAGCAAAGTACTCGTGAAATGAGCACCATACAATTAGAAATACAAACAAAATTGAAACACTCGAGATTGAATTCACAGCTAATTTTGCATGCAAAGATCACTAGCAGAATGTTTAACTGAATGACTTTTTACCCTTTGTTTTTTTATGTGAGGGAATTTTAATGGAATTTCGAAGATTTAAAGGGATTCGAAGGAATTTCATAAGATTTCAAAAGATTTAACGGTATCTCAAAATATCTGCAAAGATTTCAAAGGATTTTAAGAGATTGCAAGGGCTCTTGATGATTTGACGGGATTTCAAAGGATTTCAAGAGATTTAAAAAGATTACAAAATATATCTAGTATCCACAGATTCTAGAGGTTTTCGTAAAATTTCAAGAGTAGGATTTGAAGGTTCAAACAAGTAACCAAAAGGAGTTTTCTAAAGTGATATTGTTAAGGTGCCTTTTTAATTGTCATAGGTAGTTTGTTCTAAAGACCAGCACCACGAATAGTGAAAGACCTTTGCATTTTACACGTGCGGTGTTGCTTAATTTTGAGTACTGTTTTCCTTTCGCAGGGTTTGGAAGGTGTCAGTTGATCTTTGTGAATAAAATGGTAGAGGTTACAAATATAGTTCGGAGCTTCATTACTGAATAGGCTATAAAGCAAGTTGCTCATAAAAAATGGTGTTCTTTTGACGACTTTAAGAAGTCCTTCTCTTTCTCTATACTGGGTAATACGTTCACATTTAGGGATATCGTAGATGAGAAAAGTAACATTTCATTGTTTTTCTTCACAATTTTAACAACTGGTCATGGGATTTATGTTCTGAAAGAGTTCTGCTGAAATAGAACTCAAGTGCCAACAAATTTCAATGTACCTCCTATTTCATCAGAAGTGAAAACTTGACAAAAACTTCGAAATTTCAGATGAAACCGCAATCTTCTAGCATTAAACTAAGAGTTCGATCTTTTTTTCTTATAGGAAATACGTGTTAAACTTCATGGGGTTTACGGAACCTCTGAATATAAATTTTGTTTAAAGAAACATAATGAATTTTCTTTTTGGTTTAAAGAAAATGTGGGGGGGGGGTGTGAGAGCATGAAAATAAAAAAAATCCAATGAGTTTTTGGACCACCCTGGTGTATATTCAGAGAAAACCCTCAGGTTTTTTATAGCAAAATTGGATGAATACGCTGCAAACAGTTGACAAATATGTTGACAACTATATATTGAAAATTACAATCGCATTCACAACTCATAATACAGTTTTCAACTACCAGCAGCGTTTTTTTCTCATTAGTGTCAACGGAGTAAGAGACGTCTGAAACGAAAAATCTGGGACATTAAGGGGCTCACGTGGAGTGCTTTCCTTAATAAATGTGATCAGGGCAAAGTGTATGGATTCTAATATGGGATTTTCAGTCAGTTTTCGTATTTTGAAGATGATGACTTTGTGAAGCTCGGGAATATAACGAGGCTAAAATAATAATAATAATAACAATATATGATAGAAAAAAGCTTGGGGCTACTCTGTGTTTCACTGGTATTTGTAAATTTTACAGACTCATAACCTCCGTCATTATTTTTCGAGGCAGAAAAAAATGTAAAGAATATTTCGTCCAGAGATTTTATCTGTATTCAAGTACATGCTTTTTTAAATTTACATAATTAGAGAAATACTTCAGCTATAGAATAATTATGAAATTCTACGTAAAATTACGAGCCACAGCAACTGAAGAGTCTGTAGAATATGTGGAGAAACAGCTTATTGGGCTCACTATCCCCTTGAATCAAAAGTAACATCGGGGCCCAAGATCATCGCAGTGAAACGATGTTCCTCTAGATAATGTAACTGTGCTGCAACTTGAAAATTTGCGAAATATTAAGCTAAAGTCGTATCTTATCAGGATTATTCCCAGGCTTATTTGTGTTGTTCATAAAAGGTTAAACTAGAGGGTAGCGAAACCGGTAATCGCCCCCCCCCCCTCTCTACAGGATTTTCTGGCACCGTCACTTTTTTCTTTTTCAAACATATATGTATAATTTAAAAAAAAGGTTACCACACCGCAGGGTCCCACTAGGAGCAAATGCGCCACAGGGCACAAAGAAATCACAACGATAGGTCAGCGAAACCCTCGTGCGCGTGCGTCTTGAGGACACGGAGCGATCCAAGGATGACCGGCCGTCGTCATCCATCTCGCAAGTACCTCGGCATGTTTTTCGTACGCGGGTATGGCTTTGAGGTTATGCGTATATGTATATATATATACACTATATATATATACTGACAATATCATCTACTCCAAGGAATTTCGCGACCTCATAAAATCTGAGGAGGAATGTCCATCAATCACTGCCGAAGAGGTGAAAAAAGCACTCAGAGGCACAAAGAACCTCTCTAGAAAGTGACATATCGTATGAAAATACAAGTGTCCAATTATGATTATAATATAAATCGCACTCAGAACTGACTATTGTTTTGGTTTCTGAAAGATTGACTTGCGTAATTTTCTCTCACTGCATTTTCGGTCATTAAGTGACATTATTTGGTCATAATACGTTACATCTTTCAATAATAAAGATTTTCGGGTTAAGTCGCTTATTTAGACTCTCTCTCGCTAACATTCCAAATTGATTCCTAATCACGATGGGGGCTCTTACCGTAGAGCAGAATTTTCTCTTCGAAAAATTGAAAAGGTAACTTCCGACTTTCAACGAACTCAACAGCGCGGAAGTCTCTCTAGCAGTTGCACAAGGCAGACTCAAAATTCTTCAAGACACATGGGAAAAATGTGAGCAGTTAGAACTTTGCATCTCAGCCGCAGCTATCTCTTCACAAACATATAAGTCTAAAGTCGACTATTTTATAAACAATAAATTTATTTCAGCCGAGAAGGAATTTTTTAAAGCTTTAGATTTCTTTAATGAGATAATTCGTGGTTTAGTTCAAGAAAATTCAGAATCTTTCCTTCCAAACATAACTGTTCCAGGTATTAATGCTACTCAAAATACTAATAACTCTCAAATTGTTTTTCATGAGTACGGAATGAGATTGCCAGACATTCAAATTCCTCAATTTTCCGGTGATTATCTGGATTGGCCTAACTTTAGAGATCTATTTGAATCTACAATTCATAATAAGCAAAGAGTACCTCCTGTACAAAAATTATACTATTTAAAAACTAAGCTTACAGGAAAAGCATGGCAATTGGTTAAAAATATAACGTCTACAGATGAAAATAATGAGGGAGCCTGGAACACGTTGAAGTCGCGTTACGACATTGAAAGGGCTTTAATTAATTCCTATCTTCATTCGTTTGTCCCTCTACCTAATCTCGCGAACGAATCCTCAAAGAAACTAAAAATGTTGCGAGATACTACGAACGAAACCCTTATGTCTCTCAAAAATTTAAGATGCCCTACTGACAAGTGGGATCATATTTTAGTTTACTCGCATGTAAATAAGTTGCATAAAAATTCCGTAGCTAAGTGGGAGAAAAATCTCTCGAATAGTACAACCTATCCTACTTATGGCGATTTGGCTGAATTTCTTGATACCAGAGTTCCTACTTTAGAAGCTCTTAATATGTCCAAACAAGACGCAAAAAATGTAAATAATACGAATTCTTTCGCAGCAAGGAGATCCTCTGCGCAATCACATAGCGCCACGACTTCCAATGGTTCTAAATGTATCTGTTGTGGTAGACATCATTATCTATCTCAATGTCAAACTTTTAGAAAATATACAGTACCTCAGCGTAAGGAAACTGCTCGAGGGCATAAGCTCTGGTTTAGATGTTTCAGATATAGCAATCGAAGCCAAAGCTGTAAAAGTAGAATATCTTGTTTTCAATGTAAAAAAGCTTATCATACTCTAATGCATCCCGATTCATGGTCTCCAGATTCTTCTGAAAAATCTTCTAGAAAAATAAATTCCAATCCAAATCAATCGCCACAGTGTAATTCTGTTGCGTCAAATAGCAATGTTGATAAAAAAATGAATGAAACTGCAGCAGCTTCATCATGTCTACTAATTCTTCTGTTGTTTTGAGATGTTTTTAGAGTACAAAGACATTATTAGCTACTGCTAGAGTTGTTATTTGCGCTCACAATGGAAGAAAAATTATAGTACGAGCGTTCTTAGATCAAGGCTCCGATGCTATATTTATTTCCGAATCTTTTGTGCAATATTGGCGTCCTGAGCGTTTTCCCGTAAATACCAAAGTAACTGCCTCTGCGAATGTTCTGATTGGGGTGTCAAGATCTCGAGTCAATCTATTTATCGCACCTACAACTGAATAAAATGAATCATACCCTATTCCTGCATTTGTTTTACCACAGTTAATTAATTACAACCCTTGAGTAGTGAACAAATTGATTTGATAACCGGTGCAGATGATTATGGCTCGTTTCTTTTCCCAGGATTATGTAGAGGGCCTCCTGGTTTTCTTACAGCACAACATACAGTCTTCGGATGGATTCTTTCGGGTCCAATTACAACAAATTCTCAAACCCAATCCCACGTTAAAATAAATCGTATTTCTACTCAACAAGAATTGAGCTTTGATTTAAAAAAGTTTTGGGAGCTTGAGGAAGTTTCGCAACAATCAATGTTGACAGATGAGGAACAACGTCGCGAAACTCATTTTATGAAAATGCATTGGCATATAAAACAGGGCCGTTATGTCGTACGGCTTCCGCCTAAAGAGGAATCTTTTGATTCTCTAGGTAAATCTTTACCTCGAGGCTTATCTATACTCTATGGAACTGAACGCCGATTATCCAAAACTCCTGATTTAGCAAAAAGCTATGAAACATTTCTAGACGAATACGAAAATTTAGGTCATATGCGTCAAATTTCAGGTTCATGCAAAACAACTCTTCTGAGTTGTCCTCCGGTTTATTTGCCTCATCACCCGGTTGTACGCAAATCAAATACTTCTACTCCAGTAAGGGTAGTTTTTAACGCCTCTAGTCTTACTTCTTCAGAAAAATCATTAAATTAACTTCTCTTAGTAGGCCCGAAGCTTCATAATGATCTCACAGCTATTATTCTTCGATAAGGAAATTTTCAATTTGGTTTAACGGCTGATATAAACAAAATGTTTAGACAAATCTTGATGGATCCTAGAGATATCGATCTGCAACGGATACTTTGCCATAAAGAAACTTCTAGAAAGATAGTACACTATCAATTAATGACGGTCACATATGGAACGGCATAGGCTCCATTCTTAGCAAACAGGGTTTTTAAACAGTTGGCCGAAGATGAAGGTAGTAATTATCCTGAAGCTCGTCAAATTCTGAAAAATGATTTCTATGTCGATGACGTTTTATTCGGAACAGATACTATAGAACGAGCTCTAAATTTACAAAAGAAGCTCATTAAGCTTTTAGCTAGAGGAGGACTTCCTCTTCGAAAATTGTTCGCTAACGACTCTGCATTGATAATACATGACAATGCCTCTTCTGAAAATAAGACAGTAACTTTTGGAGAGTTGAAGGATGATGCTAAATCCATCATTGCCTTACGGTGGTGTTCAAAATCGGATACTTTTCTGTTTTGAATCAATATTCAAAACACCCAAATTGTTACTAAAAGAATAGTTCTTTCCTTGATAGCTCGTTTATTCGATCCACACAGGTGATAAGCACCTGTAATTATAGTAGAAAAAATTTGTATACAGGAACATTAGCTAAAAAAGCTCGACTGGGATAATATACTCCCAGCAAATCTAAATAATAAGTAGAATCTGTATTACAAAAGTTTGCCTCTACTTGAAAAACTAACAATATCGCGCTGGAATGGCCTCAGCTCTAATTTAAAATCTATTGAATTGCATGGATTCGCGGACGCTTCTAATGAAGCTTATGGTGCAGCCATTTATTTAAAAATAATTGTTAACAAAGAAAAGGTTAAAACTTCTCTATTAATGGCCAAGTCCAAGACGGCTCCTGTCATAACAGTTTGTATACCACACTTTTTTTTAGATGCGCGTGGCGAGACCATACTTTGTTGGATCATGGAATAGAGAGCACGCAGTGAACTTGTTAATAGAATGAAGAATGTTGAGAATAGTCTGAAAGAGAATTAGCCGAAAGCCAATTTCTGTACAAATTCTGCGGGGTTCTTTGGACACAAACAATTAAGATTCGTTCTTTGAAGTGTATTGAGTAACTGCAAAAGTTTCAGAGTTTCTTCGCCTAAATTTGCAACAAAAATGGATTTCAACATCTTAGATTCCCCTTCTGGAAGTAAACAGATTGAAACCTTATCCGTTTTAATCCGTCATCTATCCATAAGTATCCGTTCAAATACATTTTTATACTTTTCAATCCATTTGTATCCGTTGGATATCCATCTATCCGTTTGAATAATAATCTTATCCGGTGCAACTGTCCATTCTGATCATTCTATATTCGTTTTTGTATATTACTATCAGTTTTTATACTTATACGTTTCAATCGTTAATTTTTTATCCGCGACTCAATCCTTATCTATCCGCAACTACTTAGATTTGATCTCGTCACCTATCTCAGATTAAAAATTCATCCGTTTCAATCAATGCTTATCCTCCTTAATCGTTTCTCTAAAAAATGTATTCTTTATCCGTTCTATTCCATTAATCTCTATTCGCAACCCTATCCTCGTCTATCCGAGACCTACTTTGACATTCCTCAATATCTATCACGAATAGGATACTCATCCGAGCCAATAATGATTGATGACCTATGACCTAATGACCTATCCTCTTTAATCCTTTCTCTACAAAACATATTGCCTATCCGTCCAATCCATAATTTCCTATCTGTCACCCTATTATTTTCTATCCGCGACCTACTTTGACATTCCTTGTTAGCTATCACGGATAGAATACTTATCCGTGCCAATCATTACTTATCCACCTCATTCCTTTCTCCACAGGAATAATTAGCTATCGGTTCTAATCCATAATTTTCTATCCGTCGCCCTATCCTTGTATATACGCTACCTAATTTGATTTTTCTCGTTATGTAACACGGACAGAATCTTATTCCGTGCCAATCATTTCTTATGATCTTCAATCCTTTCACTATAAATTGTATTTCCTATGTGTGCAAATCGAGTATTTATTGCAAGTACAAAAATCACAATGGCACAATTTGCATCGTGTGCATATGTCCATTTCTACTTTATCTCGAAATTATTATACTTTTATTTTGTTCTTAAATTTAATTGAAGACTTCAAATACCGTATAATATTACCATGCGATTAAAAACAAGTAATCATATTTTATCTTTAATTCTCACAGTTAATTTGAACTATTCAAGTATATTTAAGTAAAATGTTTATTCACATACATCATGGAAAT
The DNA here is from genome assembly GCA_011634705.1 of Andricus grossulariae. Taxonomy (NCBI): domain Eukaryota; kingdom Metazoa; phylum Arthropoda; class Insecta; order Hymenoptera; family Cynipidae; genus Andricus; species Andricus grossulariae. The sequence continues at coordinate 10,465,392 of JAABKJ010075445.1, read as the reverse complement.
TTCATGATAAAAACGTGTTCTGAACAAAAGTCTGTATTAATCAAGAAATAATTAAAGTTTTTAAGTATTCATGAGATTGAAAACTATTATTATAAATGAGTACGAATAATAAATATGTTGCATTCAATTGGCTTGGTGTATACTTATTATAACAGACGTGATACAAATAAATTCATATTGAGAAGAAAATAATTAGCAAAATCTTATAAGCGACTGAGAAATATAATATTGTTGATAATTCAACATATTTGTGAAAAATATTACCTACATAACACAATTCTTTCAAATATTATCAATAGTATCATAGAACTACGGCAACATGTGCATTTACAAAGCGAAAAGATATATCTACTTCTGATACTTTTCGAGTAAAATTAAAAAATATAATTTTGAGCCTATAAGTTTAACCAACACCCTTAAGTATTAAGAAATTATATCCACATGAGCGATCAAATACGAATTAGCATTATAGTTGTCACTACAGACACATACGGATAAAATTTTTGTATTCAAACTGATGCGCGAGGATAGAATATTATTGTTTAAATACATATTCAAAAAGATAGACGCGGATAGAGTATTACTAGTTGAAGGTTCATTCGAACGATAGATATGTATAGCATATTTTTACTTGAAGACGGATTTATACGGATAGATATGGATAGATTATTTTTCTTTGAAGATGGATTAATAAGGATACATAAGGATAGAATATTTTTCGTGAAAGCGGATTACAACGGATAAATAGTATACCATCTCACGGATAGATAAGGATAACAAAGTTCAGACTGAAACGGATAGGGGCGCATTAAAGTCCACTTTACGTATTGAAAATTATTCAAACGGATTAAGATTTAAAAATCTAACAAAGGATAGAACATGATTAAAAAGGATGCAAAGTGCTCATTTAAACGAATATAAAATTTCTATCCGTTTTAATCCGTTAATTCCTATCCGTTTGAATCCATTTATTTCTAGCAGGGAGCTGCATCTGAAACTACTTTTAAAGCAACCGCAGTTTCATTTTTTTGAGTGAAATCCCAGGTATTCAAAAATACTCTTTCTCCATTAGCGTTGTGAAGAATACCAACTACATATTTTTCGTTTTTGCTCGAGTTCCTTCATCCATCTAAAAGTAATACGTTATTATCTTTAATTAAAGACGAAATTTTCCTTTAGTGTTTTTGTATAAAATTCATCTAGTATTGAACCACTTAAAGTATTTCTAGAAGGTGGTTTGTAATTTGGATTTCATTTGTATACGAAATCACGACAATGATTCGAATCTCAGGTCAAAAATGGTATATTACAACCGAAGAAAAATTTTGCCCAAGCTTCGTTAATCTCTGATAAAGTCTCACTTGAAGGATTTCAACTTGTTTTAGTGTCGGTCTTAGCAGATTTTAGATTTTACTGTAAAATAATAATTTTTAAAATTAAAATCCTTCAAATAATCATTAAATAATCGGGAAATAGTTTCTTCATTGGAAATGGAAGAATTTCTAGATGCCAGGATCAATTTTTTAAATTTAAAATTAGAAAGAGAAAAATTAAAATTCATAAACTAAATTTGATTTAGAGAATAGAGAAAAAAGTCTCACAATTAGAAATTAACAGCAGATATCATAAGCTGTCACAACACTATTGATGTATATAGATTTAACCTATTTCATAATTTAGGGCTAATTTGGGCCCGTATTCCCCAATTGAGGGCCCTATTATTTTTTGTAAAAAATAGTGTTAGCGCTAACTTAACGTGAAGCTGGCCGAATATTGCTGTAAAACATACTAATAATGGTTTTACAGAAAATGTACCTCATACAGTAATTTATGGATTATTTAGGGCTCCGGGAATATAATAATCGAAATTTAAAAAAAAAAAATGTTTCAAGAATCCGACTAAAAATGAATTAAACATATTTAGTTTCTTACTTTACGTTAAATCTCATTTAGGGCTCCCCGAATATGGATACTTGAACATTAAAAAAAATTAAATAATATGATGTTAATGTCTTTTGTCTACATGGTCGATAATCAATATTTTTTAAATATTCATTATTAAAGTTGTGAAACACAACTTTTTAAAGTTGTGAAAAAAATCTCTCTAGCTCCGCTGGGATTTGAACTCCAGATCTTTCAGATTTCCGGTCTGATGCTCTAACCAATTAAGCTACGCAGAGACGAGAAAATTTTTTTCACAACTCCTACAAGACACCATGCTCCTAATTTTGTACCTACAACATCATCGCAAATGATTTCATACGACATATTAAATTAACTAATTACATCTTCATCTCATCAGTCACTAGACTTAGTCCGTGGCTCTGATGGAAATCCGGGTTCTTTTTAACCCGAGAACAAGTTTGAAAAAAATAATAATAAATTGGGGTTTTACATAAAAATGAGCAATTGCAAATCTCAGCTTTATCCATTTTGCCACCTTTATCCGATTGGCAGTTTTTCCAGGTGAGAAAACAAGCACGCATATTGGCACATTTTAAGTGCACAGGTCTGTCGCATGAATCACATAAGATGGAGTTTTCATGAGTCAGCGGTCAGTGTGCTCTCAAAGTAACTCCAAAGACGATTTTTAGTTAAAAAGATAGCGTATAGGTGTCAAAAAATGTGTCCCAACCTGTACGGTTAACGTGTTCCAAACTATACATTTAACAGCATTTTTACATTATTGGGAGAAAAATGATCTGAACTATATGCAAAATCCTTTTTTAACATAACAATTCATTTAATTCATAACACATTGAAATTATTTACCTCACAATTTTGATGAAAAATATTCAGTTAGTGGAGGTTGAATAATGTCAACACGGAAATTTTTCTACATCATGTAAACACACTGTTTGGTGTGCATGAATCATCTCCTCGAGTTAACATAAAAAGTGAACTACTATTGATTACTAACATGTGACAGTAACAACAGGTGGCACCAGTGCAAATAAATTGAGAAAACGCAATGTCCCAACCTATACTTATGCATCTGCGATCGAGCACGATTCACGGTGCGGAAATTTCATCGCTATTTAGGTATAATAGTCGGAATTATTTGGAACTAAACACTCAGAAAACGATTAAGTGGAATCAACAGAAATTTCGGTTCGTTCAACCATAGAATGTAGTTATTATGCGGACAACAAAATATTTTGATGATCCAACTTATTGTTTTGATTCTTTCAACCAAATATTTTTTGATAGATGGAATATTTGGTTGATTCAACAAAAAAATTTGGCTCGGTCAATCAACTATTTCGTTGAATAAATCCAAATTTGTTTGATTCAACTAAATTTTGATGCATATCCAAAAAGAAAAACAGTTCTTTTTGTTCAAGAAAATTTTTGAAGTGAAACTTCTTATGGCGCACTGCGAGAAACAATACTTTCAGATGAAGAGCGAACTGGATCTGGAGCTTAGTCGTCGCGTGGACTCGCTTGGAGGTAATGTCACATTCGGCAATCTCCGCGGCTGCCCCGCGTGTCGCATCGGAGATTGCCGAAGTTACAGTCGAGTGAACAGTGCTATCACGCGGTACGGTAATAGGGATGAGGAGACGGTTTACAGAACATAACACAGACGTAAGTGCCGAAATGAATGTTGAGGAAATAAGAGTGGAACAATTTTCAAGAAATTCAAGGAATTCAAGGAATTCATGGAGTTCAAGAAATTCAAGGAATTCATAGAATTCACGAAATTCATAGAATTCACGAAATTCCTAGAATTCACTTAATTCACGGAATTCGAGAAATTCATTGAATTCCTTCGAATCGTGAAATTCCACTTTAACAATCTTTCGAAGTTTTATTTTTACCGTGCGTCGCGACTGCCGAGACACACACACTTGTTTCTGAGTGAATGTATGAATTTACTTACGAACTCGAGACTATCTATAAATTCGATACGCTGTTTAAGTGCAAGCAGGGGCTCAATATAAAAGTAAAAGAAACGCTCTCAAAATCAGTTAAATATATTATTATATTACATACCTTGAATGAAGATCGCAGTATTTTTTGTATGCTATTGTCCAAGTTATCTTGAAAGACAAGAGGAATTGTACACCTTTTCCAGAAACTCTCGTTTTTTCATTTCTCTGTTCAAAAAAATAAAATACCTTTAAATTTAATGTATTACATACCATATGTGTGTAGGTATATTTCATCTTCGAAGAAAAAGTATAACACATGCGCTTATGACACTCGCAATCTATAGATGCGCTTCTCTCGAAATGCAGGTTTTCGAAGATCCAACTTAAAAAATGCCCTAGCGAATCGTTTTTTAACTTAAACTGCTTATCTTGGGCTTCAAATTGAGTAACAAAGCCATCAATTATAAAATTAAAGTGTTTTTCAATTTGTCTCATAATTGTAGCCTCAAGAAATTTGATGTTGTCAATAACTTCTTGCAAGTAGTCAGCAAACCGACACTTCTCATCGTAAATAAATTTGACGTAGGGAGGTATGATATGAACCTTTATGCATAACATCTGCAAAGCTACATTACACAGCGGACAAACAGCAGCCTTTTTAACATAATCTATAAAATCAATGTAATATATATTCAAACCTATATATAAAATTACATTCACAGAAAAAACAAAGTTTCTATTCTGATTTCAGTGCAGAATGTACCTGTAACAATAATTACCTTGAGACCGTTCGAATTTCTTGAGAAAATAGGATAGTGATATTATGTTATTTACTATACCTTCTTTTTGCTTGCATGGAAAAAATCGAACATGGCTGGTTCTTGTATTTAATACATGAAGAAGTTCGTATAATTTTTGATTAAGAATACTTAATAGAGATTGAAGAATATAATCCATTCCATTAAGATTAAGCCTTAAATTGGCGTATATTCTGGAAATACCTTTGTAAATAAATACTTGCATTTCACTGTAGAGTCTAATGGATGCGTTGAAGCAATTTTCCTTCGCGAAGTATCGTCTTCTCGGTATTTAAAAGTGATTTCAGTGCAGGCAACAACGAAACCTCAAATTATGAGAAATTGCGCTTCGGAAGGCGTGAATAAATAAAGTCAGTGTGTAACCAGTAACCTGTTATTACCTGCAATGTCACCCTACTTGTACAGTGATCCTGACACCACAACATTTGACTACTTGTCTCCCGTTCGAATTACACAGCCCAATTCCTCTCTTTCCCCCTTTATAGCGGTGAACTTGTATGAAGTGAATTTAGAACGTCACTAATAGCAAAATAACATACAATTTAGTATTTTACAGACACTGTCTAGTATTACAGAATTGTCCATAAGACAACAAGTAAAGTATATAGCGTTAGGACTAGTAATGAGGAATTTTCCGCAATACTACTATCCGTCCAAAAAGTTTAGGCAGCCCGATTTTTGTGCAGATTTTCATGAAAATCTCAGTCAACAAAAATTCTAAAAATATGAGACAACATGCATGTTGCAGGTGAAGGTTTTGCCAATACTGATACCAAGTTTCAAATTTTTCAGATGATTAGCGATTATTTCCGGGTGATTGAAAGGTGAAAAATCATAATAATCCTATGATCATTTCAGAATACTTATATTTGAATGGCTTTGAGTCACTGAAAAAAATTATGAAAAATCTGTCAAAAATATATGGGGTTCGTTGATTCTTTCTGTGCCCAGTGGTGATATTTAGAGTCAGAAATGATTATTTGTTAATAAGTTATTGACAAAAGAGTGAGGAAGTGTCTTCTCCGAAACTAAGGAACGTACAGAAATGATTCTTGAAGCAAATTACACATTTTTGGCTTCTGACAATGTTGTGCGTATTACCAAAATTATTATTTTACATATTTAATGAAAGTGATATTTAATTCCGAAACTTCAAACTTGCAAATACTGGGAGGTTTAAGGAGGTTTAAAGGAGGGCTTAAAAATACTAGGAGGTTGTTGGAGGCTTAAAGGAGGATTTGGAAAATACTGGGAGGATTAAAGGAGGACTTTCAAAATACAGTTGAGATTATAGGAGGACTGAATTCGGAATGCTTAGGCTTTAAGAGAATCAAAATAGGATGTGCAGGCTTAAATACACTCAAAGGAGGTTTTATCTAGAATTAGCCGGTTTAATGTAGGTTTAAAATTTCGACTCAGGGTTATACCCGCGAGCACATTTTTCATTGTCGGGTATAAAATCCATTTTTTTTTTGTTATAAGTCTGTTCCTTATAAAATATGAAGTATTTGAAGCTGTAGATTTCAAAGCCTCTTGAAGGCACGATCTTTTTTTAAATATTTTTTATGACGAAGTATGATGTATTTATTTATTTTATTACCGTTTGACAAAATGTCCCGATGGCACGAATTTGTTTTTTCCGAAAATCCTTTGAAGTTTTTGTCTGTCGTATATTAAATTATTACAAAAAAAAAGAACGAGAATCGCAAAGGAAATTCTAAATCTCGCAAGTTACGCCATTGATGACGCCTGGTGGAACTCTTTTTTCAACATCAGTTTTGGTAATTTGTCAAAGATATTTTCCTCAGTTCGAGCGAGTTTAGACACTCGTCATTATCTTCTGACAAGAGGTGGACGACGCTCTCGAAAATTGCTGGTTCTTCCGAAGGCCGCGTGCTGGGACTCAACAATTTTTGGGGGTCTCTTTTGCTCTCAGTTCTCATTCCCAGCTTCCTTTTTGCGAGCCTTTGTTCATCGCCAGGTGAATCAGGTATACGGCCTGGCAAATCGACCAGGTATGTGCAACTCAACCTCGAACACCAAAGCCTAACTCGACCTATCTCCTCACTATTTCATGGCTTTCTTGAATCTTGAATACATTGCCTCGAGATTTATGGACCTGGAATCTGCAAGTCATCCACGAGCGGATCATCGTACAGTGTCTTGAGATCCTCTTTGGTACCTTCACCCAACGTTAGGAGCCGAAAGAGTCCGGTCGTTACCGATCAGGTACGAAGCTGACAAGCGCCGGTTGGCGCGCAATTTGAATGCCTACATTTAAAGTTTGATACCATTCGCATAGTTCATACATTAATTTATGAAGAAAAGTATTTGTCTTCTTCCAAATGTTTGTAATTATTGATTCATGCTAATTATGTATATATTCTTGAAGATTTAAATAGTGCTTAGGCGAATTTCAATTGATTAAAATGCTTGTGAATGAATTTTATTGTATTTTTAGAACTAATTTACGAACTGAAAAAACAATCAGAGGGCAATGCAATTAAGAACTAATATTTGCTTTATTTTCATAGTTTTACAGTTTGAAAATGTAGAATAGAATAGAATTTTATTTCTTCATGTACATCCTCATTAGACTTTTACATATACTACCTTTGTACCTTCTGAGTATAATACTTTTACTTTGGCACATTTTGCGATGCTTCGTAGTTACAAAAATCACATGTTTAGCTCATTCATGCCATTCTCGGCTTATTATTCTTACAATCATTTATTCTGAAATTGCTTAATATTGCCACTTGATATTCTCCCTTTCATGAGCCTTATTCTAGATAATCAAATCAATAAAAACATTAGTAGCTAAATTTCTACAATATTTAGTTTAAATAAAGTTGTTTATCAGTCTGTTTCGTTTAATCGCTGCTTATAATTTCATCTGCAATTACTTCCTCCCGTGCAGAAATTGCCCCGATTGGCCCTACTACAACAAGGTTTCTGGTCGGATCCCGGCCGGGCTACCCCTGGTTGAATTTCATGGTCGGGAGCCGCCAGGTTACCGGCCGGGCCAACCCTGGTTAGATTTCATGGTCTGGAGCCGACCGGGTGCTGGTCAGGATACTTTTTTTTGTAGAAATTACACATTTTTTAAGAGCCATGAAATTATCAAAGATGTACTTACGGATGCTAGATGAATCATTATTTGAAAAGTATAATTTAAAGACTTATTAGATCAGTAAAACAGAATTTAGCTTGTTCAAATTCTAAAAAAAAAACAACATTTAATTCTTCCCAATGTTTTAACGTATTAATTAAAACTGTTATCGATTCTGCAATGTGTATTAGCAGAATTCTTACAATTTTTACAATTTTCTCTATTTTCAGAAAATTTTCACTCTGTACACTTTCAAATTTACCGTCATGTCTGACGCCTTCTGCGCCTGGCGTCGGCGTAGACACTTGCAAGTTTCAGTTTTTCACTTCGAACAAGAATGTACGTTGCAGTCATGTCGTTTCGTCTCCTCGAAGTTACAAAATAAAAACCGGTATTAAAATCAACCTTATTTCAGTAATCAGTTTGAAAACCCCACTTAATGCGCGAATAATAATTATTTTGCAATAAAGTATAGTGTTGTGTATTCATTTTTTCCTTTCTTACTTCCTAACCTCAAATCACCACGTGGTTTCCAAATTAAAACAATGGCTACGAGATTCTAGCATTAGTGATTGAAACTATTCTCTAATTTCCTCGCAAGAATTTGATAACTTGATTTTACATTTAAAGTTCACAGTATTCTTTACGATGAGCCTTAAAAGACAATCCAAGTTACCAATTTCTCACCTGAAGCAACATTTTTTAACCGGTCTGTGGCCGGGTTACCCGACCGGATCCCGGACGGTATGAAAGCCGGGATCCGACTAGATTACCGTGACGTTTAAAGCCGGATCCCAGCCAGAATCCCCGGCCAGCGCCCGGTTTAAATTGGGGCTATCCTTTTCTGTAGGCGCCACGCGCCTACTTTGGCTAATTTTTTTAAATTCAAATAAAAAGCTTTCGGCTAATTTCTCGGTTCCTCCGATTCTGTGAGAGCATTTTAATATTTTCCATTTAGACCAATTTATACTTTATTAAAATCATGAACTGAATAAAACAACGTCCGACAGTGATACAGCTTCTGATTCTCTTAAGATTGGCTCCTAAATTTAGGTGAAATTTCTAAGTTTCAGGATGAAATGACAATTAATATCTACTCACGTGCTGCTTTCGAGACTGCGATAATTTCAGGTTCAAGTGGTCTCACAGCTTGATCTGTGGGGGCTCCAGGTGGTGCAACTTTGACCGCCCTAGCCAAGGCTTGGCATGCCGACCACAGCATTTGGGCATCGCAAGCTCCTTTTTCCTGATTAATACGCTCTGTAACACAAATCAAAATAAAAAGTTAGTTTGCTTTGTAGAACGAGATAGTATGACTTTTAATATAAGGGATTAAAAAGTTTTTATGTCTACGCAATTAAATACCTACAATTTTGACTAGACTATCCTACGGTAAAACTTGGTACAAAAAAGTCGTGAAATTTCAAATCAAGACTGTACTCTACACATTAGGGTGGGTGAAAAAACGAAATGAAATAATTTTCATATTTTTCTAAATTGGGCGTGCTTGAGTAGAGGAAAGTCGCGTCTCCCAGAATTTGGGAAACAAACAAAATTTAAAATACTAAAGTTTGATTAGTTGAATTTACAAACTCCAAAGCAGAATTTACAACAAAATATTCAAATTTGAAAACAAAATATTTAACTTTAACAAAAAATAGTTAAATTTTCATTAAAAAGATGAATTATAAAAAAAATGAAAAATACAACAGTTGATATTTCAATTTAAGCAAAAATGAATTTTCAACGAAATATTTAAGTTTGCAACCAAACAGTAGAATTTTCAACAGAATAATAAAATTTTCAACAAAATCGATAAAATTTTCCATAAAATAATTAAATTTTTAAATAAATAATTAAATTTTGGAATAATTAGTTAAATTTACAACCTCCATAGCAGAATTTACAACAAAATAATCGAATTTTGAAATAAAATATTTAACTTTGACGAAAAATAGTTAAATTTTCCATAAGAAGATGAATTATAAACAAAATGAAAAATACAATAGTTGATATTTCAATTTAAGAAAAAATAAATTTCTAACGAAATATTTAGGTTTGCAACCAAATAGTAGAATTTTCAACATAATAGTAGAATTTTCAACCTAATAATTAAATTTTCAACAAAATAATTAAAAATGTCCTTAAAATAATTAAATTTTGAAATAAATGGTTAAATATTTGAATATATAGTTCAATTTTTGAATAAGTAGTTAAATTTACGACTTACGAAGTGGAATTTACAAAAAAATAGTCGAATTTTGAAACAGAATATTTAACTTTAACGAAAAATACTTAAATTTTCGATAAAAATATGAATTAAAAAAAAAGACAAATACAATATTTGATATTTCAATTTAAGAAAAAATGCATTTTTAACGAAATATTTAAGTTTGCAACCGAACAGTAGAATTTTTAACATTATAATAAAATTTTCAACAAAATAATTATATTTTGAACTATACAGGTGCATTTTCAAACTATAGAGACAAATTCAAAACCATAAATATGAATTCTTAACCGCAAAGGTTAATTTTCTACCAAAAAATACGAATTTTCAAGCAAATAGTAATTTTCAACTAAAAAAGATCAATTTTCTGTAAAAAAGATCATTTTCAACCAAACAGGTGAATGAAATAAAATGATGAATCTGCACAAAAAAAAACATTATTTTTAAACAAATTTGTTCAAGTTTTAACTATAAAGGCCAATTTTCAACCAAAAATTCCACCGCAAATATTAATTTTGTACCAAAAATAAACGAATATTTAACAAAAAAGTTAATTTTCAACCAAAAAGTTGTATTTTTTTCCAAGAAAAAAGGAAATTCCTTGAAGATTACTTTTCCATCAGAAAAGAAGAATTTTCAACAGAATTTTTAAATTTGCAACCAAAGAGATGAATCTTCAGCATGATAATGAAATTTGTAACAAAATCTTTGAATTTTTAACCAAATAGTTAAATTTTTAATCTACGAAAAAGATGAAGTTTCAAAAAAGTACATACATTTTTAAACAAATAGTTGCATTTTCAACTAAAAAGTATAAATTTTTGACCTGAAATTAAAGCGTTAAATTTTCAGTAAAAAAATTAATTTTTAACCAAAAAAAAAAGGATTTTCGACAGGATGGTACAATTTTCAACAAAAGAGACAAATAAAATAAAATTATCAATCTGCAAAAAAAAAATTAAATTAAAGTAATTCAAAATGTACTTAAAAAGGCCAATTTTCAACCAAAAAGACTAATTTTCTACAATGAAGTTTCATTTTCAAGCTGCAAATATAAATTTTATACCAAAAAACAAAATTCCAACAAAATAGTTAAATTTTCAAGTAAAGAGATGAATTTTCAATTAAAATTATTAATCTGCAACCAAAATAAAAATTGATTTTTGAAACGATAGTTCAGCTTTCAACCCAGAAATTGAATTTTCTAACAAACAAACAAAAATTTCAATAAATAAAGAATTTTCAATAAAGAAAGAAAAAAAATTTATCCAAATTGTTAAAATTTCAAGCCAAAAAAAAGAATTTTATGTGAAAAAAGTTGAGTTCTAAATTAGTTTCCTACTAAAAAAGACGAATCTATAACAAAGTTCGTGAATTTTCAACAAAATAATTCAAATTTTCCATTCAATAGTTGAATTTCCAACCAAATACTGAAAATTTCGACCTTCAAAGATGAATTTTCAACCAAATAGTTAAATTTTCAAACTAAATATTCAACTTTAACATAAAAATGGGTCAATTTCCAATAAAAAGATGAATATTTCTTAACAAAAAATAATTAATTTTCAACAAAACAGTCCAGTTTAAACAAAAAATAGTAGAATTTTCAACATAATAATATTAAATTTTAAAGAAAGGATTTTTAACGAAAAAGTTGAATTTTCAAGCAAAGGGATGAACTTTCAACTAAAATGATGAATTATCGACAAAAAATAGTGAATTTTTAACAAATTGTCGCAACTGTCAACCCAGAAGTTTAATTTGCAAGCCCAAAAATATGAATTTCCAACAAAAAACTTAATTTTCAACCGGAAAATTGCATTTTTATCCAAAAAAGATCAAATTTCAACCATGAAGATTACTTTTTTCCAAAAAAGACGAGTTTTCAACAAAATTGTTACATTTTCAACCAAAGGGATGAATTTTTCAGATAATAATTAAATTTTCAACATAATCGTGCAATTTTTTAACAAATAGATAACTAAAAAATGTACATTTTCTACCAAACATTGAAAGTGTAAAATTCTTCTTCAAGAAATTAATTTTTTACAAAAAAAAAATTGTTTCAAGAAAATAGTCTAATTTTCAACCAAAGAGATGAATGAAATAAAATTATAAATCTGCAACAAAGAGAAAATAAATTTTTAACAAAGTAGTCCAACTTTTATTTACAAAGCCCAATTTTTAACTAAAAATTCAACCTCAAATATTAATTTTCTACCGAATGAAAAAAAAAATTCTACAAAAAAGTTAATTTTCAACCAAAAAGTTGAATTTTTAATAAATAAAAGAGACAATGATAAAGGTTACTTTTCTATCAAAAAAGACAAATGTTTAACAAAATTGGTAAATTTTTAAAAAAGATATCAATTTTTAACATAATAATTAAAGTTTCTACAAAATTATCTCATTTTTAACCAAATAGATCAATTTTCAAACAAGAAGATTAATCTTGCACAAAAAAGACAAATTTTCAACAAAATACAAGCATTTTCAAACAAAAAGTTAATGTGTCCACTAAAAAATATAAATTTTTAACCAAAAAGGGGAGTCTTGAGTTCGCAGTGAAAAAATTAATTTTAAAGGGAAAAGAAGTTTTCAAGAAAATTGTATAATTTTCAACGGAAGAGATAAATAAAATAATAATGTATTTGCAACAAAAAAAAGCCATTTTTAATAAAATAGTTTAACTTTTAACCAAAAGGGCAATTTTCAACTAAAATAATAGATTTTTTTCCAAAAAGACTACTTTTTGACAAAATAGTTGAATTTTCAACTAAAAGATATCAATTTTTTAACAAAAATAAAAATTTTTAATTTTCAGTAAAAAAATAATTTCTAACGCAAGAAAAGAATTTTCAACAAAATGGTATAAATTTCGACCAAAGAGATGAATGAAATAAAATGTTGAATTTGCAACAAAAACAATGATATTTTGAATCAATAGCAGTTGAATTATATAAAAAAAGACGAATTTTTAATCAAAAAGTTGAACTTTCAACCTACAAAGATGAACCAAATGATCGAATTTTCTCACACAAAAAAAATTAAACATCAAACAAAAACTGTTGCATTTTCAACCAAATAGTTAATTTTTTTATAAAATAAAAATCGAATTTGCAACCTAATAGTTAAATTTTCAAGACAAAAAGACGAATTTTCTGCAAAAAAATGGGAATTTCAATCCAAAAATACGAATTTTTAACACAATATTTCATTTTCAACCCAATAGTTGAACTTTCAACTAAAAAAGATAAAATTTCAACCAAATAGATGAATTTTCAACTAAAAGTAAAATTGCCAGTAAAAAGAGGAATTTTAAATAAAAACCTAAATTTTCAACCGAAAAGATAAATTAAAAAAAAACTGAGTCAATAAAGAAAGAATTTTAAACAAACTGTTCAATGTTCAACCGAAAATATGAATTCTTAACAAAAAATGTAATAGTTGATATTTCAACCAAAAAAGACAAATTTTCAACCAAAAATTTTAATCGTCAACCAAAAGGGATAAAGTAAAAAAAAATTTTCAAACCAATAGTTGAATTTCCTACCAAATTGCTCAAATTGTTAGATTTTCAAGCGAAAAAGAGGAACTTTCTATAAAAAAGTGAACATTTCAATCCAAAAATATGAATTTTTAACCAAATAGTTAATTTTCAACCAATTATTAGCATTTTTCACCAAAAAGTTGAATTTTAAACTAAAAAATATAAATTTTCAACCAAATAAATGAATTTTGAGCTAAAAAGTTTTAATTTTCAACTAAAAATGGAATAGTTGAATTTTCAGATAATAATAAATTTTTAACAACGAAAAATAAGTTTTCAAAAAAGAAGATTATATTTCTACCAAAAAAGACGAGTCTTCAACAAAATACGTTAGTTTTTAACCAAACAGTTGAATCTTCATAAGAAAATATTTTTATTTTAAATTAAAAACAGTTGAATTAAACCAAAAAAGAAAAATTTGCAACCAAATAATTGAATTTCTAACCAATACAGATCAATTTCAAACCAAATAGTTCAATTTTTGACAAAAAAGTGGATTTTTAAACAAATAGTTGAATTTTCTACCAAAATAGTTTTCAACCAGGATTTTCACCTAAAAAAAGATTAAACTTGAACGAAAAACAGTTGCATTTCCAACCAAACAGTCAATTTTTTCAAAAACCAAAAAAAGACGAGTTTTCTATTAAAAAAAGGAAATTTCAGTAAAAAAAATACGAATTTGCAACAAAATACTTTATTTTGAACTTTCAACATAAAAAAATGAACTTTTAACCAAATGATTAAATTTTGAAAAAAAAAAAAAGAATAAGCTTCAACCAAAACCAGTTGCATTTTCAACCAAATATTTGCATTTTCAAGCCAAAAAGACGAATTTCTTAGAAGAGAGTTGAATTTTCAACCAAGAAAGATGAATTATCAACAACAAGAAAATTTTTCCACCAAAAGATTAATTTTCAATTAAAAAGACTATTGTTCTGCAAAACAGTTTAATTTTCGACCAAAAAAAAGAGACAGAAATTTAATTTAATTTAATTTAATTTATAATTTAATTATTTTGTTGAAAAGTCAAATTTTTTTATTGAAAAATCAACTGTTTTGTTGAACATTTGTCCCTTTGAATTGGAAATTCAAGGAAGATAAAAAACAAAAAAGATCGATACCCAATGAAAAATGTATTGGTTGAATTTTCACCTTAAAACGATCATCTTTCAACCAGAAATGAAATATTTGAATTTACGGTAAGAAAATTAATTCTTAACTAAACCAAAACCAAGTTTCAACAAAATACATGAATCTTCAATCAATAAAATAAATTTTCTACTTTTTTTCAAATTGTTCAAAATTGTTCAACATTCAACCAAAAAAGATGACTTTTCAACAAAACAGTTGCATTTTCAAACAAAAAAGTTGATTCTTAAACAAAATAGTTGAATTGTAACAAAAATGGTTTAATTTTCAAGGAAAAATAATAAATCTTCAACAAAAAATTATTAATTTTTAAAAAAGAGTTCAAGTTTTAACCAAATAGGTGCATTTTCTAATTGGGGTCTATTCATTTTAATTTGCATTTCAAACGAGAAAAAGGGGCATTTTTTTTTAATTTCGAAATTTCATGTAAAATTTCACTGAGTCATGAAAAAATCGATTTCGAAATGTCAATTTAACAATTTATCATTAATGTAAATTCTTCACACGTTCATACAAACACTCATTAGGTATTCAATGATATTTATGAGCATTACAGAAATGAACTATCGTTCAAACTTTTTCTAAATTTTCCATGGATTTCCAAAAAATAGCAACTCTACAATAAAAAAATTGTAATTATTTATAATTATCAGATAATTTATTAAAAATAGGTATCTATCATCAATCGCTTGAAATAATTCTAAATTAAAATTTTCTTTGTCTAAATTTAAATTTATTCTTAGCTAACTTTCCCTGAAAGTACTGTTTTGTTATAAACAAATTTTTTCTCTTATATCTTTGTCAATATTTTTTTTTTATCGATGAAAATTGCTTTGTTGAGTTTGAGTTCTTGAAGATTTAACCAAAATGACGAATTTTCAGCGAGATTTGAATTTTCAACCAAGAATTTCATCAAAAATATTGAATTTTCAAGCCTTTTTTCAAGCTTCAATTTTCAATTTTTAAGCTTTCTACAGAAAATTTTCGAATAAACAGTTTAAATTTCAACCAAAAAGATGAATTTTTAAACTAAAAAAGATTGGTTTTTACCCAAAAATGCAATAGTTACATTTTTATTAAAAACAATTATTTTCAAACAAATTTTTTTACAAAACAGTTGAATTTTTAACCAGGAAGATTAATTTTCTACTGAAAAATTTGAATTTTCATTGAACTACATACATTTTCAAAAAAAAAAATTGACTTTTTCAAAATAAAAAGATAAGTTTTTAACCAAAAAGGCAATAGTTAAATTTTTTTAATTTTACAAATAAGTATATAAAAAAAAAATTTACAAAACAGTTGAATTTTCAACAAAAAAGTTTATATTGAACTGAACATTTGAATTTTTAACCTAATTTATCATTTTTAGTTCAAACAAAATTTGTTACGAAAAAAAAATGTCAACTCAATATTATTATTATATTGCAAACAATTATTTTTAAACAACAATTTTTTACAAAACAGTCCAATTTTCTACTAAATTGTTAAATTTTCCAGCCAGCAAGACGAGTTTTCTAAAAACAAATTTAATTTTCAACGAATTTTCATTGAATTACATCAATTTTCAAACAAATATTTGGATTTTTAAACTAAAAAATATGAGTTTTTAAACAAAAATACAATAGAGTACTTTATATTACAAATAATTATTTTGGAAAAAAAAAGATTTTTTACAAAACAGTTGAATTTTCATCAAAAGAGTTCATATTCAACCAAAAATTTGAATTTTTAAGCAAATTTATCATTTTTAGTTCAAAAAAAATTTGTTACAAAAAAAATTAATTTTCAACACGGTAGTTGAATTTTCAACATAAAGCAATGGAATAGTTAAATTTTTCAATGAAAAAAAATTAATTTCCAATAATATATAGGGTTTTCAACAAAAGAAGTGAATTTTCAATTAAAAAAGAAAACATTTTCAGCCAAAAATGGAATAGTTAAATTTTCTCTTACAAAATTAATTTTCAACAAAAAAAAACTAATTTTTCAATGGAATAGTTGAATTTTTAGCCTGGAGATGAATTTTTAACTAAAGTAAGGAATCTTCAACAAAAAATTACTTTTTAACAAAGTAGTATAACTTTAAACCAAAAAAAAGCGAATTTTCAAGCAAAAATTGAAGAATGGATTGAATTTTCATCAAATTTGTTAAATTTTCAACTAAACAAATAAATTTTCAACCAAAAATGAAATAGTTACATTTTCTGTTAAAAAAATAATTTTCAGCAAAAAAAAAGGGAATTTTTAAGGAAAAATTGAATAATGGATTGAATTTTCAACAAAATTGTTAAATTTTCAACTAAAAAAAGCAATTTGCATGCAAAAATGGAATAGTGAAATTTTTTAATTAAAAAAATTAATTTCCAACCATATGTAGAATTTGCAAACAAAGAAGTGAATTTTCAACTAAAAAAGATAACATTTTCAGCCAAAAATGAAATAGTTACATTTTCTGTTAAAAAAATAATTTTCAGCAAAAAAAAAAAGGGAATTTTTAAGGAAAAATTGAATAATGGATTAAATTTTCAACAAAATTGTTAAATTTTCAACTAAAAAAAGCAATTTTCAAGCAAGAATGGAATAGTAAAATTTTTTAATTAAAAAAATTAATTTCCAACCATATGTAGAATTTGCAAAAAAAGAAGTGAATTTTCAACTAAAAAAGATAACATTTTCAGCCAAAAATAGAATAGTTGAATTTTCTGTAAAAAAAATTAATTTTCAACAACAAAAAAAAACGAATTTTTCAATAGAATAGTTAAATTTTCAGCCTGGAGATGAATTTTTAACTAAATTAATGAATCTTTAACCAAAAAAATTACTTTTTAACAATGTAGTATAACTTTAAACCAATAGAGATGAATTCTCAACGAAAAATTGAATAATGGATTGAATTTTCCACAAAATTGTTAAATTTTCAACTAAAAAAAAAAAAAAAATTCAACCAAAAATGGAATAATGAAATTTTTTAATAAAAAAATTAATTTCCAATAATATGTAGGATTCGCAACCAAAGAAGTAAATTATCAACTGAAAAAGAAAACATTTTCAACCAAAAATGGAATAGTTACATTTTCTGTTGAAAAAATTCATTTTCAACCAAAAAAAAAACGAATTTTTCAATATAATAGTTGAATTTCAATCGAAATAAATGAATTTACAACTAAAAAAAAAAATTCAACCAAAAATGAAATAGTTCGCTTTTCAGTTAAAAAAAAAATAATTTTTAACAAAAAAAAAGGAGCTTTGAACGATATACTTAAATTTTCAACTAAAAATAATGCATTTCCAATCAAAAAGACAAATTTTCACACAAAAAGATCAATTTTTTACCAAAAAGTCGAATTTTCAACTAAAAAATTAATTTAAAAAAAGAATTTTTTTTTTAAAAGTAATTAAATTTTTAATAATGTACTTAAATTTAA
Source organism: Andricus grossulariae (assembly GCA_011634705.1). Lineage (NCBI taxonomy): Eukaryota > Metazoa > Arthropoda > Insecta > Hymenoptera > Cynipidae > Andricus > Andricus grossulariae. Next base: position 10,447,230 of record JAABKJ010075445.1, on the reverse strand, counting down.
CCAAAAAAATGCATTTTTAACCAAATTAAATATATTTACAAAGAAATGTAATTTTCTAAAAAAAAATCGATTTTCAAACACAGATTTGAATTTTCAACTAAAAAAATCCGTTTTCAAGAAAAGAAAAACGAATTTTTAACCGAAAAATTATTTTTCACCAAAAATATTTTTAATTAAAAGCCTTTGAATTCAACCACAAAGTAAAAGCTTTCAACAAATCATGTAATTTTGAAAATAAAAAAGATCAGTTGTCAATCAAAAATAAAACAAAAACATATGAAAGAAATTTTCAACAAAATAGTTAAATTTTCAACCAAAGAGAAGAAACTTCAACCAATAAAATTTTAATCAAAAACAGTTGATTTAAAAAAAAAATAAGACGATTTTCTCCAAAATTTTTTTTACAATTTTTCAATTTGAAAATATAGTTCTGTTCAATTTTCGCTATAAAAAATAAAATAAATGAAAAAGTCTAATATTATATTTTTAATTCATAATTTATCACTTTTGGTTGAAATTTAATTTTTTTTTAAATTTTAATATTTTTTTTTAATTTCGTCTTCATTGGTGGAAAATGAATCTTCTTGGCTAAAAATTCGTTTTATTTTTTATTGAATTCAATTTGTTTCATTCAAAATTGGATCATTTTTTAAATATCGATTTGACTACAATTTTTTTTTAAATCAAGTTTGCTGAAAATTTAACTATTCCATTTTTGCTTGCTTATTTTGTTAATTTTTTTTTCAACTCAACTTCTTTTGATTTGATCTTGAAATCCTTATTTGTTAAAATAATAATTATTACCTTTTACTTTGATAATTCATGGTTTTTGGTTGAAAATTCAACTTCTTGATTTGAAGGTTAACTTTTTTCATTAAAAATTTATTTCTTCAGTTGAAGATTCATTATTTTAGTTGAAAATTCATTTAATTAGTTAAAAATTAAATTATTGGGTTAAAAATTTATATATTATATTAGAAGTTCGACTCTTTTGGATTAAATTATTCTCTTTGGTTAACAATTTAAAATAAAATTTTGTTATAATTGTCTTAAGAGATAAAGTTGAATATTTGGTGAAAAGTTAACTTTTTTGTTGCAAATTCATTTTTTTTATAGAAAATTCGTATTTTTGGCTTGAAAATTTAACAATTTGGTCTATAAAAATTTTCTTTTTCAACTGAAAAATCTTCTTTGATTGAAATTTCAAATTCATTGTCAAAAATTAATCTTTTTTGGTTAAGGATTCAACTATTTTGTTAAAAATTCCTTTTTTAGGCCCTAATCAATCCCTCAATTTATTTACTGGCCCGTTTTTTTTTATAAATATCTCCAATCGGAAGCTCTCATCTTCTGTTCAAAAATTTTAAAATAAATTTTAAAAAAAATTATTCAAAGACATAAAGTTGAACTACTTTGTAGAAAATTAACGTTTCTGTTCCAAATTTAGTCGCTTCTTAGAAAATTCGTCTTTCTGGCTTAAAAATGCAACAATTTGGTTAAGAAAATGTCCATTGACTGAAAAAGTTTTCCTGGTTGACAATTCGTCTTTTTTATGCCCTGATCAAACCCTCAATTAATTAACCACTTTTTTAAAATGAGTATTTTTAATTGGCAGTTCTAATTTCCTGTTTAAAAAAATTGAAAATAAGTTTTTAAACAATTAAAAATAATTTTTTTTTCAAATTGAAAATAAATTTAAAAAAAATTGAAAATACATTTTCAAAAAATTGAAAATAAATTTTTTTTAATTGAAAATAAATTTTGAAAAAATTTAAAAAATTTAAGACTTAAAGTTGAACTATTTGGTAGAAAATTAATTTTTTTTTTGAAAATTTAGTCGTTTTATAGAAAATTCGTCTTTCTGGCTTAGAAATTCAACAATTTGGTCAAAAAAGTTTTGAAAAAGTTTAAAAAATTGAGAATAAATTTTTAAAAAATTGAAAATAAATTTTTAAAAAATTGAAAATAAATTTTTTTACCCTTTATTATTCGGGGTATTATTATTAGGAAATTGTAAATTTTGAGAATGTTCAAAGTCTTAAATTTTATTATTTGGGAATTTTATAATTCGGAAATTTTGCAATTTTCAAATTTTATCATTTGGGAAGTTTATTATTCGAAATTTTTATTATCAGGGAATTTAATTTTTCGGAAATTTTACAATTTAGAAATTTTTATTATTCGGGAATTTTATTATTACAGAATTTTATAATTCGGGATTTTTATTATTAGGAAATTTTTCAACTGTTAAATTTTATTATTTGAGAATTTTATTATTCGAAAATTTTATAATTCGGGATTTCTATTATTCGGAAATTTTGCAATTAGTGAATTTTCCAATTTTTAAATTGTATCATTCGGGAGTTTTATTATTCGAGAATTGTATAATTTTTGATTTTTATTATTAGGAAATTATATAATTAAATATTTGTATTATTCGGAAATTTTTAGATTTTATTAATCGGAAATGTCATTTCCACAATTTTTCAATCGACTCTATTACTCAGGAATTTTCCAAATCGCTAATATCATAAACAGCTCGGAAATTTTCCAGTGTCGCTACTTTCCCGTCATCCTAATGGTACAACCCATAAAGAAAAGAATTCGAAAAACGCACCCCGGGTCGCTGTAAGAAAGAAAAGCGAGTTGGCGCGAAAACGGCGAGCGTGCGACGAGCTATCTAACCGTGGGAGTGTACACTGTACAGTGCCGATTTGGTCTAGTGACGGTTGCGATGGAGGTGGACAGTCGACAGTCCACCTCGATTTTCAAATACCTACATTCTTCCGCGTTCGCGACTCACCACCACACTTCACCCGCGCACCGACCCAACAATGGAAGTGGCCATTCCGCCACAAGTGGGAGGAGGTGCACCGAATCCCCAATTGCGTAACGTAATTCACTCAACAATTATTGACAGCGAGCAAAAAAAGGCCCAGGCCCAACTTCACTCCCTCCTCAGTCCACTCCAACCTTCGATTCGATCGCCATTCGCCACCCCCAGCCTCGTCGATTCTACTTTCGTAAATATAAACAGAGGAGCATGCCCCGCTCATTTCCGATTATTATTCAACTCGATTATGATTCAACGCGCGAAGAGAATCGAGAGAGAGAGAGAGAGAAAGTCAGTCGCAATTTCCAACAATGTTAGAGGTACGAATGTCCGGAGGGGGGTGAGGAATGAGCTCATGAAGAATGTCAGCAGAATGGTCGTCGCTATGTTCGTGCCACTCACCAAGACTGGAAGGATCGCGTTGATTTTCTTGACGTGGCTCTCATTTTTGTCGAAAATGTCAATGGAGATGCCCGAGTGCTTGCCACAGAGTCGACACACGCGACTCTTCTCGAGGGTCTCCATCGCGTCTTGCAGTTTTCAGCCTGTTGCCCGATTTTCTCCTCTCGCGTAGAAGAGACTTTAGAGTCCTTGTCTCTCCCTGACTGCCTGCCTGCCAGTCCTGCTATAGTCACGACACTCCACTCCACTCACTCACTATGTGGACTCGAACTGGTTCTGCATCACTGAAAGATGAAAGGCTCGCGGAAGCGGAATCTGTCGAGCCCGAGCGAACCGAACCGACTAAACCGAGTCCGGTCCCGAGTGGCAGCACTGCCCTTCTTTTTGGAGGGACGCATTGGTAATGGAGGGACCGATCTTTCCTTTCTATCGGCAGCGAGGGAGCACACTATTCATTGGGGAGATTAGTGGCCGGTAGGTGGTGCTGGCTGTAATAGTCAGAGTGCCGCGAACATTCAAACTTTAGTTGTTTAATGTAACTTTCTTTAATACAAATTAGTAATCTAATAAAGATGAAGATTAATTTTCTACTAGAAAAACTAATTTTCAACAAAAAAGGAAGAATTTTCATAAAATACACGAATTTTCAACAAATTAATTAATTCCTATAGATTATTTTACTTTTTATTTATTTCTGTTAATTTCTATAAATTATAAACTAAAATTTCCCAATTGTAAAATTCCCAAATAATGAAATCTAACAATTGGAAAATTTCCTAATAATGAAAATCCCAAATTATAAAATTCCCGAATAATAAAATTTATGAATTTCAAAATTCCCCAATAATAAAATTCAAGAATTGAAAAATTTCCTGATAATAAAAATTCCGAATTTTAAAATTCTAGAATAATAAAATTCCTGAATTGAAAAATTCCCCAATAATAAAATTAAAGAATTGGAAAATTCCCAAATAATAAAATTCAAGAATTAGAAAATTTCCTGATACTAAAAATTCCGAATTTTAAAATTCTCGAATAATAAAATTTAACAATTAAAAAATTTCCTAATAATAAAAATCCCGAATAATAAAATTCCCGAAAAATAAAATTCCTGAATTGGAAAATTCCCGAATAATAAAATTCAAGAATAGGAAAATTCCCAAGTAATAAAATTCAAGAATTGGAAAATTTCTTAATAATAGAAATTCAGAAATTTAAAATTCTCGAATAATAAAATTTCCAAATAATAAAATTTAACAATTTAAAAATTTCCGAATAATAAAAATCCCGAATTATAAAATTCCCGAATAATAAAATTCCTGAATTGGAAAATTCCCCAATAATAAAATTCCTGAATTGGAAAATTCCCGAATGATAAAATTCAAGAATTGGAAAATTCCCGAATAACCAAATTCCCAAATCATAACATTCTTGAATTGGAAGATTCCCCAATAATAAAATTCAAGAGTTGGAAAATTCCCAAATTGGAAAATTTCCTAATAATAAAATTTCCGAATAATGAAAGCTTACTAAAAAATCCCGAAAAATAAAATTTCCAAAACTGTAAAATTCCCGAAAATAATAAAATTTTCGAATAATAGAATCCCCAAAAATAAAATTTAACAATTGGAAAATTTCCGAATGATAACAACCCCGAATTATAAAATTCACGATTAATAAAATTCCCAAATAACAAAATTCTTGAATTGGAAAATTCCCGAAAAATAAAATTTCCCACAGTATAAAATGCCGAAATTGTAAAATTCCCGAAAATAATAAAATGTTCGAATAATAAAATTTCTGAATTGGAAAATTACCAAATAATAAAAATCCCGTATTATAAAATTTTCGAATAATAAAATTCAAGAATTGTAATATTCCCGAATAATAAAATTCCCAAATCAAAAAATTTAACAATTGGAAAATTTCTTCATAATAAAAATCCCGAATTATAAAATTTACTAATAATAAAATTTCCGAATAATAAAATCCCGAAAAATAAAATTTCCGACACTGTAAAATTCCCGAAAATAATAAAATTTTCGAATAATAAAATTCCCAAAAAATAAAATTTAACAATTGGAAAATTTCGTATTAATAAAAATTCCGAACCGAACCGACTAAACCGAGTCCCGTCCCGAGTGGCAGCACTGCCCTTCTTTTTGGAGGGACGCATTGGTAACGGAGGGACCGATCTTTCCTTTCTATCGGCAGCGAGGGAGCACACTATTCATTGGGGAGATTAGTCGCCGGCAGGTGGTGCTGGCTGTAATAGTCAGAGTGCCGCGAACATTCAAACTTTAGTTGTTTAATGTAACTTTCTTTAATTCAAGAATTTATACATTGACTTGAGTGTTGGACGTTAAATGGGATTTTGAATTTGATTTCAATCTAATTTAAGATTCCTAAATTTCAAATTGTGGAAATCCCTTAAATTTCCTCTAGGTTACGTGAAATCCTTTGAAATTCCGTTAAATCTTTTGAAATCTTACAAAATCCTTTAAACACCGTGGATATATTTTGAAATCTCTTAAAATCCGTTGAAATTCCGTGAAATCATCGAAACTCCTCTAAATCTCTGAAAATTCCTTGAAATTCCTTACAGTACCTTAAAATCCTTTGAAATCTTTAAAAATCTGGTAAAATCTCTTCAAATTTACTAAATTTCATAAAATTCCCTGATATCCTATAAACATTTTGAAAATACCTCGTTATCTTTCGACTAAAAATCCCGTGACTTCTTTTGAAATATTTTGGTTTCTCTTAAAATTCCTTAAATGTCCTTAAAACTCTTTTAAAAAAAATGGGAAAATCGCTTAAAATCTTCAAAATCCCCTTAAAATCCCTAATAATCTCTTAAAATTCGTGGAAACCCCTTAAAACCTCTAAAAATTGTTTAAAATCCTTCAAATTTCGTGAAATATTTCGAAATCTCATGAGATCCGTTGAAATCATTTAAATACCTTCAAAATTCATTGAAATCTTTCTGAATATCTTGAAATCATTTACAATATATTAAAATCCATGAAACTTTTTTAAAAGCCATTACAATTCCTCGAAATCTCTTGAAATCTTTTATAATATTCGGAATTCCCTTCAAATCTCTTAAAATCCCTTAAAATTCTATAAAATACTTTGAGACCCTGTAATTTATTTTGAAATCCCTTGAAATCTGTAGAAATATTTTTAAATCACGTTTACAGTGAAAATAATCGATATATTGTTAATATATTGCGTAAAAAAAAATCTTACGTAAGAAGGTGGTCTAGAATTTCAAAAAAATCCTTACGTAATTAATGGATTAACCATTTAAAAATATTTTGTTACTCAGTATTCATAGAATTATGTGTAAATATGTTTGAAATATCAAAGTTTAATAAAAAAATGGTTAGTTAATGGTGGAATATTTTTAGGGAAAAGCCGCCTGAGGAAAATGTTGGTTTATTTTCCTTTCTCTACCTGACATGGTTCACCAAATATCTCTGGAAAGCATATCGGAAGGGGATCGAAAAATGCGATTTACCAAGCATATCCCCGTATAATAGTTGCGCTTACAATTGTCAAAGGTAATTATTTAATTTTGTTTAACTCAATGTTTAATTAATTAATTTTGTTAAATTTAACATCAGAAATTGGTATTAAAAAATCTTGTTTTTCTCCCAAAAAAAGATAGTATTTATAAAAAATTTATGTAAGATATTCAATAATATTCTACATTTTTTTTAGACTGGAAATTCTCTGGAAGGAGGAATTAGGTAGACGGGGTTCGGATGGAGCATCTTTCACATTAGTCGTATGGAGATTCGCTCGAACAAGAATAATCCTTTCTTGCATTCTCTACAGCTGCTCTGTCATTTGTGGATTTTTAAGTCCTGCAAGTAATTTTTTATGAAAGTTATATTCAATTTTTTCCAAAAAGGAGAAAAAAAAATAATTATAGTCAATAGGGTGGCCGATGGACCGGGAAATGACCGGGAATTTTTTGAGACCGGGAGAAATCAGGAAATGAGAGTGAATTTATTTTTTGACCGGGAATTTTACAAATTTTTAGAAGAAAAATTTATCCAATCAATTGAAATATTACAAATTTTATATCACATGATATAATACAATTTAAAATAAGTTTTATTTCAACTTTTTTTTTGTTAAGTTCATTTTTTAACTTATCAGAAGAGTCAAATAATTAAAAATTAAAAGTGTTTGGAATTGAAAATTCTTGATAAAAGCAGTTTGAGTTGATCAAATGTAAATATATATAAATATTAATATATAATATATTGATTTTACAAGATGATTCTGAATCTGCTCGAAATTAAATTAAATTTAAATGATGCATCTGCAAAAAAAATGAATTTTTAACAAAGTAGTTCAACTTTCAACAAAGTAGTTGAATTCTCAAACAAAAAGATTAATTTGTAACCAAATAGTTGCATTTTTACAACAACAACAACAACAAATCTAACAAAAACGATGAATTTTCAAACCAAAAATACGAATTTTCAACCAAAGACATGAATTTTCAATTAAACAAGATACATTTTTAAACAGAAATTGAATATTCAAATTCAGAGTTGAAAAATTAATTTTGAACTAAAAGATATTAATTTTCAACAAAATAGTTAAATTTTCAATCAAGAAAGATTTTAATTTGAAATAAAAAACAGGTGAATTCTACCAAAAAGACGAATTTTAAATAAAATATTTTAATCCTCAAAAACAAATTAAGTTTCAACCAAACGGTTGCATTTTGAAACAAAAAAGATTTTAATTTGAAATGAAAACTAGTTGAATTCTACCAAAAAGATAAATTTTCAACAAAATATTTTAATCGTCAACTTAAACGAATTAATTTTCAACCAAGCGATTGCATTTTCAACTAAAAAACATTTTTCCAATGAAAAATGGAATAATTAAATTTTCAGTTCTAAAAATTTATCTTCTAGAAAAAAAAAGAATTTTCAACACAGTAATTAAATTTTCAACCAAAGAGGTGAATTTTCAACTGAAATTATGAATCTTCAACCAGAAAAATGAATTTTTTACAAAGTAGTTCAACTTTCAACCGAGTATTTGAGTTTTCAACCAAAAAAGATGAATTTTCATTGAAAAATGTAATCTTTGATATTTCAACAAAAAAATGTTTTATTTTTAAATAAAAAGAACTTGTGAATTCTACCAAGAAAGATTAATTTTTTACCACAATAGTTGAACCCTCAGTAAAAAAAATTTAATTTTTAGTCAAACAGTTGCATTTAAAAAAAAACTAATTTCTATAAGAACAGATCAATTTTCAAATCAAAAAGACAAATTTTCAACGAATTCATAAATTTTCAACTAAAAAAAAGTTCTCAACTGAAAATAGAATAGTTAAATATTCAGTTTAAAAAATTAAGGTTCAACCCAGACAAAAACGAATATTCAAGAAAATAAATGAATTTTCAACCAAATAGTTTAATTTTCAACTGAAAATTTCAACTTTCAACAAAAAACGAAATATTTTTAAACTTACAGTCAAAAAGTTAATTTTGAAGAAAAAAAAGAAGGTTCAACAAAATAGTTAAATTTACAACCAAAAAATATTTGTATTTGAATTAAAAAACAGTCGAATTTTACCAAAAAGACGAATTTTCAACAAAATATTTAATTTTTCAACGAAAGAAATGAATTTTCAACTAAAAAAGATTTTAGTTTTAAATAAATGACTGTTCAATTCGACCAAAAAATATAAATTTGCAACGAAATAGTTGAATTTTCAACTAAAAAAGAATAATTTTAAATCGAAAATGGACTAGTTAAATTTTTAGTTGAAAAGTTAATGTTCAATCCAGGCAGAAACGAATTTTTAACAAAATAAATGTATTTCCAACCAATTAGTTTAAGAATCAGCTGACAATATCAATTTTCAACCGAAAACCTAACTTGAATTTCTTTGAGTTCATGTCTTTAAAGCGTTTTCTCAATTGAATCCTGTGTCCCTTGTTGCAGAGTTAAGTTTACAGTTTCATTGTTTGCCCAATAGCGACTCTATTGTTGGTGTTCCTTGTCGCGGACCATCTAAATGTTTTAAAAGGTATCCTCCTTTCAAACCGCATTCTCCGGGCTTTCCGGTCAGGTCTTGTCCCCCTGCCGAGTCTGCTCTTCCTGTCAGGTCCAGGTCTCCTCCTGCCATTTCATCGCTTGTTTTGAGCTTGGGTCAACTTAAATTGAACAATTTAGATCTTTTCAGCTCATTTCCCGAAAATACTGTCTGAAATAAACATGAATAACGGCAAGATGAAAAAGATGACCGGAGACGAGATCGAGGCATCTCCCTCAGGCATTCATCGCCTAATCTCAAGAAATTTTCGAAGGGGAAAGAATAGTAGACAAGTTTCGTGCACATGATTAATTGCATTATTTTCTTAATGTTGATTTAATTTTTTCCTTGCTCTCACCATTAATATCCACAGACTAGCATTGTAATCTAATTACATTGTAAACATCAAAGCTTTTTTAAACAGAATACATAAATTCCAGTTTAAAATTCCTCTCTTTATACCAAAAAAGACGACTTTTATAAAAAATACTTGAATGATCAACAAAATTCCTAACCAAAATTAACTTTCATTCAAACAGTTGCATTTACGACAAAATAGTTCAACTTAAAGATGGTGATCGTGACCATAACGGAGAAAATGTGAATCCAATAACATCATTCTTCAACTAAAAAGATGAATTTCCAACTTGAAAATATCAATTTTCAAACAAAAATGGAAAAGGTGCATCTGCATTTATAAGAATTATTGAAAAAAAATCACGATTTTATTTCATTATAAGTTAGTGTTTGGCAAAACGGATATCATAGGAGAACTTAAGACCTAATTGTTAGATAACTGATATAAGCTATGGATTGAATAGAAAAGATTTAATTCTTATAATATTAAGGCGTTATAATACTGCGGCGTAAAACGTTACTAAAAGTTAGATAAATTAACAATAGAAAATTCACTTGTGCGAAATTTCGAGAGTAGAACTATGACTGCTAAATAAAAACTTAGAGAATCACTTTTTGAAGTGATAAGGCGAAGGTGCCTTCCTGATTGATTCAGGTACCTCATTCCGTAGACGCGCTCCTCTCACCGTAAAGGACCTTTCCAACTTACAAGATTTGTGACGTGTGAATGAAAGGACCGTTTTTCTCACGCGAAGCCTCGACTGAGCAGGTAAAGTCACATTTTTATTTTCCAACAGGTCTGAAAGATATTGAATGATTTTGTTATAAAAGAGATTGAAAGTAAGATTGCCTATAAAAATGATCTTCTCCTAGCCACATCAAGAAATCCCGCGTGTTACCGCTATAGTGTAATGTGTTTATATTTCCGCACATCATAGAAAACCGTATGCAGGCATCAAGAGCATGAAGTAGGATCCGAGTTTAAGTTAACTAGGATTCCTTGTTTCTTTTGGGCTGTTGGAGTACTCTAATGGTATTCCTTGAGATTTCAAGAATTTGTTCTTTCCAGGAGAGGGTACGGTTGATAATATTTCCTAAATCCCTCACCGAATTAATCAACGCAAGGTAAAAGCCATTAGCCTTAAGCAGAGGGATGGTAGCAGTGTACGGGGAAGAGGACTGTCCAATAATAATCGCTTTAGTTTTTGAAGGGTTCAGCGCTAACCTATTGTTTAGTGCCCATTGATTTAATATATACATATCCTTCTGAACTCTCGCAATTAAACAATTAGTGGAAGAGATCACCACCCAGGTCAGAGATTTATAGACCGAAATTGAGGGAAGCTAGAGTGGAACCCTGGGGAAATCCACTCTCGACCCCCACTTAATGAGACTGTTCACCCTCATCATTAAGCACTTGTAAAAAACGTTTTCTGAAAAAGGATTTAAACCGCGTGATTGTAGGACAAGATGGATTGAAGTTTCGAAGTTTATTTGAAAGAAGCTTATTGTCAACAGCTTCGAAAGCTTTAGAAAAATCAAACAAGCCAATTCTTTTTATTTTCTTTTTTTCGACAGCGATTTTAAGGTCTGAAGTTTCTTTCAGGGAGGCCAGTAATGTATTTTAGTTAGCCCACAAGACCTATTGTAGCGGATCGAGTAGCCTATATTTGCATCTAGGTAACTCGTAAGTTGCGGATTCACGATACGTTCTAGCGACTGAGACATAGCACAAATTATCAAAATAGGCCTTATAGATGAGGGGAAATTCTAATCTGAAGGGAAGAGTTAAAGATGTGAAAGAGTATGGGAAATGTTACAGAAAACGCTAGTCGAATCATCTTCATAGATATAACATCGAATCCTAAAACATGAGCTTTTATTTCGAAGAGGTTCTCGAAGAGGACTTCCGGTGTTATGTCTGAAAAAAAAACGGAATTCATATCTCGAAAAGTCGAGCCCGCCTGAACTGCTGTAAGGGGTATACCAGAGTTTGACGAGTTAAAAGATGGTTGATTTGTGAATGCTTTCAATAAATCATTAGATAGGAAAGTATGTGCTGTGGCTTCATTCTCTGATGAAATTAGATATAAGCGTCTGAAAAAGTGACAGATATTTTCATTTTTACTCTGGTTCTTTATAGCATTTCATTCTCTTCACGGCAAAAAAGCTTACCCTCTGTCATCCAAAGGTACTATAATTTTTTTTATATCTTCTTAGTTGCAGAGCAGCACTATAAATGAGCCGTTTTTTTAGTTAGCGATTCTCTTATATACAGTGAACGTCCTCACTTCATCCAATCATTCGGTTTGTGGCTCCACGCTCTTTTCTGCAGTTTTCAAAAAGTTTAATGCAAGTAGATTGCTGTCGTTGTTTAACCACTAATATAGGTGAGCTTTTCTGAGAGGTGACATTGCTTGTTAAAACTCTTATGCGGTAAATAGATGAAATATCTTTTGTGAGAGGCATCTCCAAAGCTGTAGCAATCCGCAGAAAGCAGCGGGCAAATTCTTTGACTGTCTGACAGGTAATCCATGAACCTAAAGTGTTGAGGAGAGCGCACTTTTTTCTAAATAATTATATGTACTAACTAAGCTAGAAACTTGTGTCTTCAAATCCTTGCTTTCATATAAAATAGATCCAGAATCCGTTTGGCGCTTCATAATGGCAGTCACATTCGAGGACGTGGTCTTATCTAATACCACGATGCGGCAAACATATTATAAACCTAGATGCGGTACGGGGTGTCAGAGTGGGAGAACAATATATATAGGACATCACATTTTCTGCCATATCGAGGTGCTGTCCTCGCCGTACTACGAATTCGAGCGCTGGATTTCTCGTTCATCATAAAATATGAATGTAAAGCAGTAGAGAGATTTTTTAAGGTTAGAAAAGTTTTATATGGATCGCTTCATAAACAATGCACTTCCGAATATAATGACAAATATCACGAAGTCCAGGCACACCGAAAATACATATTTTGAAAAAATAATGACAGAAGCACTGATATGATGCTAATAACTAAACTGAATTGTAAGAGTAATACTCTCAAAAAGATAATTATGATTAATACTTCAGTGAATAAGTGGATCCACAAATTTAACTAAAGAATATTCTATTGCACCATCAGAGTACAAATATCTGCATAAGTAGTCGTTATCTCACATATATGTGTGATGAGGACGTTATTGATTTCAAGGTTGTCCTTCAGAGATATAATTATGAAATTTTTATCTCGAAGGTATTACTTTTAATTGAATACAAACTATGTATGAAGCAAAAAAGATTGTTAAAAAGGAAGGGTCTTTGAATAATTCGCAGTTACAGAAAAAAATCAATTCGAAATGATTAAGAACAACCAATAAAATGAAAAAAATACGTGTGCTTTATTTTATACTCTCCAAATCAAATCATATATTCTAAAAATATAGGAATAAAAGCTTACGGGTTTCAAGGTTTTCCCGATGAATCATAAAAAGTATACACGTCATAAGTGTAAGTAAAGTACAATAACCTACTTGAACACATAAGATTTAAAAAAATATGCAACTTAGTTTACTTTTAAAATAAAACCACCATAGACTTCATTTTAGTTGAAATCCTGTTCAAACATACAAAATTTATTTTTTTAAAGAAAACTGCGCGCTTCATGTAAACATATTGGAAAAGAAAATCTTACTTGGTCAAAAATTAATTTTATTAATTCAAGATCCACATGTTTGGTTGAAAATCACTATTTGTGTCGATAACAATTCAGTATTATTTTGTCTCAAAACTTTTACTCTGATATTCGTCTTTGATAGTTGTATTTCAGAGCGATTTCGTTGAGACAAAAAAGTACTATTGTGTGAATAATTCCAAAAAGTTATATCTTTTAATGATTTAATGAACCAAATATTCTGTTTAAACAAGAATAATTGTTTAAACAATTTTAAACTTCATTAATATTTGGAAGATGTTATATTTCTTTGTTGTTTTTTAAAATTTATTTGTCTGAAGTATAGGTTTTGGAAATGTGCACCATCTGAATTGGCGCAATAAACAAACCTTTTTTGACACAATAAATGACTCGCTCTCCTACAGTATCAGAAATATCGTGAACGGCAATCCGAATAGCCGCTTAAAGTTGCTCTACGTTTTGTGTTAATGGTTGTAACAAATGTCCTTAATGAAATTTCACAGAAAAAAAGTCGCATGAATTGAGATCTGGTGCGTGGGGAGGTCATTATATAGCACCACTGGCAAATTTGAGGGGCTGCACTGCGAGGTGTGACTACTCTGGGAAACTGACGGACACTTTGTCGGTGGGACTTAAACTATGGAGCGATCCTTCCAGGAGGCAATGGCAAAGCCTCTTGGAATATCGAGGGCGCGAGTTCTCATACTCCAAAACTACGATGTGATCGCTGTGTCAAGAGCTGAATGGCACCAGGGTCAACAAATCCTTGAACACCCCGGCCTGCCCCCCCTCAGTAGAGGTGGACAGGCGGAGGTCCAAAAGGAAGTGTCTTAACGGAGACTTTAGGACACAAGGTCGAATCCCATATTATGTAGACCCACCCCCTGCAAGCGGGGCTCTGCCGAGGGTGTTCCTTATTTCCCTAGCTCCTCGTGGGACTCAAATGCCAAAAGTGGGAGGCTCCTTAGGGGGTAACCCACCAGAGGCGTTGCGAACCGAAGATAACGGTGGAGACAATCTTGTCGAAGCCGTAGAAGTGCAGCTAACGGAACTCTCCGTAAGGAGAAGGCAACTTTGCGGAGCACAGAGAAGGAGAGACCGCAAAGCGCGTCTCCCAAACAACAGCCAAGGCACCACACAGGAGGGTGTGGCTGCGGTAACCATACCTAGAGCAACTCCTCAGGCTGATCTTATTGGCAAGAGAAAGAAAGGCTCCAGAGATAACATAACATAACATCTTCATCAGTTCACGGGCCACCGTTGTGGAGGCCGCAGACACCTGGTTGCGAGACTGGTTTGTGATAGAAGCCCCAACGTTTAGGCTCAAAGAGGGCCTGAACTTGGAAGTCAAAGGGACGGAGTGTCTGCAGAGGTACCACAGAGCGACCGTACTGTTTCCCGGCACCCCCGAGAGTCTGACGGTCGTTCTGGGGCGCCTGAGTTTTCAGAACCAGTCTCTGCGAACTGATTTGTTGAAAGTCTATTCCTACAGGCAGGGTTTCAGGCCGAAGGGGAGAGGCTGGATTCTAGTCGTCGGTCTTCCTGAGTCCTCAATCAAAGCCCTTGCGGCTCTTCATTACCGCCCCTATTTAGGGGCGAGTAGGTTTACCTTCAGAGTGACCCAACTGGGCTGCGAAATGGGACCAGAAGCACCCGGAGGTGCCCCGAATGTGCCTGCCAATGGCTGAGACGGGAATCTCCATGCTGCAGATGAATTTGCACCACAGCAGAGGCGCCTCAGCGGTTCTAGGCAGACGCATGTCTGTAGTGCAGACAGGGCTCGCCCTAATCCAAGAATCCTGGTTATGCAGGGAGAGGATTAATGGCTTGTCAGGGTGTGGCTCCATATATAAGGGGGACCTCTGCCTTCCAGAGACGTGAAGGCTCTAGTTCAGCACTGTCAGGAGAATAAAATCCCTCTGCTGTTGGGCTGTGATGCAGACTCTCACTACACGATTTCGGAGAGCACAAACATCAACGACAGAGGAAAAGATTTATTTGAACATGTAGCAGGCACAGAGCTGGAGATTCTGAATTGTGGTGAGACTCTCACATACCAGACTAAAAACAGAAGTGAGGTTCTCGATTTGACTCCATGTTCTGGTGCACTGAGGAGCAGGGTAGTGGACTGGAAAGTCTCCGATGAGGAGTCTCTTTCGGACCACAAATATATCGTGTTTCGATTGACCCTAGGAAAACCGGTGGTTTCCAAGATCAGAAATCCCAGAAATACACTTCGGAACTCGTATAAAGAGGAACTCAAAGGGAGGCTTGCGGAATTTCCCACAAGCTATGGTACCTTTGATGAGTTGGAGAACGCCGCGGATTTTCTGCGAAGGGATCTGACTACATTATATGAGAAGCCCTACAAGTACAATTAAGTCTAGGAAGGAAGCAGAATGGTGGAATACCCACCTAGAGGGACTCCGTAAAAAGACAAGAATGTTGTGCAGTAGCGAAAATAGAACTATACTGCCTTTGGATTGGGACATCTACGAGACGGCCCAGTCTAAATACAATAAGAATATGAGAAAGTATAGGCGTAAAGATTGGAGGGGCTTCTGCAAGGAATTGAAAAACATTCTGGAAACAACGTAGCTGCACAAGATCCTGGCGAGAAATGCGGAAGCTCACCTTGGGCTCATAAGGCTCGATAATGGTGAGTTTGCCGAAGACGAAGAAGCAACGCTGAATCACCTGATGGAATTTCACTTCCCGGCTTTTCAACGAATCCAAACCGACCAAGAGGAGGAAGACTGGGGCCAAGAGGTGGTGAGGGCCGACTGGAATTTCGCCTCTAAGGTCGCTGATTACAAGAAGGAGGAATGGGCCGTGGGGTCCTTCTGTCCTTTTAAATCACCAGGGGCGGATGGCATTTATCCAGCGCTTTTACGAAAAGGCATGGATTTGGTCGTCCCTCCTCTGACGAAATTATTTAGGGCAAGTATAGCCCTTAAACACGTGCCATCGGTGCCATTCAGCTTTCGGCACGGTTGCTACGCCTCCGCTTAGGGGTTATTCCTTCGGGACCATCCCTGGACAATTTTCAAATATGGCGCCGTCGTTGAAACCTGGGTTTATGGAGCTGTGAAGTTTTTGTCTAGGAAATACCATTTCGGGTGATAGCCGGAATTAAGGCCGTGATTTTTGGCTCAGGTTTGTGTTGGGTTTTACTTTCAAAGGATATTTTTTATCTATGTGAAGTGAATTTAACTGGTTTTTTGTATTTGTTGTAATATCTTGTTGGCGGTGCTACTACCCAACCTTCACTCAGTGAACAAGGACTAATTTCATATACCTGAAAGAGCCGGGATTTCTCGTTTTCGCCTTTGAAACTATGACCGACTCTAAAATGATAGAACTTTTAACCTCTCTAAAAGCGGATAATGCGAAAACTCTGAAAAAAGTTAAGGCTGCTAAAAAAACAATCTCTAAACTGGGAGCTGATTGAGATTCGCTTATGAAAGAGTCACAGTTGTTAGAAGCTAAATGTGACAGGCTGGAAAAGAGTAATTCGGCGGATTAGAAAATTGATAAGCTCTAAGGGAAATCAAATCTGAAAAATACTTGTTTCATTGACAGTGTTTCTGATCCTCCATCCACAGTCAGAAAAGCTGCCAGAACAAGACAAAATCGTTCTGGTTTCCGATCATCCACCTTTTCTGACAGTCAAATTGACAAATTTCTCAACAAGAAGCCTGGAAAATCAAATAAACCAACGATCAGGACAGGTAGCCCGGTTTCCTATCTAGTTAGAGCATAGAGTTTGTAGGGCAATATAGATGTCAGAAGCAGGCAAGGGATAAGCCCTGGCTTTCGTATCATCTTCTGGAATGTGCATGGGATAACTAACTTTTCGGAGCTTGCCTCTTCGATTAGCGATAATAATATAATATGTCTCGCTGAGACCTGGTCCATGTCATCAGTAATACCTTCTCCTACCTGGCTTCAGAATTACACGTGCGTAGTAAATATAGCTTCTAGGGATAGTATATTTTTTTCAAGTAACTGAATCTCAATCAAAATTTTTAGTATTTCATAGAGGTCGCTGGCGAAGCTGCACTTTCTTTTTCTCTGGGGTTCAGCTTGAAGTAGTTGAGGAGCATATCTACCTAGGTTCTATTTTCTTAAGTTCGGGTCCTTTCCTTAAAGAGGCTACCAAGAAAATGAATTCAGCAAATGTTTCTATGGGTGCTGTTCTAAGAATTCCTTATTCTGCGAAATCTGATGCTTGGTACACTAAAATCACGCTTTTTCGGAGTCTTGCACTCAGTATTATTATGCTTTGCGACTCGAAACTGATAGACTACAATTAGCTTATGAGATTTCTAAGCTAGATCTAAGTTGGCTGGAGAGGCTGCTGGAAATGGAGGAACGAAGATATCCCTGCGCTGCTTAAAGAAATTAAACTCCATAGCAGCTAAGACTTCTAGTAATGTTAAGTTTAATTCGGTTTTGCAATTAAAGAAGTTTTTCTGCGTTTGTAACTCTGCTCATTTATGGCCCGGACTGTATAATGTTTCAGTCTATTCAAAGTGCTCAGATTATGGTAGAGTACTAGGCTCTGACAGTCTACAGGTGCTTCCACACATGTCCTTAGTACCAGGCATTCAACCTTATCTTACCTTCCGTCTTCGTTTTTATGCCACAAGCATAATTGCTCAGTTGAGGCTCCTGCGTTCAATTAGAGGCTGCATTCGTATCGGGGAATTCAAATTTATGTATGAGCCATCGAGAAACTGTCCGATATGCAATCTCGGGGAAAGAGAGGCTTTGTTTCATATTTTGTCTACTTGTCCTGCTTATGCGGATTTTAGATCTTCCATTTTTCAGCAGCCTCCAACTGTCACATCCAGTGGACAATACTGCTTCGACTTTCTTAACTCTAACTTTCTGAAAGAACTCTGTAAACTCGCCTTTTTATGTCTAAAATATTGCGTCTTACTACATTTGTAATGAAGTCTTAGGTCTTGACACGTCACTGTATGCGTTGCAATACCGTTTTAATGACTATCTTATAATTGTAATCGACGCAGTTTCTGGCATGCACTCTCTGCTTATACTTATCAAATAATATGTTTATTACTGACAATATTATTTAACATTGGTTAAAAATTGGTCTTTTTAGTTTAAAAATTCAACTACATGTTTAGTTGAAAATTCATGTAATTCCTTAAAAATTGTTTTTTTGAAGTATAAAATTGATCTTCTTGGCAAAACTTTGACTATTTGGTTAGAAATATATGCATTTTTTTAATCGTCTTTTTTGGTAAAAAAATCAGCCTACTTGAAAATGAAACTATTTGATTAGAAATTCAACTGTTTTGTAGTAAACTCGTCATTCTAGTTTGGAAATTCCACTGATTGGTTAAAACTTTATTTATTTTGTGGAGAATTCGTCTTTTATTGTAGAAAATTAATCTTCATTGAAAATTCATCTAATGTGACTTGAAGATTCTACTTCTTGGATGAATTTTTTTTCTTTATTGACTGGAAAATCCTTCTTCGTTGAAGATTCAAGTATACTGTTGAAAATTCATTTTTTTTGGTTCAATTCAACGGTTTTTAATTTAAAATAAAAATCATTCCTTGATTAAAATACCAACTATAGCATTTTGTTTTAATTCACCTCTTTTGGTTTGAATTGTGCAGATATTCGTTGGAAATTTGAAATACTTTGTTAATACATAAGCAACTTCGAGATTTGACTAAATTAAAAATTGATGACCCCTAAATAAATATAGGAAAAAAAATTTAGGCGGCCCAATTTCCGCTTGATAGGGGGTTCGAGGGGAGAGGGGTGTAGAACTTGCGGACTTTTATAAAGGGGCGTACGTGGTTTAAAGGTTGAAGAGAAAAACTAAATCAAGAGGCCTTAAATACTTATATACCTCATATACAAAATTTCAAACTTGGAATTTGGTTTCCTAATCTTTGAAGGAGGGCACTTCAAGCGCTCTTCTCTGGATCCGCCCTTGATATCACGTGAAATTTTTCTTTTAATTTATTCATTTATCGAATTACGTACCTCAACTTCAATGAATATAGTGATAAAAGTTTTATAGTTATAACTGACTTCAATGAAATGCAAATATCTTCGAAGGACAAATGTCACGCCTATTATTTATCAGATAATGACGATATGATATATTACATTGTTCATAAAGAAGTACCAGAATATTCCTTATTACACTTTTAACCCTTTTCTTCATTAATACATTAATCAGTTTTTCCTCTACCTGGAAAAAATGAGGGTCGCTTTTACTTTGTTCTTGAGCTTGGTGATCATCCTAAATTCTATTGGTGAGTACAATAGTATATCTACAATTTTCAAAATATTTTCAAGCTTTCCGAAAATAAGAATTTATAACAATATTTCTGCAATCTTAATTCACTTCTCTGTATGCACGCTGGACATTGATTTACTTTTTTTATATTATTATTTTTATTATTATTATTTTATTTTAGTTTCAGAGAAGGATAAAAGAGAGAATGTAGAAGAGCCTAGGGGAGATGGGATGGTTAATCCTAAACGGAAGTACAGAGGGGAATGAGAACTCGACAAGAAGATGCACGGCATCTTCCACATAAATGTGGAGGATCTGTCGATGTCGTATGAGCTAACATTTGCTTTCCTTAAATCACCCGGATTGAAGTCGGGCACTGAGGGTTTCATTTTGGCATGTCAAGACGGTATCATTTCCACTCTAGCATACCGTCGCCACATTTTGAGCAGACATTCCCGATGATAGCTGCAGACCGTGTCACGCACACCCCAAGCATCTATGACACATACCATCTAGTTGTCCATATCATGCGGGGACGACCTGCATCCAAAAGCACAATGCGGCACTAACAGTGCTTCATTACCATCTCTGTCACTCTTACGGCATCAGCCCAAATACCGCTCCGCTAAAAGCTCCTAGGGAAATAGAGTCAATTGTCGAGAATGGTAAGTGTCGGATATACTCAAACTTCATATTCTCGACAATTGTTTTTGCTGCGCACTCGAGGCCTGACATAGTTCTTCTTGAGTCCGAGAAACGAACCATGTTCGTTATCGAATTTCTGGCACCAGCTGACAAAAACATCATAACCAAGGAGAATGAGAAGAAAGAGAGGTATGAAGACCTTATAAGGGAGTTGCGACGGTTATACCCGAAATATTCTGTTAAGATAATCATTTTGACCATCGGCGCTCTTAGAGGTGCCAAAGTTTCACTGGTTGATAGCCTGAAAAGTATCCCTGCGTGTTCAGAAAATGCTGAGACAATTGTGGGGAAAATGCAGAAGGCATAGTAGAGAAACGCCAGCAAGTTTCGTAGCTTTTCAGACGATTGAAATCCGAAAAACCTCTTTCAAAATTAATACAATGAATCATCGTGAAAGCATTAAATCTACTATTAATTGTAAATTAGTTTACAGATGACAGGGTATTCCAAAATGACCCATTGATGATAGTTTACAAAAAGAATTTTAAACAATCTTTAGCAAACCGCAATATTAAATAAAACCAAAATTAGTCACTTAAGGGGTTTCTTTTATGGACCCTTGACCCTTGACTTATCTCAATAATCTGAAGACAGTCAAAAATCCATATAACGCTCTAATTGTATCTGATAAGAATTTTGATAATGATGAATTATATGTAGTTTATAAATAAATTTGGACTCGTCTGAGACAAGTTATCTAGCCAAGATTTTTTTCTGAATCATCTATCATATATTAAGCAAATATTCAAATATTAAGAGTTCTGCAAATTTTTGACACGTGTTGAATAATTTAATGAATGAGTTATCCTGGGTATTAAATTGTTCGATTTAAAATTTAAATAGTAATATTTTCTCAAACTTTAAATAAAAATGTGTCATATTCGCACAAATTATATGTACAATTACTGATAATTTAGAAATTGTTGAATTTTGAAGGATTAGAATTTTTTTCAATTAAAAACAACATATTGATTTCAAATTATTTTATAAACAATAAAAGAGTGTTTTTTGTACGAAGTGAAACTAAAAGGTTTCACTACTTTTCCAAAAACAAAACCCTAAATAATGAACAGATTTCAAAATCCAAAATAACATTCTTCAGTTTTATTTTGGTCTCAAAAAAAGTGTATTAGTAGTTAAGCTAGGCAGGTTCAGCATCACTGCTACGTAGTACAGGCTCTCAAGGACTGATGGTGCCACTAGTCTGTTACGAAAGTCGGTGATTGAACTGTCGGTAAGGTAGATTCTTGGCGCTTATTTTCTACTCAACCAAAAAGAACGCTCCCTGTTTTACCGACCAACCCCACAAGAAACTTTTATGCAGGTGACGAATTTCGGATCAGGGATTCTCCAAGTTCTGGAACTTTATAGAATTGAGCTTTTTTAGGCGCTTCGATCAAAGTGAATATATTGCCTCTTAGATTCTTACTCGTTAAACTTTCTGGATCACCTCAGTCGTTAAACAGTGATCGAAATTTTTAGAAAGCTGGAAAAAATGCATGGTTCACTTAACGAGGTGGTTCCCTGCAATACCAACCAAGAATCAAATTCTGGAGATTTCCTGGTGTGCGGCAAATAATAATCGAATATTCTGGAAATTTCGACGTGATCTCTGACGATTTTCGATACATGGAAGTTTCTGGAAGGTTTGAATATAAGCTCTTGCTTTTGAGGTTTTCAATACCCGTAAACTTTCCAAAAGCATCGATATTGGATATAATCTCTAATTGCTTTGCAGAAAAGATTAATTGATATTCTCAACTTACACCTAGGAAGGTAAATGTTTAAAATTCAACGCCTCGAGTCTTCCAGACATTTCATTGCAGACGAGATCATATCTGACGATTTTCTGATGTCACGAGCCTTCCAAGATTTTCTTTGTAGACGTGGTGATCTCTGGCGATTTTCTTAACAACGAATTTGCGAAAAGACTCGAGACATAAAGAAAAAAGCATGGATACAGGATATGAGTTCTAGTGATGATCCTAGGAAAGATCCATCAGTGGCTTCTAGACGGTTCGATGCACTAGGGGCCAACGGTGCTGGAAAACGCATACTTACATTCTGGAAAGTTCGACCGCTCTATGACATGCGAATGTGTACTACGACTGTTCGGTTGCAAATAGGGCTTCGCAATTGAGTTATATGATACATATAGCTGCGCAATACACTTTTCCGACACTTACGGATGTGCAGTAGACTTATATGATACGCTTGGATGCGCAGTACAGTTTGGTGGTATATATGACTGCGCATTACAGTTCTTCAACATATTTCGCTGTACAGTACACTTCTAGGACACTCACGGGTCCCCAGTGAATTTTTATGATACACATAGATGCGCAGTGCAGTTTGGTAGTATGCAGATGCGCAGTTAAGTTCTGCCACATATACCACAGCGCAGTACACTTTCATGCCACTTGCGGATGCGGAGTAGACTTCTATGATACACATGCATGCGTAAAACATTCCGGTGATACATAAGGTTCGGCAGTAGAGTTTTGCCATATATACCGCTGCGCAGTACATGACTGCGACATTTAGGGAGGCGCAATAGACTTACAAACATTCAGTGGGCTTCTATGGCACATGTGGATGCGCAATATAGTTTGGTGGTGCAGAGAGCAGCGCAGTGGACTTCTATGATACGCATGGATGTATAGTAGGCTTCCGTAGCGAATACTGATTCGCAGTAGTATTTTGTAGTACATAAAGCTGTGCAGTGTAAATACATGAGGCAGTAAGGAACTGTTCCAACGGCTTCTATAACACGGCTCTGTTCCTAGCTAAATGCTGTTAAAACAGATAACGCTAGCGTAAAGTCAGTAACTTTAGGGTAAATTAAAAGTTGCATGTAAAAAATATAAATTTGAGCAGAAGGGACCAATATAAAAGTTCTACTAGGAGCAAAAAAGAAGGTTCTCAGTTGTAGTAAAGATTAGAAATTTGAGATTAGTACATTCCCTGTTTGGATAGCTGTTTAAATTATATTGATCAATGCAATTATTAAAAAAAATTAAACACAAATTCTATCTGATTAATTCAATCAATTTAAGAGAGCTTAGGCTAAACTAAATGAATATCAAGAGCATGAAATTTGAATTCAACCCAACGAAGTTTGTAGAAGTCCAGCACTGAAACGAACGATAGCTATATATATATATATAACAGTCATGTAACTTATATGTAACAGAAAATAATATATCCACTGGTTCAGAACATTTTAAGAACAGGGGATAAGTAATGTTGTCCCTAAATCGATGTAACAGTTCTGTAACAAGCGTACAAAACAGTTCTATAACATTGCTGGGAGACGAAAAAAATTTCTATTAGATCTGTAACAGCGTTAAATGTCCAAAAAAATGGTAACAGTTTTGCAAAAGGGTTACAACGTAAAATAACTGAGAGTACATTTTTTGAACCAACTCAAACTTTTCAAAAACCAAATTGCGCAACAAAATCCAGCAAAAGACGTAATATCTTCTTTCTAAAAAATTCTTCTTAATCACATTCAATAAAATTAAAAAATTATCTTAATATAGATATCCACTGATTTTAAAAACACGACTTTCTGGTTCAAGGACAAAAAGCAGACGTTAAATTGCATGCGATTTTGTACACAAAAGTACAAATTGCATGTCAGGTTATGTCCTGGTTTGAGTCGTTTATTACCGTTATGTGTCACCTCTAAATCGACTTGAAATTACAATAACTTATTATGAATGAGTTTTGTAATTTAAATGGAAGTTACGTAATTCAATCAATTATGTTTATCAATTATTGATATTGCAATATCAAACAATAATAATGGTGCGCTAAATCACCCGAATATGTTTTTTATTTAAAAATCTTCTTTCACCTACTATAGTCAAGATATCAAGCTACCTAGAACATATTTTCCCATTATTTAAGGTTTTACGTGTATTTTTCTTTTAGATGCGTCAACGTACACTACTCTCTCCTAATAGTAAAGTGACTTAAATGGTCTCAATTTTAGAGTTTTAGATGTTTCACGTCTTTTGTTCTAAATTTAACAAAAAATTCAAAAATCAACGAAAAATGGAGAAATGATTAGATTTGTACCTTGCGTTATTTTCTGCTACATGAGGTGGTATAGTGGAAGGTGGCGGTGGCGGTTGAGAATTTGGCGGACCACTGCTGTTGGAGTCATTGTCGCTGCTCTCTTCGGTTCTCTTGCCCGCCTCTCCTAGAAGATGAGAAGGTACACCTCTCGGATACCATCTGGGCAATATCTCAGAAATTGGTCTTGCTCTACCTTGAGGTCTTTGGAATCGCAAATTAAGCTGACTGGCTTCAGTCACGTATTTTTCACTTAGCCTGCGACGACGCAGAGCCGGTGTGCAGCCAGTTAAATTCTCGTCCTCGGTCGAGCTCGTGGAAGTTAACGCCGGTACGCTCGGCCGAGCGTCGGGTAACGTGGCACAACGTCTCAGCGTCGGTGCTTCCGCATGAATGGTCAATGGCTTACCTTTCGTGACTAAAATGAAAAGATGTTAGTTATGCTGCGAAGCTAAATAAAAAATTATTCGCAACATTAATAAATAAGTGAACCAAGTTACTTGGAGTAAAAATATATTCCGCTAACAATAAAAAACATGAAATGAGAAATGACCACGAGAAAGAATGAATTATCCGGCCTCATAGTATTTAACATAGAAAAAAGTCATTTTTTTAGAAGGAATATAGATGATAGAAGAAGAATGACACAAAATAAATCTTATTAAAACTACACTTTTCTGCATTTTACTTCTCACTTGCATTTAAGCCTTCGATGGCACACTGGGGTCAAAAAGAGCCTAGGCATGTTCAACCTTATTTAAGTCCCTTTAACATTTGACAATGGTATTTATACGGTTATTAGCGAAGAAACAAAAGTAATTAATTTCTGCGTAAAAAATGGCATTTTTCGCTATGTTTAAACTTCTACAGTCTTTTCTTCATGTTTAAAATAAATTTTGAACTAAATAACCCACAGCATTCTTTGAAATAACTATCCAAGAGTGTGTAAAAAATTTAGCTACTCAAAATAATCAATTCGCTCTTTGCGGGAATCTTTTTTCGCTTGGGGTCAAAAAGACCCCAATATGCCAGCTATGCTACGCGTCGGGAAGTGTGCCATCGAAGGGTTAAGGCTGTTTGCTACTTACACAGTCAATCTCAAATTTCTTCAAACCTTTGTAATGATTTATAATATTGACGACAATAAATCCATTTTTAATTACTACGAATTTCGAAGAAGAAATCTGTTTATTTCACCAAAGTTATTCGAATTTTTATATATTAGCTTTTGTTGCAGGTAAAAGTTGCAATTCTTATTCAATCCCAATGCTCAATACGTGATTTTATTCCTTGTAAGATTCTGTAGAACTGCATTTGATTGGGGTTTATTAAAGTTTCATTATTTAGGAACCATACAGTTATTATTTTTGTGAACACATTTTTTCTCAAACAATTGTAATTTTATTAAAAACCAACCAAACAGAGTTGTAAAGAACCATTCAAGGAATAAAATCAGCCCTTGATCATTACGATTAAAAAGAATTGCAACTATTTACCCGACTTATTTTCTTGTAAAATAATCTTCAGTATCTCTTTCTAAGTTAGTTATAATTAACAATTAGTATATTTTTCTCGGCTTGATAAAAAATGTTTGAAGTTTCTCAATTTTAAAGTAAGGTGTACGTAGTAGTTTTCGGTACTTATATTCAGAAGCTTTCAAATTCCACAAGTTTTTTATTTTAAATATGGAAGCTACTAAATTTATACAACTAGAAATTCTACCCTTTAAGTGTTGAAAACTTCAACAAATAAAGGTTCTCAAAATTTTAAAACTTCAAATTATTCATGCCTTTTAGAACGTTTTTTTCTTTTTTACAAAACTTTATTTTACATGACAAAAAATACATCATTAAAAAATGTACAAGATAGCATAAATACATAAATAGGTTTTCGTGCATTAGATGCATAAATTTGCAATAAATATAGTTGTCATCCTTCTTTAAACCATTTTTTCCATTATATTACACAACATAGGAAAAATAATAACTTCTCTGAAAAAATTTGAAACTTTAATTGATATTACTTTCATTTAACATATATCAGTTAAATTATGAAATCAAAAAAGTTTCAAAATTTTATTTTGAATTCCTGTTTTAACTGTTTTTCAAGTTCGAAAACCTTCTAGTGCAAATGGAGTTAGAAATTTAAAAGCTTTAATTTTGATGTCTTTTTTTTTCAATTCAATCAATTTTCAAACTTTACACTTGAATTAATTCCAAAGATTTAAACAGCATTACAAATTATATCACATGATTGATTTAAAGTAGTTTTCCCATTGAAATTTTGTTTAGTGAAAAAAATTGATATATTTCAGATTTATCACTAAAAAGGGGAAAGTGTAGGAAACCAGAAAAAATAGAGAACTTTAAAGAAAAAGAGATCTCGCGGATATCCTGAGTGTGCATAATAATTACGGAGTGGCTATTTCGCCATACATGTATGGCGAAATAGCCGACGGTAGCTTATTTCGACATGCAAGTATGGCCAAATAAGGACGGTACCTTATTTCGCCTGTCAGAATATATGTAGGAGGGCTGACGGTCAAAATAAGAAGAGTAGGTTATTTATTATTACAGTCCTAGCTCCGAGCATTGCCGCTTTTGGGGCTGTAGGGGAGTATAATTCCAAGAAGCCATAAACCCCCACTCTAAGCGCGGCGAGGACGCGTTCGGTGGCTTTGTCATAGGCCCTTCAGTTTTATTCCAAAGGAATAGAAACCGAAACCGAATATATAACCGAAAAAATATATATATGTGTATGTGTGTATTGTAACTGCTCGATTTTAGCTTAATTAACTTAATAAACAATCCTACTGATTGTTTAAACAATTTTATGAATTTTTTAAAGGGGTTTCGCATGGAGAAAAGAATAAGATCTTCTTTTGGTAACATGTGTTTATTCACCAAAGCCTATCCTGCGCTATATGTACATGTGATCATGCTTTCTCTAATCCAAACCCAAAATAATCTTTTTATTTCTTTCGTATCTTTTTACACTCTTTTGTCTTTTAATTTACTGAAATCATAGTCTTAATTCATGGAGGTGAATAACTTTATCGTGATTTTCGTTATTTCTCTCTCTCTCTCTCTCTCTCTCGCGACTACAGGTGCGCTCCTACATGTACCCAAGAGAGACAAAGGAAAGGATATTTAAAATAAAGAACAGAGCCTGTAAATCCGCAATTTTCCAGAAAATGAGAGCTCTGCTCTCAGCAAAACTTTATTGAGGGTCTTCATATTACCTTGGAAATTGTGAAGTGTTCTCGAGGCTTGCTATTTAAATTTAAATGCTTTCCTAACCAAGATTAGGGAGTGGACACCCGCCTGATTATAAGTAGCTAAGTTTTTGACTAACAAGTCATAAATTTCTAAACCTATCTCGGTCGATCAATTTAGACAGTTGACCGTGTTCTGATCTCCAGTTAGTCTGTAGAAATCAAGGGTGGCAATACCGCACATATTTCACAGATAGGCAATCGCCAGATAAAAACAATAATTTTATACTTTCGGATTTCTCTCCGTTCAAAAAAAAAGCGAAGGGAAATGTTTTTGGAAAGTCGCTCTGAGCGCATAAAAATGTCCCGTCCGAAAATTAAAAATCTCGAATGGCACGCACAAAAGGGCTATTCAGAAAGATCAGTCTCTTATAGAAAGTATTGGGAAGTTGTCTTCCGCCCGACCTTAGAGTATAATCCCTTTAAAGAGAAATATTTGGCAACTCAGGTTCTTATGCCTAAGAGTACTAATTTTTCCCAAGTTCTCAGGGAGAAGTACGAGAAAAATAAAACATATAAAATTCTTTGCCTTCACTTGAGGTGATCCCCAAGACCCGTTTTGTTTGCCACGCAACACCTTAACTCCACTTTTTGGGCCGCCCGACCGTTTTTATGGACCAGGCCCTATCGTCAGACTCCCACTACTCGCGAGAGCGTTTTAGTGGGAGGCTGCGAGTCTGCGGTCTTTCA
This sequence comes from Andricus grossulariae, assembly GCA_011634705.1. Lineage (NCBI taxonomy): Eukaryota > Metazoa > Arthropoda > Insecta > Hymenoptera > Cynipidae > Andricus > Andricus grossulariae. The sequence continues at coordinate 10,418,844 of JAABKJ010075445.1, read as the reverse complement.
TTGTCCTCCTGTTGTATGATGCAACTTAAACTCGTCTCATCGAATATGTAAGGAGTTTTGCCACCTTACGCCATAACCTGCTGGCTACAACTGCCCCTCTTTGAAGTTTTATCAGAAGACATTAATAGTGATAAAAAAATAATAATTGGCGAAAAATTACAATAAATAAAAAAATATGCATGTAAACGAAAAATTATATTCTCGATGGCTTACGGTTCCTCGCCTTCCATGCGTCCAGTCTTTTAGGAAAATTTCAACCCATCGTTGTGATACTGATTGTTCCTGTGAGGATTTTGTAAAGGGTCCTTGTATTGCCAGGTCCATCCCGGGGTTATTGGCCATTCCCGAGACGGTGATCACTCTCGGTATTAAGTCCAATATTTGTGTTTCCTTGGAGTGTTAAGTGCCTTGTTTCCTGGCCATCTGGCTTTCTGTTTTCTTTGCCGTCGATGGCCATGTGATTATTCGGGAGACGGGCTCGTTTGAGAGGTTTGAGATCTTTGGCGTGGAAAATATCCTCGACTAAAGCCTCGTGATGACTCTTTCTCACTGCGTAAATACCTCTGCGTGGCTTGGTATTAATACGATCCAATGTTGGGGCTTTCCACGCTTCTTCCGCTTCACATGTTTGTTTTGATGCATCCGATGTTGATGGTTCAGGAACCTCTCCGATGTTTATATCGGCAAAACTGATCACATTAAGTGACAGCTCTTGCAATATCTCCCATTCAATTTCACATGCGACTTCCTTCATATTCACCTCTGTTTGAGATGATGTGGATGGCTGAAGCTAACTTTGAAAGGGTTGTTCTTGCGATGATGTGGATGGCTACGGCTCCGTTACAGAAGGCTGTTCCTCATCGCTTTTACCGACCTTCTCCTTTCTTACGTCTCGCGCAAACCTCATGGGATGTACTTCTGAGACAGTGGTGTTAGGCTGCCGCACTGCTCTCCACCGTTTCGTGGTAACGAATCGCGGTCGTGTAGATAATTCTGGGTGTAGAGTCATCTCCGTGATAATGATATCCTTTTCTCCGCTTTCCAAATTGCACTGTATTGCTACATTGCAATTTGTGTCGAAGCTCTCGTGTTGTGTATCTGCGTCCGGCATGGCTGAAGTTTCGATGGTTACTGACCTACCCTTCGTTTTCCGATTTTCTTATGGCACTTCGTGTACTTGATTTTCGGCATTTCTTTTATCCCCTCCTCCTTCAATTTCCTGCCGATATCTTCTGAGATCGTTGGCGTGATATTGCCCTGTCTCTCTCTCTGTCTATCTTGTGCTTCATTCCATAGAATGTACACATTGCTGGCGATTCTTTTCTTGATCTGGTAAGGCCCTTCATACAATGAGATAAATTTAGCCATCGCGCCTGTCAATGCATTTGATACATTGCATGCATTAGCAAATACCTCCTCTCCCACTGCATGCGTGACGCCCTTTTTATTTTTGTTCAGCCTTGCGAGTTTCTTCTCCCTCTTCCTCTTTATCCGATTCCTTATTACCAGTCATGTTCCTGCCGATTGGTTTGGTGGTGTGGTGGTAATGGAGGTAAGAGGTCGATCCACCATATTTTCGGCTTGCGGCCCCATAGCGCATCATAGGGAGTCACCTCCGTCGTATCGTGGCGTGACTCATTAAGGATCGTTTCGACGTTGCCTAATTGGGCAAGCCATGCATTATGTCGGTCCTGTGGGAGGAGCGTTCGGAAAAGTCTAGCGAGTTCTCTGTTGACACTCTCAACCATATTGGCTTGCGGGTGCCTAATTGAGGTGAGAATCATTTGAATCCTCTTATCTTCCAGTGCTCATCGCCATTTTTTGCTCGTACACTGTAAAAAAATTTTCGGGAATTTTCCCGAAAATGTTTGGGACGCTCATTTCCCAAACACTTTTCGGGAATTTTCCCAAACATTTTGTAGGGAAAACTGCCAAACACTTTTCGGAGATTTTCCCAAATATTTCTTAGGGAAAATTCCCAAAAACTTGTCAGGGATTTTCCCAAACATTTTGTAGGGAAAATTCCCATAACATTTTCGGGGATTTTCCCGAACATTTTGTAGGGAAAATTCCCAAACACTTTTCGGGGATTTTCCCAAATATTTCTTAGGGGAAATTCCCAAAAACCTTTCGGGGATTTTCCCTAACATTCTGTAGGGAAAATTCCTAAAAACTTTTTCGGGGATTTTCCCAAACATTTTATAGGGGAAATTCCCAAAAACTTCGGTAATTGAATATTATATAGTATACCTATTACTTATATAAGAGGAACAGAAAATTTAAACCTATATACCTATCTACTCTTCACCTATATACCCATCCACACATCACTACTTTACCACCGAGCAATTCACGCGTACCCCGAAAGGGAAACGACTTAATGATATAATAATAATAATAATAATAGTAATAACTTTAAAAAATTTACTATGCTGCGTCCACTAAAAAGTAAAACAGCTGAGGAGGTGGCCTACCAGTTATTGGAAATTTTTCGTATCTTTGAAGTTCCAAACATACTGCAAAGTGACAATGGGTGAGAATTTTTAAATCGTGTAATCCAAAACCTCACTGAAATGTGGCCAGGACACAAAGTTGTCTACGGAAAGGTCCAAAATTCGCAAAGCCAAGGATCAGTTGAAAGATCGAACCAGGGCGTTCGAGATATGCCCGTTTCATGGATGGCTGACAATCAGACGAAAAAATGGAAAAAAGGCTTGAAATTCATCCATAGTAAAAAAAAACGAGCCCTACACACCAGGACCAAAAGCAGCCTATACGAAGAAGTGTTTGGATCTGCTTAAAAAATTGCACTTGGCGATTCATCACTGCTGAAAGAAGCGTATACTTCTATCAATTTAGAAGAAGAGCTTTCGGAGATTCTCAACATAGAGGGCAACCAGCATGCTGAAAATGATGGTACGTATAAATTACAAATGGTATTTCCTCTCACATAAATTGAAGATTGAGAGGACTTTTATTTATTTAAAATAGAATTCTCTTGCAGCAAGCTTTTGTGATAAACTCAATGAGTATTAAATCAGGATATGGTCGAGATTGCTGTGCACTGCATCATATGCGGAAAGGAGTCTTTAAAAGATCATAAATGTTCTGTCTGTGAAATTTATGTAGACTCTACCTGCGCTGAATCAACAGAGGATGACTAAGTCTATGGATACCAAGTTAAATATCATTTCTGCTGCAGAAAAGAAAGAATCAACGAAGAGCGCGAAAGAGATTAACTGGGATTGACCAAACAGGCAGAAAACATGAGGACGAAAACAGAGGACGTGTAGCGGCTCAAAATATTCTATCTGTCGCATTAAATTGCTATTCCGATGGACTCCACCAGTTAGGTACTAAAGATGGAACTTTGGAACCTTTTCCTTACGGACTGTATCTGTTGCAAGTTCTGGTTCAAAACAAGTTTTTATATTTTGTAACTGGAGGACGTATTTTCTTGATGAGAAGTGTAAATATCGGTCCAGCTAGGTTAAGTGTAATTTAAAATGCAATTTATCAAAACAGCCACAATGCTTTCTGCATTTCTGCAACGGCCAGACAGCGTTGCGGCTGTTTTTTTTCGGTCTTCGGCCGTTTTCGGTCTATGAGCCTAACACATACACCGAGAAAAAGATTTGATTGAATGAACAAAATTTTGGTTGAATCAACCGTTGAATATGGTTATTAAATGGACAACAAAATATTTGTTTCACCCAAGAAAATTGTTTGGTTAGTAAAATTTGGTTGATTATACCATATCTTTTGGTTGATACAAGCAAATATTTTGGTTGGTCCAAGTATGGCTTTTGGTTAATTCAAGCAAATATTTTGCTCGATCCTAGAGAATATTTTAGTTAATTCAAATAAGTGGTTTTACTGATCTTAGGAAAGAGTTTGATTGATTTAATAAAAACTTGTAGTTTATCCAAACATAAACGATCCAGCAGAGTGCACATTGTAAATGACTTACCATAGATAATTGTGTCATCTTGTGTGAATTAGTTAGTATTTTATTAAAGTACTAAATATCAGATTACTAAAAAATTCCACGGCAAGCCATTTGCAATGTAAATTGTGCTGGATCCTCTTTTTATTTGATTTAAAAATCATTCTGTTTTGTTTTTTTAATCAAAAATCTAATCACGCAACCGTAGGCGGACACACAGATTCAATTAGTAATCTTAGGTAATTTTCACATAATCACTTAATCGCAATCGATTCTGTTTCCGCACTAATTTTGATGAGGTGCACCGAGGTGCAAACATTTTTATGTTTTTTTTTCTTCGCAACGATACGAACTCTCATACGTGGACTATCATGTTGGATTGGAGTACGCGATCGCACCAAGTTTGCAGGCATCCGTCACTTTATCCATTTTTTTGATTCAATCAAATATTTTCTAAAATCAACAAAATGATTAAAAAAAAAATTTTTAATGATTAAACCAAACGAATTTGGTCAACTAAACGAAAATTTTGTTCATTTATTCAAAATATTTTCTGAAATCAAGCAAATGCGGTCAACAAAACGATTTTGTTGAATTAGGAAAAATTTGTTCTGGGTGTACGATTATAATGTTCTTCTATTGTTCGTCTATTCGTCACATGGGTTTTCACATCGTGTGTATCGTTTTGGCTTGTAGAGGACATTGTCAGCTATCTATATATAAAGAAATGAAGAAAATAAAAAGTGTGTTTTTTTTTTAGAAATTCAGATTAAATACTAGTTTTTTAAAAATCCAAGAAATTTTCAAAATGTTTTTGCTCCAAAAATATTCTTTTTTTCAAAACTGCCTCCTATTACGAATAATTTAAAAAACATAGACTTAATATCATTAAAATCACCGAAGTTATGAGGTTTTAAGAAAAAAAGGACCAACATTTTCAATTTTGGATATCTCCAAGTTTTTTGATTTCTTAAAAAATTATTTTAGGGTTTTTCTTCCAACACCTTGAACAACGGATAGTAGAATTTTTATCAAAAATAATCTCTCTAAATCTGAATCAGCGATAAGTATACCGCTAATTCAAATCAGCGTATGCACGCTGATTTGAATAAGCGGTATACTTATCGCTGATTCAGATTTAGAGAGACAAAAATAGCTGAAATTCTTCAGATGATTTGACATGGAATTGCTCTTTGATAAAATCAATTCCGATGAAATGGGGGTCAGATAAATTTTTGCACGGCTCTGATGTACTCGTACTTTATCTTTATGGCCAAGATTGTTTTCTCTATATTCCAAATATTAGGTTGGCCTTGAGGTTTAGTTATGAGGGATAGAACGCGTTAAATGTAGGTTAGATGGTTCGAAACACACCGCAGCGTTTTCGATTTTTAATAGCGTTAATATCTTTGAAAACGTGCGATTATATTTTATATAATGTATTGTAATTTAATCTAATTGTTCAGGTTATATTGTGTATATGTACCAACGATATATTTATCAATTATATACTGTGTGTAAGTATGTGTGTTCTAGTGATGATCGTCCACAGAATCTGGACGTAGCAAGAATGTTTTTTTTTTCCTGGCGCACGATATTTTACATGATCCTTCATGTAGAATTCACATGTTTAGAGAGGTAGAGTTTGTCTTCGGTGCATGAAACTGTACCTAAAACTTAGTCTAATTTTACCTAACTGGTAGGTAACCGATATATTATTTCACCCAACTACCACGTAATATTTATTATCTATATTTGTATTATTTCTTACTGAAATGCGAATTTAATTGAAATGCATTTTTATTAATAATTCATATTTTCACATCAAATATATATAAAAAATAAAGGTTAACAACCACCGCAGGGTCCCACCGGGAATAACTGTCATCTAAAAAAAATGACATCGGCTCCCAGTAGGACATCACTCTCAGTGCCGTTTAGGTGCCGAAATCAGCCAAAACAGGCACTCAAACGGCACTGGCGGCTCAGTGCCGTTTCATCGGCAGGGTCAACAGAAATCTGACAAAAAATCAGAACAACAAAAAGTAGGTTCAATTTTAGAGGTGTATTTCAATTTGGTCATATTGAAGTGTTCTTTACAATTGTTACGATTGTAACAATAAATCTTTATCGAAAACAAAGTATTTCTAAAAAATCTAACCTAAAAGTTAGGTTTTAATTCGGATTTCAATTCCAATCGTCTACTATTCAGATTCTTTGCATATTTTGAATCAAATTCTTTTCTATACATAATAATCAAAATTCATTTGAGCTTATAATGCATTAAAACATACATGACATAATATAATCATTGTTTTTTTTTTATAAAAACGTTGTTGACAAAACATTTGTTTTTTCACTTTATAAGATGGAAATACCTGTAACACTTTGTTTTCGATAAACAATTATTTTCAATATTTGTTTTAACCTCCACAAAACAATAATAAAAAACTTGTATGCACAAATTAAATTGCATCTTTAACATTCGAGCACAAAATAGTATAAGGAGATCCAACGCTAATATAAGGATACCTCCCATTTTGCCGTGCCCACTTCCTATAGCATACCAGATAAAGTATTGTAGCGCCCCTCATGAGAAAATTTGAAACTGTTGAGTTTTCACAATGTCTGCCTTCTATTACTATACTTATATTTAATATTATCATATACTGACCATCTTGGACGAAAATAGATTACGCTTTTCCAAGTCATCCTTTTTTTCCGCCCATCACGCGACGATTTTCAAGCGAAGCAACTACTTGACATCGTTATCCTTTTAAAATAAAATTATAGGTTAGGTTTTTACAAATCGGCATAATGTTTTAGAAAGTGGTCACTTCTTATAGAGCATGCAATACATCTTACACGTCTTTCTTGCATTCAAAAGTACTTACTTTTATAACTGCACATACACAGTGCACTTTCCAAACAACTTTAAAAAAAACATACTTCTACCGTCTGTCACAACTGGCGAACGTTAGCCAATGACGACCATTTTTGAAACCAACTCCAAAACCTATGATATAACGGTTTTCCGCAAGAGGCGCTATAATACGTTATCTGAAGTGCTATAGGATGTGGGTACGGAAAAATGGGGGTACAATTTTCCGGAATGGCCCGTAGAGTTGGATCTCCTTATACAACTTCGTGAATTCGAGCTAGTCTTTCTAGCTCTGAAGTTTGGCACCAGATGGCGCAATGGTCGACCCCCATTCACAAACTGTACATTAATTTTAATTAATTATACCAGTCTTATGCGCCTTTAATGCGATCCTTAGTAGCAAAGATATTATAAACTAGATGCGGGAAGATTTTTTCTCTCCCGCTTACTCCCACCGCTGCCAGATATCCTTCTCAGTGAAAACTTTCACGTCTGGGCGGCACCGCATTTAGGTTTATAATATCTTTGTCAGTAGTTATGTCTCAACCATAAGTTGCCGTGTTTCAATACAATTCGCGATTCCATTCAAAAACAGATGGAGCACCTATATGAAATATATAATTAAAAGATCCAGAAGTGCGAACCTTTCCTGTAATGTGCCATTTGAACTTTTCTCGGTCTCATGATCGGCGTATTAGCTGCATAACCTGGAGGTAATCTCACATGAATTAATTGAAAACCTTGTGGTCTGCTACAAGGATTAGAAACGGAAGTGCAGCTGAAATAAAATCTTGTTCCGGTTGCTGCGACCGCAACAAGATTCAGATGTACCGATTCTGATTCAGTTATCGCTGATATGCTGACCAGGGGTCGGAAATTGTTACTATCGAGGGTCCTGTAAATACAAGATTGGAAATGATCATTTTTTTTACAAAGATTAAATTGAGAAAAAAATGGAAATACGCACTTAACGGCGTGAATTGAATTTTGAACGAGGCAGGATTGAGACATTGATGTAATTTTAGAAGCGCCTCCATTGTCAATATCCCAGACGGATATTGTTCCTTTGTCTCCGAGTGTGTATAAAATATTTCTAGAATCGTCGACTGATATTTGTATAATTGCCTCCTCTTCGCTCAAAGCGATGGAAACGAAAGAGGGAACGAGGAAGGAAAGCGGACCTTCTGAATGGTTTATCTTTTTACATCGTTTGCCAAACCAACTACTTTCTGCCTGCAAAAAAAAATATTTAATAAAAAGTAGCTAATGATTGGAAATAGCGGTCAACCATTTCACCATCTGGTGCCGAAAATCGGAACTAAAAAAAGTTTGTACTTGAAGCATTTTTTACGATGGTTTTGAATGAATTATAAACTTAAAGATATTGAAATTAAAATAAGGATTTAGTTAATATTTGTTTCAAAATAAGTTAATTTAAACTTATAATTTGTTAAGCTGGCACAACACTATTGAGGTATAGAGATGTAAACTGTTTCATAATTTAGGGCTCATTTAGGTAATTTGGGCCCCTATTCCCAAGTTTAGGGACCTATTATTTTTGATAAAAAATGGTGTTCGCGCTAGCTTAACGTTAATCTGACCAAACAGTGATGTAAAACGTACTAAAAATGATTTTACAGAAAATTCACCAGATATAATAATTTAGGGCTCATTTGGGGTTCTAGGAATATGATGATCAAAATTAAAAAAAAAAAGTTTAAACAATTTATGTTTAAACAATCCTACTAAAAATGAATTAAACAAGTTTCTTTTCTTGCCCTATGTTAAGGCTCATTTAGGACTCCCCGAATATGATATTTAAACTTTTAGGAAATTGTTTAAACCATTACTGTTTAAACAAATTGACGAAAAATATAATTTTTTAAATTTATTTCCCTTGCATAATTGCAGTCTCATGTAGGGCTTCTGAAATATCGTCGACCGGAATCCGTCCGATTTTCCCTTTGCCTTTTTTTGTTGTTATAGTGCATATAAGGTGAATTTTCTGTAAAATTATTTTTAGTACGTTTTACAGCTCTGTTCGGACATATTAACGTTAAGCTAGCGCAAACTCCATTTTTACAAAAAATAATAAATCCCTGAATTTTGGAATAGGGTCCCAAATTAACCCTTATTGAGCCCGAAATTATGGGAGGGGAAAGTATAGGTATCATGGTTTTCTAATTGTATTTTTGATAACGTTAACCTAGCACGACACCAACTATAACAAAAAAACATCTGCCCGCCGCGCGGGCACATTGTCATCGAGCGCTACACGCGCGGTTCTCAAGTTTGAGCGCGCCTAGGGCGCGCGACTGTTGGTTCTCGCGCTCGATAACATATTTATCTCGCGCTTCGCGCTCGATGATTTATTTACCTCGCGCTACGCGCTCGGTCTTTGTATTTCCCCCACATTTGCGCCCAGACCTTTTATAATTAAAGGTAAAATCATCGACAACTGTTATTTGGTGATTGTGAATTCTCTTTTGTTAAGGTTGTATGCAAGTCCCATCCCCGTGCAAATAGTAGAGTCCCGCGGGGCACCGGCGAGCCATGCTATGTTGAAAAAATTTCACGGGCCCGCATGGTGAAAATTTCAGTGCGCTACTGGCTTAGAATTCGTAGTCATCCATTTTTGAACACGAAAAAACCACCTCGATAACCACTTGCAAATAAATAACAAAACTCGCAAACTAGTGAACGGTTTTCGGTAAGTTAGTACGTCAGTTCGTGGGTGCGCCGTTATCTCGTAGCATGGGCGCGCTGTTTGCTCAACACGTTCATGCAACGGCTACACCATTGTGGGACAAAATCTCGCCCACGAGAGAGCGGCTGCACGAAGTTGAAAGCAAGCCGATCTCCTAGCGTTTGGCACAGCCTTTCCACGTAGTGGAAGAGCCGCTTACCCAAACTTCTTTCCGTGCACACATTCCTGTAGAAATAGTGACTATAAACAGAAGTTAGTTTATCATCAGTGACATCAATCATATCATTATAATAATAATATCAGTTAGAATTTATAGGTTTAGAATTCGAAATATTTTTATAATTCTAAATATCGTTTGTATGAATAAATATTAATTTTTATGTATAAATATAATACCTCCGACACAATTTACATAAACATGCAAAAAACATTAATTTATAAATAGTGGACTTTTCCCAGTCTCGAGTTCTGGAGTTTAATTCACAAAAATTATATTACATACTCTTTATACAAAAAAAAAATACGAATAAGGGAGATTGTATAAATTATTAAAGAAAATAATATAATATTTATTCCTGTGAACATACATTTTTACTTTTATTCGCTTCAAATTAATATCTTTCCACAGGATATTGGCTATCCTTGATTTATTTTTCTTTAGCATCATTTTAGAACAAAAATTAATGATCAGGAACAGTGTTACAGATTTCAGGTCTTACGGTACACATAAGCATAATTGTAAAGGTGGGGTTATATTATGCTCTATTTGAGGCCCGAGCCCACATAAATTACGCCCGCCATCTTTGATATGTATTATACACAAATAACCCATCTCTGTCCTAAGGGGAGCTCAGTGTACGAGCGGATCTGTGTACAACCCGAACGGGATCTTTTCATCCGGTCGGCTATCTTCGCCTCATTTCGGAAGTTTCATGTATATTAGTGAGTATTATAGAGTGGAAGCTGCTATGAGCGTCCAATGTATTTTTGCGTACACGATTTTCAGCGCCATCTCTGTCTCGATTGCAAGATCAAGTCCGCCATAACAGCGAAATTTGAATGCCTTACCATTCTTCAATGTAACATGAGCTCACTATTTTCTATTTATTATCATGAAAAAAAAGAATAATAATACAAAAAGGATTGAAGGTATCAAATAATTTTTTATTGCACAAAATAGATTGCATAAGAATTAATTTGTTTGCTCACTTTTTCTGAAACAGTATTACAAACTTTTGCAATATTTTTTATAAACAACGTCATACTTATCAAGGAATTAAGTGTAATTAACTAAATATAAGACTATCACATTATCTTTGATATAATTTGTTTTTTTTTTTGTAAAAGGATTACAAAAGGTCTACCTTAGTTTCATTTTAAAATTAATTTTAATTCTATATCTTTCGCCTTATACGAGCAATATCGATTCCTTTTACCTGTGAATCTCTTCATTTTCATCTTATCTTTGTCAATGGAGACAATAGCGACAGAGGAACGAGTATTTTTACTTGAACTTTTCTTTTCTTGTAATTTGCACCTTTTAAATCGTGCCTCCCAGTGACATCTTACTCGCAGAAAAGTTCTTATGAATGACCTAGTACTATCCGAAGATCATAGACTTACAGGGAGACAACTTTGTTGAATGACACATGCAAATATTTGAGCCATTGGTATCGACATAGGATTTTAAAAGCGTGAACGCTTGATAATCCTTGTATTGGTTATTGTTTTCTTCATGAAGTATGCTTCTGCACTGATTGCATTGGTGTTGTGCAAGACACAGCTTTACTACGTAACCCGAACAATAGAATAGAGCAGTAGGTAAGGTAAAGTCTTGCGACTCGGAGGGCAATGATTCTTCAGGCGGCGGTATTTCTATTTTAATTAATGGAACTTCTGCTGGTTGTTGCAAAACAATATGCATCACCTTACTCAATTTAACGATCATATCGTTATGATCATCTTCAAAATTTATTAATTTCGACAATTTTCCCAAGTGAGTGATTAAAGAATGTCGAAACAAATTTTCACATTGCAAAGGTGACGGATACTGAGAACAGCCGTTTGACTGTCGGATAGCGGCAAACAAATTCTCTAACAAATCCTGATTTAACTTTCTCGTGGGAAGACACGGAACATTGTACGATTCTCGTAGTTCACTTGCCATCTGAAGAACCCAGGGGCGATCAACGCGATGGGAAGTAGGCAGCCGCGTACTATTATGATTATATTTAGTTCGCAGACCAATTGTACGCGCGGTGCTGTCGTCAGCGGGTGAACGGGGCAAGGGAAGGTTGACTTTTAAAAACTGCGGCGCAAACCATGACATAAATCAACATAACCCAAGAAACTTATTTCTCAGCGAGTTGCAGCGAGTTGTTTGTGCAATTTTGTCTGTTATTGTCTTTGCAAAATTATGAAAATATGATTCAAAAGACATTAAAAATATTACTTTTCCGTCTTTTGTCCCATATTCTCCGAATTTTGCATTAAGTCTCTCATTTTCCTTAAATTATAATAAAATATATAAAACAAATGTAAAGAACTAGATATAGATATACGTGCACTAATACATGCACATACGAGTTAGTTCCAAGACCAATTGTACGCGGCGCTAGCGCTGGGTATCCATTGCCGCTTACTTCCCATTGCGTTGACCGACCCTGCAGTAAGCGAAAGTACTGTGTTAAACTTCCCTTTAGAGAAAATGTAGGCGATGTACGGAAGTTATACTCAAATGTGATGAAAAAATTATATGCCCTTGGTGGAACCCTTATCAAAAAACCGGAAATTAAAAATGTTTATATCGAAAACCTCAAAACTTATCAAACGAATGGTTACATGTCCGAAGTAAAAGCAGTCTCTAAAAACGAAGGGTATTATTTGCCTTACCACGCGGTTATACAAAATACTACTTTTTCAACACAGTTACGCGTCGTATTCGATGGTTCAGCAAAAGCAGCCACAGGCCTATGATTGAACGACGTGTTCATGGTAGGTCGTACTATTCAAGATAACCTTTTTGCTCTCCTAGTGCGTTTTCCATCACACCCCTACATATGTTCTAACTTCCGATATAGAAAAAATGTATTTGCAGACAATATTTTATCCCGAGGACACTAAATTTGAAAATATTCTGTGGCGCGAAGGATCTTCTAATCAGATAAAAACTCACGAATTGAACACTGCGAAATATGGAACATCCGCCACTTCCTTTTTAGCAATTCGATCACTACATCACTTAGCGGACGACAAAGCGAACTCTTTTCCTGAGGTCGCTAGAGTCTTGAAGAATGATTTTTACGTCGACAACGAGAGGGTCACAACGCACGCGTTCAATTCGCACGCGTGCGGATTTTGTCGCATGGCTTGCACGCAAGCGATGACGCAGATGCGTCCTCATATGCGTGACAGGTGCGTCGCACGTCCTGAAGGTCGCACCTCGTGCGGGCATAGTGCGAGCACACGTTGTGGGTGGTATATATATATATATATATATATATCACACCAGAGACCAAGGAACAATAAAAAAAGTGGGTTTCTCCGGGTTAACGTGCACCAAAGAAGGCCAAGGTGGGTCAGTCGTCCAACGAGGCCATGGCCATAGTTTGTTTGGGATGCAGGCAGTATCATTCACATCGATTACCTTCAGAAGGGTAAAACGATCAACGGCCAATGTTATTCCGAGCTTTTGGACAGATTCGATACTGATTTAAGGCAAAAACGACCACCTATTTTGAGGATCTTGAGAACCTCTATTATTTGGAAGGAATAAAAAAATTCGAACAACGCTGGGCTAAATGTATCGACCTAAAAGGAGATTATGTTCAGAAGTTAAACGCTCTTTTGCAGAAAAAAAATCTTCAAGTCGAAAAGTCACTGACTCATCAAACAGCCCTCGTATGTAGGCTTTTTCAGAAGGGTAGATTTGAAAAGTTTCCCTTTGGGTCTCTTACAACGAGTATAAAATTTGAAATTAATCTATTAATATCTTGCGGTTGAGCAATTCGATCCCGACGCGACCGGAGGTGATACGTCATCCGACTCGCCACTTCCCGCAACACCAGAAGATGATCGAGTCGGGAAATCACAGCACAAAAAAAGGAAACTTAGAGAACCACAGACTTTAATTAAAAGGACTCAAAATACCTGAACTGTCTCGAAAAACCAGCACAATTGACTTTTAATCGTTGCCCCCACCGAAAAGTGGTCACACTCGCTTACACCTTGATTGAAAACTGAGCCCGCCAGAAGGGAGGGCCCGGGAGGCCACAACAAAGGAGCCATCAAGCGACTACCTGTGTCTCCACCCAAACGAAAACGTAGTCCCCGAAACTCATAAACAGAAAAATCCTTGAAGGAGAAGAAGCATTGGGTAGAAACGATTTTATTATCAATGAACCCTGAAGGTCACTAAACACAAGAGCAATAACATCCAACAAATTATTAACATCCCGCCCGTCTCATTCGCTGAACGAAAGAAAAAAATAGTTCCATGTATGAAGGTCAAGAGTTCGGTGCCGCCCGCCATGACGCACACAGGAAACTTCTATATATGAACAAAAGGAAATAAATTCAGTTTGCCCGCCACGTAGCACAATTGTTCGCATAGAGTCAGCGCAGGACTGGTAGCCAACACAATTTGACGATGGGGCGATCGTAGGTCCCGAAAGAAGTTTTAACAGTTGCAGCTCGTACAAGTCCATCCCCTCCGGGTGTAACATTGGTGATCCGTCCTAAAGGCCATGTTTCACGTCGAAGTACAGAAGGGTCGACAATCAACACGACGTCTCCAATTTGAAGATTATGTTTCGGCACGGTCCATTTATTCCTTTGTTGAAGTGTATGACTGTATTCATGAGACCAACATCTCAAAAACTGGTCACGCATGGCTTGGACAAGACGCCAGTGAGTAACGTAGTTCGCTTCCTCAACCGAAGTTGTTGCTCTGGGAATTTGTTCTAATGTTCTGCCTACGAGAGCATGACCTGGAATAAAGGCGTCGAGATCTTCGGAATCGCCCGTAATTGGAAGTAGAGGCCGGGAGTTTATGCATTCTTCAATCTCTACAGCGAGAGTCGAGATCTCTTCGTAAGTGAGATTTTGAGTCCCAACAACTTTTTTCATGAGAGATTTTGCCGATTTGATGTTGGACTCCCACAAGCCTCCAAAGTGAGGGGCGGACGGTGGGATGAATCTCCACTTAATGCCCCTATTTGCCAAAGAATCCTGCACTATATTCCAGTCAATCTCTGCTTCTCGTAGCATTGAGCGAAGCTCGGCGTCAGCACCATGGAATGTGGTTGCATTATCACTCCACATCTCACGAGGAGGGCCTCGATGACCAGCCAAACTTCGAAGAGCGGCGAGAAATGATTGCGTGGTGAGATCTCCTACTACCTCAAGATGAACCGCCTTTGAACTCAAGGAGATGGAAAGAGCGATGTATCCCTTGATGGTACGGTAACCGCGTCCGATAGTCCGTTTTACTGCGAAAGGTCCGGCATAGTCAATTCCAGTCTTTTCGAAAGGAAAACTAACTGTAACCCTTTCAGCCGGAAGATCCCCGATTAGTTGCTCGGATTTCTGGACTCTGGCCCGAGTGCACGGAATACAGTTACGTATGTGCGCCTTGACAGAAACGCGACCGCGAATAATCCATGCTCGGCGAACAGCATACGAGTATGTTAACTGGAATCAACCGTGTAAAGCCGTTCGATGCGCCCAGTCAATAATGAGTTGAGCGAGAGGGCTGTCGCCGTGCAAAATAACTGAGTGTCGTTGATCATAGGGCAGAGGAAGACGTCCACCGACTCTCAAAATTCCGGTTGGGTCGATGAATGGATGTAGTCGGACTAGTTTGCTTTGTTTCTTGAGTGCCTTTTCCTGATGAAGGGTGTTCAATTCGTTCTTAAAGCTGCAGTTTTGAGCGCAGGATACACAAGCCAGAAACGCGCGAAGGATTTCCTCGGGAGTAACACGTTGATCCATGAGCTCAGAACGCTCTACAGCAGGCTTAAGGAGAAGTTTAAAGCGCAAACACCGCGCAATCACTCTGTTTAGACGAGTCAATGAAGATAAATTGCTGATCGCAGTAAGATGACAATGTGCGTGACAAATCGCAATGGATGGCTGCTCGAATTCCTCATCATTGTCTTGCGAAACCTCAGTTGGGACTGCCTCATCATGACAATAAAACGCTGGCCAGTAAGATTCACTCGGCGAAAGCCATTTGGGGCTATTCCACCACAGACTCTTCTGAGCTAAAGTTCGAGGCTCCATTCCTCGAGTGGCAACATCAGCTGGATTTTCTTTCGTAGGAACATAACGCCAAAATGCGTTGAAGAGAGTTCGCTGGATCTCCGAAACTCTATTGGCGACATAAATCGGCCAACGGGAAGGATCAGCTGTTTGAACCAACTGAGAACGTTTCGTGAGTCCGTCCAAGCATAGGTGACCGCATGAGGGAGTTCCAATTCTTCGCGTACGTAATGAATCAATCTTACCACAAGCACAGCAGCGCAGAGTTCCAGTTTAGGGATAGTGATGGTTTTAAAGGGTGCCACACGAGTCTTGGACGTGATAAGTTGTGTATTGTAGGTTCCATGCGAGGAATGTACTCGAACGTAAACTACAGCAGCGAATGCATGTTTGCTGGCATCTCCAAAGCCGTGAATTTCTATTTGATCTTCAGGATGATAGCCTATCCACCGTTGTCAATGTATCGTAGTGATCTCAGAGAGATTAGACTGAAATGTTGTCCATCTTTGGAGTAAATGATTAGGGAATGGAGTCTCCCAACCAACTTGAGCTTTCCAAAGATCCTGCATCAGGATCTTGGCGACGATAGTGATCGGACTCAGCTAGCCAACTGGATCAAAAAGTCGGGAGATAGCAGCGAGAACCTTCTTTTTAGTGATCGGAGGTTCACGATCGATCACTGGTGCTTTGAATCGGAATTCGTCGGATACCGGATACCAGGCGACTCCCAGAGCATTAACTGGGCCATCGGTCTCAAACTGTAGCCAACTTTTACGCAGTCGGTCGCACTCAGGAATTCCACATAGGAGAGGAGAGTAGTTGGAAGCCCTTTACAGTACACCATAAATTATTTTGAATTTCTCCAAGTCTTTTGTATTCTCTGGAATCTACTCAATTCTCTGAATACTTCTGAATTTTCTGAATTCTTCTGAATTGTCTGAGTTCATTGAATTCTTTTGTATTCTCTAAATTCTTTTAAAATTATATACATTTTTTTAATTCTGTGAATGGTTTTGAAGTTTATGAATTCTTTTTTACTCTGTGAATTCTTCTGCATTCTCTAAATTCTTCTTAATTGTCTGAATTCTTTTAAATTCTCTGAAATCTTTAGAATTCTCTTGTATTCTCTAAATTCTTTCGAAATCCTTTAAATTTCGTTTCAAATTCTGTAAATTCTTTTGAAGTTCGTGAATTCTTTTGCACTCTGTAGATTCTTCCGAATTTTCTAAATTCTTCCTAATTCTTTGAATTCTTCTTAATTCTATGAATTCTTCCGCTATTCTTTGAATTCCTCCATATTCTTCTTAATTCTTCCAAATTCTTCTGAATTGTTACAAATTCTTTGAATTCTCTGAATTGTTTAAAAATTTTCTGAATTCTCTAAACTGTTTTGGATTTTTTGGATTCACGGTATCACTGTCTTTTGTATTCTATGAACTCTCTTGAATTATTCTGAATTCTCTGGTAATTTTTTAATTGTCTGACTTCTTTTGAATTCTGTGACATATTTTAAATTCTGTGAATTCTTTTGTATTATCTAAATTTTTTTAAATCATCTAAATTTTTTTTTAATTCTGTGAATTCTTTTGAAATCTGTCAATTCTTCGGAATTCTCTGAATTCTTCTAAGTTCTCTAAATTCTTCTGAATTCTCTGAATTGTTTCAAAGTTTTATGAACTCTTTAAACTACTCTGAATTCGTCCAATTCTCACGATGTCACTGAATGTTTTAAAAATGTTTTTTATTTATCTTGAAATTATTAGAATACACCTTGAGTTAGTTTGAAGTCCTTCTTTTGAATATTTTTAATTCACTTAAAATATTTAGAATACACGTTGAATTACTTTAACTTTCTTCGAATATTTTAAATCCTGTCAAATTCTACATAATTCAAAACACTTGAAGGAATTCAAAATATTCTCAACCCGTATTCAAAAGATATCGAAAGAATAAAGAAAACTGAAACATAATTCAGAAGACTATTTGAATACAAAATATTTCAGAGAATTCAAAAGAATTCAGATAATTCAAAAAAGACAATACAAAAGAATTCATAGAATTCAAAATATTTCAGAGAATTGGAAAGAATTCAGAAGCTTTAAAATTTATAAGAAAATTTAGAATAATTCAGGAGAGTTCAAAGAAAACAAAAGACTTGGAGAAACTTAGAACAATTCATGGTGCATGGTGAAGATTTGAAGAGAGTTAAAAAAAATTGTAATTCTGAAGTATTCGTTTGAATTCTACAGGATTAAAAATATTCAAAGAAAGTTAAAATAATTCAACGTGTATTCTAATAATTCCAAGATAATTCAAAAACATTTTTAAAAAATTAGGTGATACCGCGAATTCAATAAATTCAGAACAGTATAGAGAGTTCAGAAAATTTTTAAACAATCCAGAGAATTCAGAATAAATTAGAGAATTCAAAGACTTTGGAAGAATTCAGAAAATTCGGAAGAAATCAAAGAATAGTATAAGAATTCATATAATTAAGAAGAATTCAAAGAATTAGGAAGAATTTAGAAAATTCGGAAGAATTCACAGAGTGAATTTCAAAATAAGTTAGAGAATACAAAAGAATTCAAATGGTTTCAAAGAATTAAAAAAAGTTCAGAGAATTTGAAGTTCAGAGAATTTGAAATTCAGAGAATACAAAAGACTTGGAGAAATCCAAAATAATTTGAGGTGTGCTGTAAAGGTTTCAAGAGAATTGCAAAAAACTTCAAAATAATTCAAAGGAGCACAAGTGAATTCTAAGACTTCGTTTGAATTCTTCAGAATTAGAAATACTCGAAGGAAGTTAAGATAATTCAACCTATATTCTAAAGGAAGAGATATTTTCCAAGAATCTCGTATCTCAGTTGCCGTGTCAAGTTGCACCATTGACATTCACAACCTGCTGCAAATTTAAAATTACCCTTTTGCGCACACACCCTCATCAGTGAGACATGGACTGTCGTCCATCTAACGTATGCTTACGATTGGTTAATATTTAATTGTTAATTACTCATTAATTATTAACTTGACAACAAATTTTTATTATTATTTTCAACTCCATTTTTATGAGGAATTCAACAATATAAAAATGTACCTTGAGTACTGGGACACCCTGTAGATCGCGCTTGGACTATGATACTGAATATCATTGTTAATACGGCAACCAAAGTATGTGGTACGGCGGTTGCAGGAAGAAAATCTGGTGATGCACGGTGGAATGATGAAATTAAGACAGCCCAACAAGAAAAGAAAGAAGCGTACAAGAGAACGTTGAACATCACAGGTCTTAGCGATAAGGAGAGGAATAGACTTGAAAATTATAACAGACGCAAAAAGGGGAAAGTTAAACGACTAGGCGAAGAAAGTAAAGATAAAATCAGAACAGAAGAAGGAAAGAAAATACAAGACTTATTAAGCACCGTAAGTAAAATATACTCAAAAATACTTATTCGTAGAGTAATAAAAATTACAGATAAAAAGATATGGGAAGTCCAAAGTGGATTTATGCCAGGAAGATCATATACAGATCAAATATTTAGCTTAAGGCAGATCACAGAACAAAAGCTTAAGAGTAGGAAAAGAAGTTTTCTGTGCATTTGTATAAAAAGCATTTGACAAGGGTGAATAGAAGTAAACTTTGAGAAGTCCTCAAAGAGTACGGAATCAATGGATGGCTCCTACAAGCAATAGAAACAATATATGCAGGTAGTAAAGCGAGTTTAAGGGTTAATGGGAAACTGAGTGACTGGTTCGATAATATGCAAGGCGTGAAACAAGGATGCGTTATGCCCTCATAGCTATTTATCATATCTATGGATAGGTGTTTAAGAATGGCCCTCTTCGACGAAGAAGGTGTAGATCTCGAAAAAGTGTAGGTACGTGGGTTTTCTTTCGCAGATGGCAAGATTTTTATGGCAGAATCAATCGAGGACTTGCAAAGAATGTTGAATTAAGTTAATACAAGCATGAAGAACATGGGCCTCAAAATTAACTTAAATAAAACAAAAATCATGGTGTTTGAAGGAAAAAGTGAGAAAACAATGTGCAACGTTGTCCTGAATGATGAGAGATTAAAACAAGTTGATAAATTCGTATATCTGGGTAGCCTATTCACTAGCGACGTAAAAATAGATGGGGAGTTAGATAGGCGCATAAATTAGGGTAAGAAGTTTATCTTTAAAGCAGGGTCCATTCTCAGAAATAAAAACATATCAAAAAAAGCTAAAATAGCCATACATAATTCTATATTTGTACCGACTGAACTATGCGGTAGCGAGACCTGGACCTGTCAAGAAAAGGACAAGAGTAAAATTAACGCGATTGGCATGAAACCTCTACGCACAATATGCGGGAAAACACTGATGGACAAAGTCCGAAACGAAATAATCCTCAAAGAATGTGGTACAGGGGAGACATCACTACTTTACCACCGAGCAATTCACGCCTACCCCGAAAGGGAAACGGCTTAATGATATAATAATAATAATAGTAATAATACCGTCTCTGGATGGGAATGTGAAAATACGAATTTTCATGTACCATGAGCATTAATGATGGTCATTTTATTGTTTTAATCCTTACAAATAGTATAGAGGACAGGAAAAAAATTAAACATTTCGAAAACTCACATACGAGATGAAAAAAAAAATGAAATAAGCAAAGTTTTGATGAGAAATGCCCACTACTCGGGCCGATTTTTTCACTGTTAATGTTATTTGTTACGAATAAAACAGAAACTACACATCCAATCAAAAAGTGCCCTTTAACAAATTTGTAGACTTTTTTGGAGTGCACAATATTTTTTCAGTCATCATTTGTCTTATCTCTCATAGTTTGACCGTCGAATTAAATTTTTGAATTTTCATTATTTTTTGTGCAATAAAAATGAGAATTTTCGATTTTTCAAGAAAATGCAAAAAGTCATAATGATAATCCTGTAGGGCGTGCAAAAAGAAACCCTTTTTTTCCATGAATTTCTTTCGTGTCGTGCGTTGTTTGGCTGAAAATGTTAATTTTCGTTCCCTCTTATGGATATTGAAAATGCTGCAAGTCTGAAAATTTTGATTTTATCAAAAAATGTAATGAAAAGAAATTGTTTGAATTTTTGAGTAATATGAACCCCCGTGCATATGATTTAAAAATTTTGAAAAAACATAGCCTCAAAATTTTTTTAAATGCGCTCACTTTTTGAATTTTCACCCAAAATAGCTGGCTAGCGAACTCGCCCTTTCGTCTACGAGACTAAAAGAGTATACGAAAGGCCAATTCAATCAGTCAATTCTTTCGAAAGTTATCGTGCTCACAAACATACATACATGCATTCATACATACATACACATATTCATACATAAACGCATACATACATACAGACAGACACATTTGTAAAAACCTGTTTTTTGGAATTAGGGGGTCTCAAAATGTGAAAATTTGTCAAATTACGGGGGGGGGGGGTCAAATTTTACACAAACCGAATACCTTCTCTAGATAAGAATGTAAAAATACAAATTTTCAAGTACCATGAGAATTAATTATGGTTATTTTATTGTTTTAATCCTTACAAATAGTATTGAGGACATGAAAAAAATCAAATATTTTGAAAACCCACACACAAGATGAAAAAAAAATGAATTAAACAAAGTTTTGATAAGAATGTGCCCACGACTCGGGCCGATTTTTTTGACTGTTAATGTTATTTGTTACGAATAAAACAGAAACTACACATCCAATCAAAAAGTGACCCTTGACAAACTTGTAGACCTTTTTGGAGTGCATAATTTTTGCTCAATCATTATTTGCCGTATCTTGCATAGTTTGACCGTGGAATTAAATTTTTGATTTTTAATTATTTTTTGTGCAATAAAAATGAGAATTTTCGATTTTTCAAGAAAATTTGAAAAGTCATCATGATAATCCTGTAGGACGTGCAAAAAAAAACCTTTTTTTGCTCTGACTTTTTTTCGTGTCTTGCGTTGTTTGGCTGAAAATGTTAATTTTCGTTTCCTCTTTTGGATTTTGCAAATGCTCTAAGTCTGAAAATTATAATTTAATCAAAAAATGCCATGAGAATAAATGGTTTGAATTGTCGAGTACTGTAAGCAACCGTACATATAATTTAAAAATTTTGAAAAAACATGGCTTCAGAAATTTTCAAAATGCGCTCACATTTTGAATTTTCATCCAAAATGGCTAGCTAACGAACTTGGCCTTCCGTTTAAGAGACTAACCGAGTATACCAAAGGCCAATTCAATCGGTCAATTCTCTCGAAAGTTATCGTGCTCGCAGCCAGACATACATACATACATACATACATACATACGCATTCGTAAAAACCTGTTTTTTGGGATCAGGGAGTCTCAAAACGTGGATATTTGACAAAAAACAGGGGGGGGAGGCAAATTTTACACAAATCTAATACCTTCTCTAGATGAGAATGTACAAATACAAATTTTCAAGTACC
Source organism: Andricus grossulariae (assembly GCA_011634705.1). NCBI lineage: Eukaryota > Metazoa > Arthropoda > Insecta > Hymenoptera > Cynipidae > Andricus > Andricus grossulariae. Next base: position 10,396,591 of record JAABKJ010075445.1, on the reverse strand, counting down.
CTGAGCATTTTTCATTATTTTTTATGCAATTTTTTGTGCAATAAAAATGAGAATGATCAATTTTTCAAAAATATTCAAAAAGTCGTCAGGATAATCCTGTAGGGCGTGTGAAAACAAACACTCTTTTTTGTCATTGACTTTTTTTTCGTGTCGTGCGTTGTTTGGCTGAAAATGTTAATTTTCGTTTCCTCTTTTGGATATTGAAAATGCTGTAAGTCTGAAAATTTTCATTTTATCAAAAAATGTCATGTTAATAAATAGTTTGAATTTTCGTGTACTATAAACAGTCGCAAATATAATTTCAAAATTTTGAAAAAACATGGCTTCAAAAATTTTCAAAATGCTCTAACTTTTCGAATTTTTATCTGGTTTCATAAAATGGGCCCCAAGGATCTTTTTCCTGAGTCTAGCTAATGCAGGGCACTGGCATAATACATGCAGGGATGTTTCGTCATCCCTGCCGCATCTCCTGCACTCTGTCGTAGGGTTATAACCCAAACTCTATAGGTAAAACCAAGGATGGATTTCGCCTGAGGGCAACCTTGGAGTTGTTCCCACTATTCCTGATATTTTGTTCGGATCCAGCTTTTGATAGCCATACCGACACAGCAAGAGGCTATTCCCAGTAGCGGTTCTGCTCCTATGTATTCACTTTCTGCGCCGCGTTTTGCCAACTTGATTTTTTGCTTCTCTAAAGATTTTGTCCTTGATCCTTGTGTGACCAGGAACCCATATGAGGGCCACATGGTTTCTTTTTGCAAGTTGGTTGGTTGCCTTTTTGCATTCCGAAACCAGTTCTGATGTTATCTCTGGTTTCCCTATTGCAGTTAGTGTCGCTTGGCTGTCTGAACAGATCGTAATCTGTCTGCCAGCAGCGTTTTCTTCAATTAGTGTTTGAGCACAGCGAAGGACGGCCAAGACCTCCCCCTGAAAGACTGAAAGAATCCGTAGCCCTTTCCCTCTCTTGCTGTCATAAATTCCTGCTCCTGAACCTCCCTCTCCCCTGGAGCCATCTGTATACCAGATTTTCCCTTGGTGGAGAGGGTCACCATTTGCTTTTTACACATCCTTGCTTGGGATGCCGACGCGAAAAGCTTTGGCAAAGTTGAAGCGTTTCGTTATTTTATCTTGCCTCATCTGTAGATACGTCAGTGCGCTGATATCACTCGGGAGCCTAGTGTGTCTAGCCCCCCGAGTCCATCTATTTGCTTTTGCCAGGCGGACCATCGCATGTGCTGCTCTAGCAGTTATCGCACAATGCAGGGGTTCTTGACAGAGCATGAATGCTATCGCCGCTGTGGGCGTAGTCCTAATTGTTCCAGTCAAAACCCTAAATTCTAGCATTTGTAATCTTCGGAGCCTGTCCTGCACTGTTTTAAGTTCCGCCCGTGGCCACCAGACCACGGCCGCATGTAGAAGCCTGGGTTTTAGGGCAGCCATGAGCCATGCAAGCATTTTAGACCCAAGACCTCACGTCAACCCAAAGGCTCTCCTGCACATCCAAAAAGTCATGACAAACTTCCTGCATTGGGTCTCCAGGTGTAACTATATTTTTTTTTGTTTGAAAATTAAATTATTTTGTTAAAAATTCGTTTTTTTTTGGTCGAAAATTAATTTTTATAGTTGTAAATTCGTCTTTTTAGTAGAAAATTATTGGTTTGAAAATTCATCTATTCGGTTGGAAATTTATCATTTCGATTCAAAGTTTAAATATTTTAAATATTTATTTTTTACTAAAAATGTAACTATTTTTTTGGAAATTCCTTTTTTTTTGTTTTAATTAAATTCTTTTAAAATGAAAATTCATCTTTTTTATTTGAAAATACATTTCTTTGGTTAAGAAATGAATTATTTTGTGGAGAATTTATATTTTATAGTTAAAAATCCATTACCTTCGATGACAATTGATTTATTTTATTGAAAAAATGCTTTTTTGTTTGAAAATTAATTTTTCTTAACCGAAAATGTAACTATATATATATTTTTTTGAAAATTAAACTGTTTTGTTAAAAATTCATTTTTTTTGTCGAAACTTAATTTTTTTATATGTAAATTCATTTTTTTGTTAGAAAATTATTTTTTTGAAAATTCATCTATTCGGATGAAAATTTATCTTTTCGATTGAAAGTCTAAATATTTTAAATATTTATTTTTTACTGAAAATTTAACTATTTTGTTGGAAATTCTTTTTTTTTTTAATTAAATTATTTTAAAATGAAAATTCATCTTTTTTATTTGAAAATACATTTCTTTGGTTAAAAAATGAATTATTTTGTGGAGAATTTATATTTTTTAAGTTTCCATTAAAAATCCATTTCCTTCGATGAAAATTGAACTATTTTGTTGAAAAAATGCTTTCTTTGTTCGAAAATTAATTTTTCTTAACCGAAAATGTAACTGCTATTTTTTGTTGAAAATAAAACTATTTTGTTAAAAATTCGTTTTTTTTTGGTCGAAAAATAATTTTTTTTAGTTTTAAATTCGTCTTCTTGGTAGAAAATTATTTGTATGAAAATTCATCCATTCGGTTGAAAGTTTAAATATTTCGTTGAAGCTTTTTTTCTTTGTTGATTTTTTTTTTATTATTGGAAATTTAACTATTCCATTTTTAGTAAAAAATTTATCTTTTTTAGTTGAAAATTTATGTATATGGTTGAAAATTCGTCTTTTTACATATAATATCATTCTTTTTGTTTGTAAATTAATTTCTTTGGTTGAAAATTTAACTATTTTATTTGACATTCTTTTTTTTAATTTAAATTAGATTTTTTAAAACTGAAACTTAAATTTTTTATTGGAAATTTTAACTACTCTACTTTTGGTTCAAAATTATTTTTTTGTTGAAAATTTATTTCGATATTTGAAAATTTAACAGTTTTGTTGAAAATTAGTTGTTTTTTTATATTGAAAATGTGCCCCTTTTAGTTGAAACTTCTACTACTTTGTTTAAAATTCGTATTTTTT